>CM062818.1:702573373-703100873 GCA_031772625.1 Pinus tabuliformis | reverse complement strand
GAGGAGAGCTTTCCCCAAGCTGCAGAAATATGGTGCAAATATGCACAACATATAAGAAGCATCAAATATGAATGATGTGGCCTCAAGCATCCCTAGAATATATGATGCATTGGATAATAGGCAAGCAGACCAGCAAGCAACAATCATTCAAATGGAAGGTATGACCAAAAACTCTTCGGTTTCAATTTTAATTGACCCATTATCTAATTTAAGATATATTATGCCTAATATTGTGGAAAAATATGAATTTTCAAAGAAAACCCATGAAGAATCATGGCTTGTTCAACTAGCCACTAGGACAAAGAGGAGGATATCAAAGATGATTGAATCTTTCCTTGTACAAATTGGGGGCATCACTACAATAGTTAAATTGAATTTGTTTCCATTAGGATCATATGACATTCTGATTCGCTTGGATTGGTTGGAATTCCATATAACCAAGCTCAATTGCTACAGTAAGGTGTTGGAATGTCTCAGCAATGACGGTGACCCAATAACAATAGAGAGAATCAAAAGGATGATAAAAATTAGAGTGATCTCAGTGGTGCAAGTAAAGTGTTGTAGCAGAAAAGGTTGTGAACTTTATTCCATTGAAATATCGGAGCAGAAAGAGGCCAACTCAGATCCCTTCACAAATTAACTAGTATTGAACTTGTATAGTGATGTATTTCCAAAATAATTGTTGGCGGGGATATTGACTTCACAATTGAGTTGATTCCAAGAACAACACCAACAACAAAAGCCCCCTATCTCATGATCATGCTTGAGCTCGTGGAATTAAAGTTGCAGCTAAAGGAATTAATGGAAAAAGGGTATATATGGCCCAGTGTTTCACCGTGGGGAGCCCCTACACTTTTTGTTAAGAAGAAGGATGGAACGTTGCATATGTGCATCAACTACAAGTAATTAAACAAAGCCACTGTGAATAATAAGTACCCACTACCCAAGATTGAGTATCTATTTGATCAATTTAGAGGGTTGTGGTGTTTTCCAAGATTGATTTAAGGTCGGGATACCACCAAGTCGAAATCAAGGAAGAGGACATTCACAAGGCTACATTCAAAACAAGGTATGACACTATGAATTCATTGTAGTTCCATTCAAGCTTACAAACGCTCCAACAATATTATGTGCCTAATGAACAATGTTCTCAGGCCATACTTGGACAAATTTGTACTGGTATTTGTGGATGACATTCTAGTGTACTCAAAGAATGAAAAGGAGCATGACGAACCCCTGAGGTTTGTGGAAAAATTGCTCAAAGAGCATTAATTATATGCCAAGCTCAGCAATTGCGAGTTCTTTCAAACTCAGGTTCACTACTTGGATCATGTAATCTCAAAAGGAGTGGTTATGGATCCAGAAAAGATCAAAGTGATAATGGATTGGACCACACCCTGGAATGCGATAGATGTAAAATCATTTATGGGGTTTGTTGGTTACTATCAAAGGTTCATTCGAAATTTCTCAAATATTGGAGATCCCATCACTGCGTTACAAAGAAAATGAGTGAAGTTTTAGCGAACTCCTAAATGTGAAACTTGTTTTGAACAGTTGAAGGAGCTACTCACCTTTGCACCTATTTTGAGAATAGTTGATCCATAGAAGGAGTTTCTAATTTGCACTAATTTTTGCAAGGAGGGGCTTGGTGGATTCCTAATGCAGGAAGGACATGAAATCTGATATGAATCTAGGAAATTGAATGAGCGTGAAAGGAAATATGCCACTCATGACCTAGAGATGGCATCCATTGTCCATGATTTAAAAATGTGGAGGCATTACCTATTGGGAAGGAGATTTGTGTTGATGATAGATCGTGGTGGTCTGAAATACTTATTTGACTAGCCCAAGTTGAATGCCATACAAGCTAGATGGTTGGCTTTGATCAGTGAATTTGATTTCGAAATTAAACACATTAAAGGAAAAGAGAATACGGTGGGAGATGCACTCAATATAATTTTACGAGAGGTTCACCTAACATCCATAAGCACTTGCTCATCTGACATCTAGGAGAGGATTAAAGCTGGGATGGTAGATGATGAATATTACCAACATGCAAAGAAGTGTTGGAAGGAACAACCAATGGGTCAGTAAGCAGAAGCTACCAACTTGATGATGCTAGAATATTGATATTCAAGAACAAGAAATATGTGCCCAATGCCAAGGATTTAAGGAAGCTTATCATGGATGAATTCCGTTAAAGACCCCAATCAAGTCACCATGGATATCAAAAGATAATGATATCCATGAAGAGGACGTATTTTTAGCCAAGAAGGAAGAAATATATCAATGAATACCTTGCAAAATGTTTAGATTGTCAACAAGGTAGAGTGCAAGAACCCAAATAGACTACTACAACCAATACCAATTCCATAATGGAAATGTGAGGTCATATCCATGGACTTCATTATAGGCCTGCCCAAAATAGCTAGATAACATGATTCCATCATGGTGGTGGTTGATAATTTGAGCAAGATGGCTCACATTATAATTGTTAAAAGTACTCATAACACAATTGATATAGCCCAAATTTTCATGAAAGAGATATTTAGGTTGCATGGAATACCTAAAAATATAATATCAGACATGGATGTTAAGTTCACTTCAAACTTTTGGAAATCCTTGTTTGTTGGTTTTGGAACCCAGTTGGCCTTCAACACTGCATACCACCCTCAAACTGATGGTTAAATAGAGAGAGTAAATAGAATATTGGAAGACATGTTGAGGATGTATGTGATGCATCAGTTGAGAAAGTGGGAAGACTACCTTCCACTGGTAGAATTTCCATACAACAATGGTTATGAAGACTCACTGGGAATGAGTCACTTTGAGGCACATTACGGAAAAAATGCAATAACCCTATGTTGTAGTACTCAACAACTCCCCATTAATTTTTATGATAGTTGAACTAATAAATAATGGGGACCCTTTTGAATTTTGATAAAGTTCCTTGGTTCTAATAAAATAAGGCAATTTCTAGTTTTTGTCACCAAAACACCTTTGAATAAGAAAATATCCCTTATTGGATCTTTCATATCTGATATTAGCTTCGTAAATATAATATTTGCAAATAATCCAATAGGATTTTGTTTAAAATGTATTATCAAAAGAAGTTCTATCGGAACATTTAAATATCATAACATTACTTATAGTGGAGTCGCAGTAAAACTTTCCCCCGATTAAAACTTTCTGATACTTTAAGTCTAAAGTTATGTTAACATGACTCTATGGATATAATAAAGAAGAGCCTGGCCCCACAAAACTACCACGTAGTATATGGGAACAGCTTCCATGTATCGGAACTTTAAGAGCAAGCGCCACTTTAAAAACCTTCGATATCTAATACCTTTGATATCCCTCATCTTTCGACACTCTGATATCCCTCATCCTCTAATATTCTGATATCCCTTATACTCTGATATTTGCCTCCTATCCATATCGGAACTTTTACATCGGGAGGCACTCTTTTAAAATCTTTGATATTGCATCCCCGATACAGAACCTCTGATATCTCTTCCCGCTTACAACTCATAACCGTTATATTTTGAATAACATCTATCAGAAGGTGAGGATATCGCAAGTTTTAAAGGTGTATCCCTAAGATTTCCCCAATAAAATTCGTTGATATGCTGAATTATATAGAGCCCATGCGAATACATGGTTATCATTTAATGGCCAAAAGTAGCAAATTTATGTTTTTTAAAGTTTTAAATTATTTAATCGTTGTAGCTTGATGTCGTCTAGATTTGTTCATAAAGATATGAATTGCTATGGAAACTAGTTATTTCCCTAAAGAACTCTTTGGTTAAGGAATTTCCGCTTATTCTTGTGTTTTACATTACAGGCCAGTCCCGAGAAACAAAATTCAATACAGATGTCTAGGGAAACTAAAGCAAGGAAGAAACCCATTTTTCAAAAGAAACCTGTCACTCCCCCACCTAAAACTACCGAAATTCCTACATTATTCTCATATACAACATGTTCTCCAGATGTTGGAAGCTCCTCTTGGGAAGCTATTCATAAGCTTTTTGAATATGAAGGACCCAGGGTAAAAGAAAAAAAAACTATGACCGATGATTCTACCCGAGTCTCTGAAACTATCTACAGTGATGTCGCCAATTCATTTTTGCATAGGATTGTAGCCCGACCCAAGATCCTCACTTATACAGAAATGGTTAAATGGGTCATTGATCATATGAACATTGCACAAAGGAATTTCATGACAAAGAGGAAAAAAGTCATTGGGTCATTCAACAACAACGATTTAAGCGAAATCTATCATCTACCGTAACCTCAGCAAAAATATGACAAGCTTTTTATAGAGAAGTTCATGAAGGAGAATGAGCATCAATCAAATCCCATCAGAAACTGGAGAAGATATCCTAACAAACATAAGCAAGAAGATAAGGGTATGTATTCTATTGCTTCCCTTGCTAGTCCATACTATCAAATAGTCACTATGTTATGTAGGATTTATGGTTACCCTAATACAACAAAATTCTCCGACCAATGGGTACCACTCATTGATGCTGCCTCTAATGGATATATTATGGATTGGGGAAACATATTGTTTGACAATATAACTACTCAAATCATGAATTATAGGAGCAAACGTAGTTTTTCACAGAACGTGGTTCCCCCTTTTTATATGAGCGCCTATATAATGGATGCCATTTGTTTCACCTCTAATTTTACTTCTATGGGATGGAGATGGAATATAGAAGACCCTACTCTTGTCCATATTTATCATAACATACTAATGGAAATTGGTCCCATAATCCCCAGTCAGAGCCACTAATCCAAACATAAAAGGATCTGCTCTAAGGTCCTGACTGTGTGGTTTTCCGCGATGTTGAGGCAGACATTTCAAACCTTCAACATTTTTTGCACTAGAAGGAGGGCCTTCAAAATATGAATGGAAGAAATATCAAATCCAAAATTAAAAGGTCATTCTAAGAGTCAGTCTCCCTCAAAATCACCCCCAACTTCCAGATCACATTCCAAATATCCTAACCCAAGATTTGAAGTTGTAGAGTATGAAGGATTTGATGATATGTTGCAAGTGTTCTACCTAATTCTTGTAGAAGATGAGAATATCATCCAGATATACCACCACCAAAGAATTCGTGAAAGGCCACAAGATATCACCCATCAGCCTCAGGAAAGTTGTTTGGAAATTTGTCAAACCAAAGGGCATGACCAACCATTCAAAAAGACCTTATTTGGACATGAAAGTAATATTTGATACATTGGTTTTATTTATTGGGACTTGGTGGTAGCCAAATTTCAAATCAATTTTACTGAAGTACTTGGCCCCCTTGAGCTAGTCAAGAAGGTCATTAATTTGAGGAATTGGGTATTGATTCCTGACTATGATTTTATTCAAGGCCTTATAATCAATGCAGAGTCACTAGGTCCCATCTTTCTTTTGCACAAGTACAATTGGGCTTTTGCAGGGTGAGGAGCTTGGTTGGATATGTCATTTTTTAGAGAATCTATATGAAGTTCTGCTGCAGAAACGGACATCACCATTGAATTTGTGGCGTGAAATCGTGTCAAACGACTATAAACTTGACCATGCTCTGAGTAGACGACTTTTGGAGCTCTAAGGAATCTTTTAAATTCCCTACAAGATTCTCTACAAAAATATTCTCCCAATATTCCTAGAAATATTTCTCGAAAACCACGCCAAGTTGGGCACAGTTCTAGCTTAGGGCGTTGTTCCTCATACAATCAGTGCCCTCATTTCTGCACGACCTTCCCTCTGTCTTGAATAGCAAAAGTTTGGAGCGTAAATGGTGTTGCGTGGGCAGATATCCCAACGAAGTCGTTGGGTGAGTTGGTGGCACGTCAGAATAGTGTCGGGGTGGTCAGGGTTACAAACTCGCTGACCCCCCATATATAACTGGCGCATTGTTTTAAACATTGGCGTATTGTGTTTTTTGGTATGGGGTCACCGCCAACGAGCCGACTCACTAGACGGCGCAGGTTTGACACCTGCTGGTCCCCCGATTTACGATGATGATATATATATATATATATATATATATATATATATATATATATATATATATATATATATATATATATATATATATATATATATATATACACAATATGTTATGTGGCTTACTTGGCCGAGTTTGACCATCAGCCAACTGACCCAACCCCCACTTTTTTTTCTTTTCTTTTTTTTTAAATTTGAAAGGCACAAGTTTAAAAAGCTCGTCAATTTCTGAGGGTCACTAGATGTTTTAAAGAGGCGACAAATTCATTGTCTGTAGTGGCTGGATTCTGGAAACTGTCGCTGGTGCAAACGACCGCCAACCTTGCTGACGTCACTCTACCACATGGCTCTCTGTCATTGATCTATACCACCGTGTCACTTTGTTGATGTCATGGTGACATCATCCTGCCACGTGTCAACCTGTCATTGGTCCTCCTCAATCCATACAACCACATCACCTTGCCAATGTTAGCAGTATTATGGATGATGTTAGCATCTGTACTGTTGATGTCAGCATCCCATGTGGCACTGTAGGTATCAAATCAGGTCTTCTTGATGCGAGTTGCATGAGTGAATTCTAACCAGGAACAAGCTCCAAAGAGGAGAAGGAAAACTCAAATCCTTTGATCTCGAAGCGGGGCATGCAACACGAAGATGGAACATGGCATATGAGGAAGCTCAAATGGAGGAAGAGTGAAATTATTACAAGATCTTCTTCACCTAGTATAGAAAGTTGACAAGTTGTTTGCAGAATATAAGAAGACGATCAAGCTTGATAATAAAGAACCAGATGATCACGCCTCGGTAAATCATGAAGGTGGAAGAGGAGAGCCCCTTGAACCACCCTCTCCATCCTCTAGTGATATTTCTTCTTCTTCCTCTTCTCATCATTCTAACATGCTTTATAAGAATGCATCTAAGAAGCCATTTTTAAGCTAGATGTAAAGTTTAATTTACCCACATATAATGGAGAATGTAGTGCAAAGAAATTAAACAATTGAATGAGATAGATTGAGGTTTATTGCCATATTCAATAGATCAAGGAGGATGAGGCCAAGATCCAATTAGCATCTCTTCGGCTGGGTGGCACCGCTCTCGTTTGGTGGGAGATCAAGTTGCAAAAAGGCAACAAAAACTTGGGTAATCTCCATTCTTCTTGGTCCAATTTTGTTTCTGCATTAAAAGATCAGTTTAATCCTTTGGGTTATCGACAAAAATGATTTAATGGAATGGAAATATTTGAGACAAGGAAAGGGTAAAAATGTACAAATCTTCACAGAAGAGTTTAGAAAACAAGCTTTGAATTTGGGCATTTCACTTGATTCACCAAAAACTGTAACAAAATATATTGGTGCTTTACATAGTTACATTAGGCATTCTTTGTTGTTATTTGATCCTACTACTATTGATGCGGCCAGTGTGAAGGTCATTCACCTTGAAAGCAGGGGAAAGAATGACAAATAAGATCAACCCAAGAAATCATCTTTCAAACCTCATAATGGCAAGTTCAAAGGAAAAGGAAAGGGAAAGGACAAGAAGGCAACTACAACCAAGAAGGAAGAAGGAGCAAAGCCATCTTGCACACATTGCAAGAAGGAAGGCCATGATGATGAACATTGTTGGAAGTTGCATCCAAAGTTGAAGCCAAAGAGATTTGGTGGTAAGAGCAAGCAAAATACGATGGAAACCGTAAAACAAGACCTTGGATCTGATTCTAGTGACGAGACACAAATCACAACAATGGGCATACAAGGTACTCTTTCTCTTCATGCTAATGAAAATTCCGAATTGCATGCAAGTACAAGTTTTTCAAATGAGCCTCTTGTTATTGAATGAAAGAGGACTTAATTTTTCAACAAACAAGTTGTGATGAAACACACTAAAGTGGAAACCTTGTTTGATCTGGGCTCACAAGCAAATTTGATTTCATAATCCTTGGTTCAGAAATTAGGGTTAGAAACCAAGCCTCATTCAAAACCCTACCCTCTTGGTTGGGTGTGTGACAAAGCCAAATTACATGTAACCAAGAAATGTAGAGCTAGATTTGTGATTACATCCAAACTGGTAGATGAGGTTGACCTTGATGTTGCACCTTTGGATATATGTGGCATTATATTAGGGAGTCCATATTTGTATGATAGGAAAGAAGTTTTCTTTCACCATGAAAACAAGTATCATCTCACAAAAGATGAGGTGGAATACATTGTTAGAGCTCATCATGCCAAGATCAGTGTCAGTCTTGTAAGTGCAGGTCAGATGAAGAGATTGATCAATTCCAATAAAGGGTGCATGCTCATGGTTGTGAGAGCAAAGGATGCGAAGACATCTGAAGCTTTCCAAGGTTGTGATCCCACTCATAAAAAAGAATTGTATGAAATTGTTTCTAACTATAATGGGCTTTTTTAGGAACCAAGTGGGTTGCCTCCAAAGCATGAGATCCAACATGAAATTCACTTGCAGTAGGATGCTCCTTTACCCAACATTGGTATGTACAGGTTTTCATCCATTGAGATGGAGGAGATAAAGAAGCAGGTGCAAGAATTGTTGAACCAAGGGGTCATAAGGCCAAGTTCTTCTCCATGTGGTTCACCTATTGTGTTGGTGCCAAAGAAGGATGGCACATGGAGGATGTGCATAGACTACAGGGAAATCAACAAAATAACGGTGAAGAATCGGTACCCTTTCCCTCGCATTGATGATTTACTAGAGAAATTGAAAAATGTTGTATATTTCACAAAAATGGACTTGCACGGTGGCTACCATCAGGTCAGGATTGCAGAAAAGGATGTATGGAAGATCGCATTCAAAACAAAATAGGGGTTGTTTGAATGGCTGGTAATGCCATTTCTGGCCATGAGGGTGATGAATGATATTTTCATGCCTTTTCTTGATGATTTTGTACTTGTTTATCTTGATGACATTCTTGTTTTCAGTAGGACATGGGAAGATCATGTGAATCATATTAAAAAGGTGCTTGATGTTTTACAAAAAGAAAATTTGTATGTCAAAATTTCGAAGTGTGAATTTGGTAAGACCCCTTTGGTTTACTTGGGTCACATTGTTGGAGGTGGACAATTGAAAATCGATCCTTATAAAGTTGATGTAATTATAAAGTGGCCTAAACCCACCAATGTTACTAAGGTTCATAGGTTTTTGGGTGCAGTGCAATATTGGAAAAGGTTCATTTCCAACTTCTCTGTCATTGCATCTCCCTTGAATGCCTTGACAAGTGTGAAGCAAACCCTTCAATGGGTAGGAAAGCAACAGAAATCCTTTAATACACTAAAAGAGAAGATCAGTATCGCACCAGGTTTGGCCTTACCTGACATCCATCAACCTTTTGGGATCGAGACAGATGCCATTGGATGTGCCATGGTAGCAATATTGATGCAGCAGAGGAAACATGTATGTTACCATTCAAGACATTCTCCCAAGATATTGTGAACTATCGCACATATGACAAGGAGTTGTATGCTTTGGTTCAAAGCGTGAAGAAGTGGAAGCACTATTTGATTGGAAAGGAGACCATCATTCACACATATCACTAGCCCTTGCAGTACCTCTAGTCACAAACCAAGCTTCAACAAGCACGTCATTTCAGATGGATGGGATTCCTCCAACAGTTTCACTTGGTAATAAAATACAAGAAGGGAACTAGCAACAAAGTGGCAGATATGCTTTCTCACCCTCCTATTTATGCATCTACAATTTTGCAAAATGCTTCTTTATCTTTTGAAATTTATGTTGAACAATATGTTGATGATTAATATTTTAAGGAGATTTATGCAAAGCTAACTCATGGATAACAGGTAGACAATTACGATTTGCAGGGAAAATTGTTGTACCACATTAGCAAAATTTGTATCGTCACTAATGAAAGAATACATGTAATTAGAGAGGCTCATACCTCTCTTGTGTTGCGTCATTTTTGTGTAGGGAAAACTTTATGTCATTTGCAGAGGTTATGTTATTGGCCTCACAAGAAAAATATTGTGACTCGATATGTAAAGGGAGGTGTGTTTTGTTCAATTAGCAAGCCCACTGATAGAAAATTGGGGCTCTACACAACACTCCATGTTCCGAGTCTTCCATGGAAAAGTGGTCAATATATTTTGTTGGTGGTTTTCCTTTCTCTAGGAGAGGTCATGACTATTTGTATGTCATTTTGGATCGATTTATAAAAATGTGTGTTTTAATGCCTTGTCAAAATCAGATCACTACAAAGCAGACTGCTCATCTCTTCTTCTAATTTGTATGGATCCACTTTGGGTTGCCCACAACCTTTGTGTCTGATCAAGACTCTCATTTCCTTGGATATTTTTGGGCGAGTTTGTGAAGAATGATGGACACCAAGTTCAAGAGGAGCAAGTTGTTTCATCGACAGACCGACGGGCAAATAGACGTTGTCAACTGCACAGTGATACATTTACTTCGGGGCTATTGTGCCAAGCATTTGAAGTTGTGGAACGAGAAACTGCCTTATGTACAACATGCATACAACTGGGCAATGCATTCATCCACTCAGAGCTCACCGTTCAACACATGCTTTGGATATATTCCAAAGGATCCCTTAAACATGGTCTTTGGGAAAGATAAAGATTCGAGTGAGCAAGATGATAGGGACAAAGAACGAAAGGTCATTCAACGAATTCAGATGATTCACCAGGAAGTGCAGGAGCAATTGGAGAAAAGTCAAGCTCAATATAAAGCTCGACATGACAAGCACCAAGTTGATCACCAATTCCAGGTTGGAGACAGGGTATGGCTCCACATTAGGAAAGACAGAATGAAAGGGGAAGGAAATAAGTTGAGACCAATCTGCTATGGTTCATTCATCATATTAGAGAAGATTAGAGACAATGCTTTTCATCTTGATTTTCCAACATACATGTAGATGTACTCAGTGGTGAACGTTGAAAACTTAAAGCTTTATGAGCCTCATTTGATCATGGACATCGAAGAGGTTGGACAGGTTCCTACAGTGGATGAATTTGCACCATAATACTTGGACAAGCTACCTGAGGATATCATTATTGACATGAGAACTAGGACATAACGATGAGGAGACATGGAGTACCTTTGTATTGGTTTCAAGGGAATGCATCCAAGTAAGGCCCGTTGGATTGAAAAGGAGAAAGTGACGGAGCAATTCCCTCACTTTCCAATTGATTGAAAAGCTTTTGGTAGTCTAAAATCGCATTAGTGGGGAGAAATGATCCAGGAGGTTTCCAAAAGACCAAATTTTTTACATCCTCAAAATGTAGCGAAATTGGTCTCAAATCGAAGAGCTTATCGTTCTGAATCCAACGGCGTGAGCGAAACCTTAAACGTACACCATATGTGAAAGTTATAGCCCACTGAATATTTTTCGAAACAACTAAATTTTTTGCAAGTGGGACCCACAGTGCCACATGGAAAGTTAACATTAGCAGTATGGATGCTAATGTCATACGTACGACTACTAGCGTCAGCAGGGTGACATGTTCATACAGATCAAGGAGGACCAATCACAGGTTGACACGTGGTAGGATGACATCAGCAAAGTGACGTGGCGTTACGAACTAGTGACTGAGCACCACGTGGCAGAGTGACGTCAACAAGGTTGGCGGTTGGTTAAGGGAGTGATAATTTACACCAGTGGTATTTTCTGGAATCTGGCCACTGATGGCGACAAATTTTTCGCCTCTTTAAAACCTCCAGTGACCCTTAGAAACCGACAGGCGGCTTTCAACTGTTGTGCCTTAAAAATTCAAAAAAAAAAAAAACCGGTTGGGCTGGTTGGTCGGCGGTCAAACTCGTCCAACTGAGCCACATAACATATTGTGTGTGTCTGTGTGTATATATACCATCGTCGTAAATCGAGGGGTTGACGGGTGTTGAACCCGCGCCGGCCGGTAGCGACCCCATAATCGTCAAGCACCAAAAAACACAATACGCCAACGTTTAAAACAATGCACCAGTTATATATGGGGGGTCAGCGGGGTTGGAACCCATGACCACCTTGGCACTATTCAGACGCACCACCAACTCGCCTAACGACTCTGTTGGGATATTTGCCCACGCAACACCATTTAAACTCCAAGTTTTTTTCATTCCAGACAGAGGGAAGGTCATGCAGAACTGAGAATGTTGATTACGGGAGGAGGAACAATGCACTAAGTTGGAACTACACCCATCCTGACGCAGTTTTCGAGAAAGATTCCTAGGAATCTTACGAGATTTTTTGTAGAGAATCTTGTAGGGAATCTAAAAGATTCCTTAGAGCTCCAAAAGTCACATGCTCAGAACATGGTCAAGTTTATAGTCGTTTGACATGATTTCACACCACAAATTCAATGGTGATGTCCATTTCTGTAGCAGAGCTTCACATTTTTAGACCATTCCGGAAAGTGGAGGTATAAGGGTCATTTTTGTAATTGATTGTAATTTGGTTTCACTACCATTTAATGAACGATGCCTCCCCTCATTAAGTCGGTCTAGAGACATAGCCCACACTGGGTGAACTCCATTATCAAGTTGTTTTTGTGCCTTTGATCTCATGGTTACTTTTGAATTCCTCTTGTTTTATGTGTTTACGTCACTTATTTACATGCTCTTTCATATGCAATTTTGTATGCATCCTTGAAGTAAAATATTTGGATCACTTTATTTCCTCATTTTCCAAAATAGATAAATAATAGATTGGCCCATTGGGTAGAGGTGCATCGGGGTTTATATTGATTAAATGCTTAACCTAGCAGTGCATAGGTACCCTAGTGGGTGAGGATAAGATGTCTTGTATTCTTTCATGATCTTATCTAATTTCTTATGTTGTGTGGATACACATTGTGTGGAGGCCATGGATGTGGCCATGACCTTCTACTCACTTTGAGAATGAATCACAAAGAAGACAAATTTCTCAGTCTGGGAGATGACCTTCCTACATTGCTTAATGGCGAGCAAAGAAATTATGGTACGTAGAGCTACCTTTGGTATCCTATATATTTGTCTACCCAAAGTAATAAGGAAATTACAAGATATAGACTCTGTTAGGGTCTAAATCTACCTCAGGCTGAGAAAGGCAGAATCTAGGGTAACATCAAACCACACTTAACCTGGTAGCTAGACCTACCAGGTCAAGAGAGGGCTCTCTCCTTGTCAATCTCAGAAGAATATGGTTAATAGAGCTTGAGATGACTAATGTGAAGACTAATTTTAGGCTAGGTATATGCTCAGAGGAGTTTGATTGAATTTAATTTTGGTTTGCTAGCTCAAATGTGAAAGGCAGATTTCGGTCCGGGGAATGGACACAGTCTTGCAGAGATCTTTATGGGGCGAGGTAGGCAAATGGTTTAGTAATTTGAAATAGGTGAGATGGAGAGTCTTAAGACTGGTGAGGAGTTGGAGAGGGAATGAAAGTCTCAGGGATCCTCTTCAAACAGCTGAAAACATAAATAACTAAACAAACCCTAGGTAGAGCACTGCAACATCAATGAATTCTATCTTTATCCTTGATTCATTTAGTTAAGTTGAATAGAAAGAGATGATGGCATACATAAACACATGTAAACTTTCATTACAGAAGGAAAAATAATACCAAATCAAATTTCCACAAGAATCCCACAAAGTGGTGCAAACCCTGGTCTATTCCTTTGCCAAATTGCAGAGATGAATGTACAATAATGCTCAAAGCATTCACAAGAGTCCAACCTTTACCAATGACTGAAAAACTACTAGATATAGGAAACAAACAACTCATGCTAGGCTTTAGGGGTCGAATTCATGAGTTTAGGAGCTGTTTCAACAAGATCTAAACTAAGAACTAAAAAGTAGGCAATGGAACAACATGCCTCTAAAACCTAGGAAATTGATTCATTCAATTGCAAACTACCTTTTCATGATGTATCTACCTCCATGAGTGAAAATTTAGCATATTTACATCAAAATCCATCAAGTCACATCAAATTACATCATGATTTTGACTATTAGAGAGATAAAAGTCAAACTGAGAAGAAACTAGTCGAAAAACAGAGTTTTTTGGCCAAAATGACAAAATTTCATCCTGTGCACCGCGCTCCTATCCCTGTGCGCCATGCTACTTTGGAGCTGATTTTGGAGGCCTTCTCGTGCACCAAATTTTCTCCAAGTGGGCTTGTTGGAAATATATGCCTATATACTTTCCAGAACAATTAGAATTTCTAAATTTGGTGTCCATTTGCCCCTCCAAAAATGAGTTCTCCCAACACTGCTTCCTGTGTGGCCAAAAAGGGGCAAAAAGGGCATTTTTGAGGTGTTTTGACCCTTTTGGAAGCTCAAAACTTGTCAAAATTTCTTGGCCATGTGAGGGAATTCATATTTTTTCATGAGGAATCCAAAAATGCTAAGTTTTCCTCCAAAGGAGGTCTCTAGCAAAAGCGCGCGCCAGGTGGCGCGGCGCACCAGGCAGAAAAACCCGTTTTTTAGTCCAAAAATTCAAAATTTGCAAAAAGTATCCCAAATCTCTTGAAATTTGGGTTGAGTGTCATGCATCAAGTGCTTTGTTGCGCTAAGGAAGCCTTAGCCAAGATCTGGAGTCTATCTTGCTCCTTTCTCTTCCTCAATGGTTTCCTCAACTTGGCCTTCAAAGTCCTAATTCTCGCTTTGCAAGCTTTGTTTCTCGCCAAGTAGTGGTAGGCCATGTGCCTCAACATCTTTTTATCTCTGTTGGCCTTCTCCAACATCTTTTCCAAGTGCATGTTTGTCCTCTCAAGCCAAGATTCACGATCAGCTTCAATTTCTTTTTCAAGTGGTGTCAATTTGGTTTTCCTCCTCTTGGCAGCTTGTCGATTTGCGCTTATGTTTTGGAGATCCATGATGGTTTGCTGATCCTCTAACTGTTTGTTTCTCTATTCCAAATAGTTGATTATCCACTTGGCTCTTTCCAGGTTGAGAGACAAGTCATGAATGTCATCTTGCTGCTCCCGAATGATCTCCTTGAGCTTTGAGCTCAAATCAGTGTCATCATCCTGAATAAGAATGAAATTTGTCTCTTGACCTCCTGAAGGTCCCTCATCATGTAATGGTTGCTTACCCTTGTCCTGTATCTACTCTGCTGTTGGAGGAAACGAGACCCCTTCCACCCCGGGTGGAGATAATATTCGTTTTGCTACTGCAAACAATCTCCTAGTGCCCTTTTGGTATATGACAAACACTGACACACTGGTGGTTTGTGTCTCATGCACCTCTTGCTGATGTGAAGGCTCTCCTACCTCATGAAAAACTGATGGGGGAACTTGAGGACCTATAAAGACCCCATGTGAAATGAAATCCTCCCATGAAATATTCAATAAACTGAGCTGATGCAAAACCACAATTTTGATTAATGCAAAGTGATAGATGCTATTATACTGCTGATGGGGAGGCTTCCTTTGCACCAATGTGGTAATTTTATCAATATTCCGGAAAATGAAATAGGGGAGGTTCATCATCCTCACCCTAGTAAAATGCATCAACAATCTGATATGATAGGTGTATAAGCGAGAAAATCTACCCTCACAGCTGAAATATTTGATTATGAGTTTCATTAGGGGAGCATATGTGTCTTGTAGGTACCTAAAGGGGAAGACCCTACTGACATGTCTCTGAAAACTAGCCTTGATATAAGGCTCATAATGATCTCTGTCCACCAGCTACCCCTTATTCCACTACTCACCTACATTCGGAATACTGATTGCTTGAGCTATAGTCTCAGGTGTCAAGGTGAATGTCACACCTGCCAAATTGACTTGGCCATTGTGAAGATGGAGTACAAAGAGTCTAGCAAGCTCATGGTGGTATTTGACTCTTTCCACCATCTCACAAAATTGGTAACAAGATTGATGTTGGAAGCATGTGACAGCAAGAGGGCAAGCCAACAGCTCAGCAAGTGAAGTAGGCTCCTCCCGGTTATGTTTTCCACTCTTGTGAGGTCTCTTTGGTGCATGAATTTATTTGGAGGAGTCACTGACTATTTCCTCATTTCTATCATAAGAAGACTCTGACTCCATGTTTTCCAATGCTTGAGTTTTCTTAGATGAGTATGAAGAGATTTTAGAGTGACAATAGGTATTTGTTGCTAAAAGATAGGGATTGATGATAAGGACTGTGAAGGGACTGTGTATGAGGGGTTGGGGATGCTGTTGGTTGAGTTTTTGGGGAATAGAAGGGTTTAGGGAATAATATTTAGGGTTTAGGGTTGTTAATTAGGGTTTGGGATAAGTGAAAGTAGGGATTAGGGTTATTAGTTTTAGGGGTATGGGGAATAGGGAATAGGTAAGTATGAATGAAAAGGGAGGGAGAAAATAGGTGAATGAAATGTAGTGAGGGAGTGAAAATGGTAGGGGTGTGTAGGACAGCAAAAACAACAATTTGTAAACCCTAGGCAGCTTTTTTTTAACAAACTGTGCAAGGAACTAGGGTTTAAATTTTTCCCTATTGAATCACCATGAAGACTAAAGCAAACTCATACATTGGCCATATGGGAGTGTCAACTTACTTGTGAAATGAGGAATTTATGGTTTTGAAGCTTTTGGAGGAAGATTTGAATGATTTTCGGCCTTGAAGACTGGTGCGCCGTGCCACCTCACAGGTGCGTCGCGCCTCTCTGGTGCATCGCGCCAGTTAAAAATTTCAACGTGGACTGCGCTCTGTGTGCGCCACGCGGGCCAGGTGCGCCGCGCCTACAAATTTTCACCTTTTGACTGCAAAATCGCTCCCTTGGCTTCGAAAACGCAAATTGCACTTGCTCTCTTCTCCTTTGGACACAAATGAACCTCTTTGACATGAAAAAACTTTATATACCCATGGTTTTAATTTTTGACTTATGAAAACCCACTTTGCTAATGTTTGCTTTTCACTTGCTTTTTAAAACTCTGTTTTGGGCAGTTTGTCTTACTTTTTTCCTTTGATGGACTAAATGCTTTGACATTTTGTTTCTTTTGCAGGAACTGGAGTGGCAGAGGCTTGGCAAGGTGACCAGGGCTACCTCTTGAAATTATTACATATAGAAAAATAAAATTACATGAGATTTGTACATAAAACATAAAAAACTCTGTTTTTCCTCAAAACAGGGTTTTCAGGAAAAATCAATCACTAAGCATGTGATTATTGAAATTATTGTTGCTGAGACTTTATTTGACCTCCTCATGCGCCTGCTGACCAGCTTTTACAAGACCTTATTGACGAAACCCTAGACCTAATGAGACCTAAAACCCTAAAAATGACTTTTGCAGATTTAAGGACAAAAAATGACTGCAAATGACCTAAATGTATGAAAATGGGCCAGCAAGTAAAGAAAATGAGGAAAAATTTATAATATGCCATCACCATCAGATGATCCATGACCCTAATGGAATGCAGTTGATCAGATGAGACACCTAACATGCAATGCAACAAGAGAATTTGATCACTGATGGAGGGATGAAGGTACCGACACTAACAGACACATATACAACATGATACTTCCACAAGTATTGTTGGCCTAAAAGAACATCATAAACCTTAAAGGGGGTGTATCACACACTACCTCATCCTTGAAGGGCTTCATGTCCTAGGGCAGGGGACATTGTTTTCTAATGTGGAGATATTTCCCTTGGTGGAGCCACCTAATGGTGTATGGCGATGAATGTGGTGTTGTCATCAGGTCCAACCACTTGATAATCTTTGTTGAGATGATGTTATTTTTACTTTTTCTATTGATAATGAAGTTTGGCAGAGCACCCTTCACCCACATCTGCGAGTGAAAAAGGTGCTCACCTTCTTCTGTTTCATTGGGTTTAATTGGTTGCACCTTAGTGGCAACAATGGTGACATTGTGTTTTGCATCAATGATTCACTTCCCCTTTTCTAAATCTAATTCAGGGTCAAAACCTACATCTGAATCTGAGGCTTTTCAGCTTAGCCACCAACAAAATCTTCGATCAGCATTCATCGATGTTATGCCAAGGGTTTTTATGGAACTCACACCACTTTCCCGTGTATTTGTTCGTCTCCCCATTACCATTTTTTGTTTACAGCTTAGACGAGTTGTCCTAGGGTGGTCCATTTTGGCTCTGTCCTTTTTAGTATAAGTTGGGATTGCCTTTTCCTTGCTTCTATTGTGAGGAAATCACATATCCAAACTCTCACTTCTTTTGTTTAAATTTATACTCGATTTCAACAACATGTCGGTACACCATGCCCAATGAGGAGATGTCAAGAAACTCCATTTTAGTTAGGATGTATCTGTGCAAATCGTCACAGTAATTTAGCACCAAATGTCACTTGGATTCTTAATATCCATCTTACTACCCATATTTGTGAACTCTAGCACTATTTGGTCCCTCTCCCGCCATAATGTGGTCTATCTCGTGTACTAGCCATTATAGCTTCCAACATGGTAATATTGTTCCTTAATAAAATCTATGAAATATCCCCAAGTAGATACAATCACAAACATTATGGGTTCCTTTGTGACCTTTTTCTCACGATAAGTCTCCTCCCAATCCTTGACATGGGGGACAACCTTAAGGAGTTCAAAATAATATTTTATATATCAAAAAATATGGTGGATGGAAAAATAACCTTCTAGCATATTTAACCATTTGTCTAGGAAATTCACATCTATGTAGCCTTCACATATAGGAATATCAAAATTAACTTGTACCTTGAAGGGGGCATCTCCTTTGAAGTGGTTAATTGACGAAGATATGTTGGTTGTTGGAAATCATCAAGGGATCTGGGAAAAGTCATCCATCATCTCATTCCTTTGTCTCACAACAAATTCCTCAAGCAAAAATTTCATCCCTTGTCTTCATTTTATTTTGCCTTGACCTTGTTGGGGACATGCGCAAAGAGACAAATAAAGAACAAACTGCTATGATACCAATGATCTAGATTTATGAAGGGAATGAAATGAAATACAAATTTATAACAAAAATACAAAGATACAATAAAAATTGACTTCTATTAGTAAAGAGGATGCACTGAAACTGTAAAAAACACAAAATGAAACAAATATCCTCAAATGGTGGTAGCTTATCTTTGAGAAAAGATGTGGTGGCTATGTGCATTTGCTAGAGCAATTTACAATGAGGCAAAAGGCCCTTTTTAACATAAAGCAATAATGAGGAAATCTTAAACATCCAGAAACATAACCATAGAAAATTAAACACTAAGAGGCTTGTGGCCCTTATGGGGTTAGTTGGTAGGTCAACTTCTCGGGGTCATACTTCTGCATATGATCTTTGTTTGGTGTGTTTGGTATCCCATTGGAAAGGTCTAGTCGAGAAGTAACCATTCTAACTAGGCCCATGCCAAAGCCTATAAGTTAAAATTTGGGCCCCTTTCATGTTAAGGAAACATTCTTTAGTGCCTCAAAATAGCCTTGGAATTTGAGGGCCCAAAAAACTATAGAAATTTTTTTAAGATGGAGAATTGTTCTTTGAGCCAATGGAATAGGTGGGTGGGTACTGACATCCACCTAGATCGGCATTGAACCATCTAGAGTTAGAGTCTAAGCTCCATGACAATTGATGAATGTAATATTTATCCCTTCTCCACTATAAATAATAACCACTAGATTAATTTTCCTTTGCAATGATATAATGCCCCTCGCATGCTTCATTTACATTGTTTGTCCTCATTTGTATCCTTGACATGCCATTTAAGAGATATTTGATTCTATTTTTTATTAATAATATGGTTATCAACGTATTAGATAAAAATTGTAATTGAACCCTGCAACATTGTAATATAGTTTTTTAGATTTGATCATAGTTACCTATTGTCAAAAACATATAGCTCATCTTTTAAAAGATACATGTTCTTGGCAATTCTATTTGAAAAGAAATAAAACAAAATAATAGAGGACTAGGATCCTAGTAAAATTACTTCATAACTTCAAAATTTGTGAATAAAAAGTAGCAAACAAATTCTAATTACCTCATGCTTTGTTTTTTCTGCTTTTCTAAATGATATTAATTATGTTTTCTCCTTTTAGTGAGTGGAGGTTATGCCTTCTTTCTTAGAGCATTTATGTAGGAAGCTTCTAGACTTAGGGTAGAGCATACATATGTATGGGACCTAGGTACTTGTTGATGTGTATAAAGATATGTTTGGGATGCTTTTCCCATTTCCAAAGTAGCATTTGAATTGGATATATGTTCTTTCCATGACCCTCTAGTAGTAGGGTATTTTCTTCTTCTGGAACCACCTCTCAATCCTGTCAGGTATCAGGGGGTTCTATTCCATACTTGGTTTTTTCTTATGTTTTATGCCTCTCTATCTCCTCACTTTCCTTTAGCATGTATTATAAGTTTTCAAGGATTTCAAAGTTATTGATATTCACTTTTAATGATCCTTCTTGAATTTTATTTGATTAGTTTAGCCACTTAATCTATGACTTTATATGCTTGTTATTTACCGACCTGGATGGATTTTACTCCTTTTCACTAGAGGTTTTTGAATGCCACTTAGAAATAAATGCTTCTCTTGAATATTTTGACAATTTCTAATAAAGTGTCCAAACTGATGGCAAGAATTTCACTTAAAAGGATTTTTCTTATAATCTAGTTCTTATTGATAATTCCAACAATCCATATTAATTTGCAGTGCCTTTGGAAGGCCCTTCTCCAAATCCACTTAAATGAATATTTTGGCACAAAAATGTAGATTTCCTTTTGGTTCTACTAGGTCAATGTACTAACCTAGTTTTTCTTTAATGGCTCTTAGGTGCTTTTATCCCATAACATTATGGGTAGGTAGGGAAAGTAAACCACATAGGGGCATTTGCGATCTCCTCTTCAAGGTTGAAGCCAAAAGACTAGAAAGTTAAAATCATTCCCCTTGATCACACTAAATAGGATCTAAAGTGAGAAATCATGTTTCTATCCCCTCTAGCTTAGAATCTAGAAACACAAAATATCCTCAGCGACATGTAAATAGAGATACATATACCTTGAATATTGGATTACCGTGTGCTACTATCCATGCCTCTATAGTCCTTAGGGTAGGCCAATGGCCTATAAATTTTTGAATCAACACATGTTTAGATAGAATGACATAATTTTCTTGGTCTAGAGATGGAATATTCAATTGAAGGATGGAGTCCAACCACTTAATGAATATTCTTTGAATAGGACTAACCATTCGAGAATCTACTCCTAAAAGATCTATATCCTTTGGCCATGGTCAAAGAGGTAACTATTAGCTTGAACACTTCATTTTGGGAATATAAATATTCTTCCATTATTGTTGATGGCCCCCAAAAATAGGCATAATTTAAGGCCCATCTAACCATCCTTTGAAAAATTTAACCTTTCCTTTTGCATGTGATAATGTTTTTTTCAACTTTAATATGTTCTTAGGAGGGTTAAGATGTATTTGCTATATCTTATGTGCCTAATGCATTAAATGTGAAGGATATTGAGGATATCATATGCAAATCACGCAGGAGTCCAACAGGAGAAGATTATGGGGCTTGTCCCCCTACTACATGTTAATCACAACTTGGATAGCTCAAGAACATTTACTACTTTTGTGTGAATGTGAGAACACCAGGGAACTAGATCCACATTTTTAGGGGTTTTGGAGGAAAGTAGTCATCCCTTCAAGGAGGCTTCCCCTCAAGCACTTTTTGTATAAATAAGGGGCCTTAGCATCCTAGTAGGGATTAAAAACTCTAAAGGAAGATAGTCAACATTAGAGAAAGGCTTTTGCCTATTATTTCAGTTTGACATGTCTCATGTATGAACACGTTTGACAATTAATGAAAAGCAATCCTTTATTCTCAATCTGATTTTATTCCAAGGGACCTGAGTCGTCTTGGGTTAGGGACCAACCCAGGTGCTCAAACCCCCTTCTTGTACAATTCATTTCCCTGCATTTAGTATAGTTGTGGTTTTTTGCAAATGTGTCACTAAGAAAATTATTGTCTTTGCAGGGTTTATTAGTGAGTTATTTTTTGAAGTTTTGTTATGTACCTTGTTATGATGAGCACAAAATTAGTTTCCTTCATGTAATATTAGTCTTCCTTCTAAATTGAACTCATCCTTTTTTACTTCCTGCAATTAGTGGTTTAAAAATTGTTTATACAACTTGCTTTTATCAGTTAGACATGCACTTTATTTTCAGATAGACAGATATTGTTTCATAGGAAAATTTTGTGTTGTTTTTATGCATTTAGTGCACTCTCATCATCCTCTTTTCACCCAATGCTTTACATCTTTGCAAATTGTCAGCAAGCTAAATTCTGCCTAACCGAGCTACAGGAAACCCCTCGTTTTGTCTTTTGCTTGTATGAGTTCGTTCATTGAGTGTGCCTGAGCTTGGTAAGGACCTATTTTCCCTTCCACAGCCTTCTCCCACCTTTTCCACTCTTCAAACCACATCTAAACCTCAGAAAGTTGCTTTAAGATGTTTCTTATAGCAAAACATGCCATCCTATAGCAATACGCAGATTTCCTTAGAACGCCTCCAAAATCACACTAGAAGCTTGTTTATCATTCCTTAGCATTTTACAACATCCATTAGACTTTGGATATGGAGTTTAGAGGTTCAAAGATCCCTTAGGAAATTTTCCCTAGTAGTTGTAGCTTTCTTCCTACAATTAGGGTTTGTTGTTTTTATGTCTTCTTTTAACTACAAAATTGATTTGTCAATGCACCATAGAGTAGGATTGATTTGCCTCCAACATTTTTGAAGTATTTTCTTTGCTTTCTTATAAGTATCATAGGTTTATTTCATTCATTTCCTTTCCTGCAATAACATAGATTTACTTTCTGCAAAACAGAGTAGAATTACTTTCTGTCATTTTCCTTATTGTAATTAGATTAAGTTTTACCTTTTATCATTTAGTTTTCTGCTATAGAGTAGGATCTCTTTCAATTGTTTCCTTTCCTACAAATTAGAATATATCTATTTATTGTTCATTTAATTTTTTAAGCATTTCCTCTAGCATAGTGGTCTCTGTGCATTTTGACTTCTCTTCAGTTGCATGAGATCAACCTAAGTAGAATTTATTGCCTATTGTACATATAGTATTGATACCTCTTAAGTTTGTATGAACCCTAGGTTGATAATTAATGTTGAGCCCCTAAGGTGTTCCAACATTCTTGTTGTAATACTGTGGGCCATCACTTTTTGGCATTGTTACCAAGGTGGTGCCAAAGTAGGAGTTGTTTTCTGCTTTAAGATTGATTCATTTTCATTTCATTAAAAAAACAAACAAACAAAACAAAAAATTTGCATCAACAGTTCTATTTTACAAAAGAATACAAAAAATGTCACTTATTTCATGCCTCGTAGAGCTGGGGAATAACTAATGAATTTTTTTACCTAAAACCACCACTCCTACAAATAGTCAACCTTCACCTTTTGGTGACTACGACCTTGTTACTCTGTCCACAAAGGATCTAGATGTCTTCTTAGGTGAGAACCAGATATTTTTTAGGAGCCTATAGGAGGAGGAGAACCTCCATCACCCACTGAAAATATGGATGGAAATAGGCAGCCTGAAGTTTTTCCTATCAGGGAGACAAATAGGAAAGCTAAAATGAAAAATATCAACCCCACTGCTCTTCCACACTTCCATGGAATGGCTTCTAAGGACCCTGACACCTTCATGTTTGAATTTTTTTATTCTATAGGACATATGATTATACATATGATGAGTAGAAGCTCAAATTGTTTCCTTCTACCCTCAAGGATGCAACCTTGCATTGGTTCATGAGTTTAGAAGGAGGCAACATTACTACATGAGCCTAGACGCAACAAGCATTCAACACCAAGAACATAGACTATTGCAGACCAAGGGACGCAAGTGAGGAAGTATTCATAATGACCCATGGGCTATATGAATCACTATAAGAATTTGAAGAAAGATTTCAGTTGAGCTACAAGAGGGTTAACTGGACCCTTGATCCAGATTCAATGAAGCTATTCTTGCTTCAGGCGGTTAGAGAAGAGTTGATAGAGACCCTCAATATGTTGTCCAATGGAGATATGCATCAACTAAATTATGAAGACATTAAAACAATGTTTGAAAACCACTCTAAAGATGCAAGAAAAAAGAGGTATATTAAGCTAGGGTTTAGTAAGTCCTTCATCTCCTACTCCAATGATTAACAATGGAATAGGAGGTACGTTGGAGGATTTTAAAAATGATATCTTACATATTTTTCCCCAGCATATGGACACATTGCACATTAAGAAAAAAGAAGAGTAGACAGAAAGGGAATTAGCCATATTTTACCCTAGATCCACCAAGAGGCACCCTAGAAATGAGTGCCCATTAAATGTTATAGGAATTTTCTCTATGTGTGAAGAGAACCATTCAATTAACAAGGGCCCATCTCTTCTAGGTCTGAAAGTTGTGTATCAAGGGGCAGAAGTAGGCATGAAGAAAATTTTCTTTGTCAACTAAAGGAGGCCACAGATCCCTAGGCCATATCAGCAAGGTATGAACTATCCTTCCTCCTTTAATACAAGTTATAATGCACCTTTTTAGTGTTGGTATCCACCTAACAACTCACCTTCGCACTATCCTCCTCAACTTGTCATTTCCCCTTTTTAGCCATACCAATGTTAACCTCCTTAATGTGGTAATCTCTCATTAGGATGGAGGCCTCAGGCAACCCAACCACCTTCGCTAATTCCTCCTTCTCCTCAACCAAAACTACCCCAAAACAATCCTCCTAAAAAACCACTAATGCCTACTCAACCAAATATAAACCCTAACAATAAGCACGCCCAACAAGTCTACAATGGAGAGACATCTTATCCTACCTATGTTATAGAAATGCAAGAAATAAACCTCAGGTCTGGGAAGGTACTTTCTAATGATCACCCACCTTCTCTAGTAGAAAACCTTGAAGAGAGAAGGAAGAAATCTCTCCTCGAGCCAACAAACCTCTCTATCTGAAAGATTGATCCATCCCAAAACAAACATCCTAGAAGAAGCTAAAGTTTTGGGAGAACTAAAAAATATGTGTGTCAATATTCCCCTCCTACAAGCCATCAAGGATGTTCCCATATATAACAAATTTATCAAAGAAGAATGTCTTAAGAGGCAGGAAGGAGGAGGAAAGATGCCCCTACTATCAATGTCATTAGGCAATTGACTGATTTAAAGCTTGGGAAGGTCAACATCCCAAAGTATTTAGATCTTGGCATCCCAGTAGTAGATGTGCACATTAACAACATTGTAGTCCCCATACCCTCATTGACTTAGGGGTTGTAATCAATGTCATGACCAAAGAGACTATGCTCAAGCTTAACCTCTAAGGAGTTGTAAGGAAAACCACCACGTGTTACAACTTACATAAAAATCTACAGTAGCACAAGAGGGTGTCATTGAGGATGTCATGGTTTCCAATTAGTCTTGGGAGTACCCCACTGATTTCCTTGTTCTCTAGCCCAAAACCAAATTCAATGGCTATCCTCTTATCCTAGGAAGACCTTGGTTAGAAATCGTTGATAACTATATCAATTGTAGAGCTAGAAACATGACAATTGCAAATGGGTAGCTAATAAAAAACTTGTATTATATCCCCTTTCTCAACTGTAGCACACCCTCTTATTTAACCATAGGTGGTTACTATGTTAACCCGAGTCTCAATGTGTAGTTATGAGAAATGGGATAAAAAAAAATATTTGTTTTTTAATGATATCTGCATTTTGATCGATTAACTAGCAGAAATAAGCATGAGGTAGTTTTAGTCATTTTTCATAGCCTCTTTGGCCCATAGAGCACAATTATTTCAAGTAGATTGAGAATATTACATTCCATAATCAGAGTTCTAATTAAGGTGGGTGCATATTTGAGACCACTTACTATAGATCATCAAAAGGATCATTACTCTTGATTTCTGATTAGTGATGAGGGAAATTAAAATTATTGTGGTGGTTAACTTTAGCACAAATGACTTAGTATGAAAACAATGAAGAATCATTATATAAATTAGTTCCTTGGAGAGCCCTTAAGTGGAAGTCATTGCAAAGCTAGATTCCAATATTTTTACTCATGAAATCTATTTGGATAATATTTATATTTGATTATTCCATGAGTCCTTCTAAAGGAAAATTGGGTTTCAAATTTTTATTAAAAACAACCAATGGCTCAAGGAGTATAAACCATATTGTCATAAGAAACTAAAAGAGAAGGCATATTGGTGATCAACTTGCGTACTTATACAACCCACTAAAACTAAAGTGACAACTGATAACACTTTTCTGCCATTTGGGAGAAAACAACCTCGTGGGAAAACTGGCTCAAATTATTTGTGTCATTACTCTAGAGAAACTCAATTATGGTTATAAAATTATTGCAGAATGAAAAGTTCCCAGGGCCAGAAGGCTGAAAAGGTTCCCAAATATTCTTGGCGAGGATATTATCAGTGTAAAGGGGAACTTTTAAGGATCTCAACTCCACCTTTAATGCCATTGTACCCAAAACAAATGATCCAATCTTTGATCGCTTATAACCTAGTTTTTAAGTGCATTTACAAGCTTATTGCTAGAACAATTTACTGCAAAATAAAGCCAAAGATTCACAGAGGACTAGGCTAGAACCTCCCACGTAACTATGAAATAGGAGATAATGAAATTCAGATCTATCAATATAAATAGATTCATTGATGAAATGAGAATAATGGAAATTACGAAACATGATTATTAAGAATATCCAAAGAACTGGAACTCTAACAATTCATGATGGTAGGATATGACCATTTTGTGAATGATCATAAACCATGTCCAACATATATTCAAGAGTATGGAGAAGCAAATCACTATCAAAAGCATTCATGACAAGAGTATTCAAAATCAATCTCGAAAATACTCAATCAGTAATCTGTATAAGAAAGTAAACTAGAGAGAGCTTTAGTCTCCTCTAGGAACTAATGTTGTACAAAAGAATTGTGTTTATTGTAATAGGAAAAAGTTGGGAAAATGGTTACACCACAAACCATTACTATATCTTAGAGATAATTTTACAAGGAGAAAAATATTGCACCCTTAGATGTTTGGACACTAACACAATCAATAAATCACTCCAAAGAGTTTGCAAAGCTTGTTATTATTATAAACTAAATTTGTAGTTCACAAACATACCTAATTCATATCAATAGGCACGACCAATTTAAAGGACTGAAATTAACTTAAACTACTGGCTTTAGCTTCTTATAAAGCAACCTACAAAATTTGAAATGGAACTTATTGATTATGCTTAATTTTTATTTTTTTTGTTCATATTCAGACATCAATGTTGATAATTTATTATAGACTTTATAGGCTTTTGATAAATTATCCTATGCACATAGATCATCATCAACTTTTTTGGACTTTACAAAATAACTTTGTGACTATACAAGAAATACTCTACCTTTATTTCATTAAAATTTAATGAAGCAATGGTAAACCTTCTTTACCTTCTGAGGTTGTCTTTGTAATGTCCAAAATCCACTCATATTATTCATTCCTAATATAATTTTCATAAAAGTAACTAGGCATTAGAAGTTATTTTAAGATCAATGTTTGAGTGTTTCCAAACATGCCCCGACGAGATACAATGATCTTATGCACCTATGAGGAGACAATCTTTATCTAAGCATATTGGATTAGCTTTGTTAAATAACTTGAGCATGCATGTAAGTCTTGGTTTTGTTGATAGAAGCAAATGTTTGTTTTGTAGATACAAAGGTACAAGTTGGACTATTATATCTGTAGGAGGTTAATAGAGTAAAGTTTACAATACCTCAACCTGAGATGAAAATATGACTAATGATCCTTGAAAACTAGGTCGAATTGGACTTCTATGCTGGTTGTTATCTCACAAGTTTCATTCTTGGTTTTCGCATGGTTTCTTCTTTAAATCTTTGTCCTAAAATGAATTTGTTGGTGAAATGTTCATGTTCAAATCCCTTATACAGGGAATAATCAGTGAAGGTAGAGTTATGCTTGTCATCTCCATTCCTTTTTAACATTGTGATATATAACATGCGAGAGTGCAATGTACAATGTGCATTATTTGTAGGGCAATCAAATGACTGAGGTACGCCCTATCTAGTGTTACAAGTTACACACCATTACTTTAACAATATGATATGTAACATGCAAGAGTGCAATGTACAATGTGCATTATTTCTAGAGAAATCAAATGATTGAGCTATGCCCTGTCTCGTGTTGAAAGTTATACACCATTACATTAAGGATGTGTTCTTCCTACATATATATATATATACATACATATAGTCCGGAAATGGACAACTATCCATATCCCATTGCACATAAATTTCTCTCTTAATAGTAAAGTCCATGGTTGTTATGCCAACAGAGTTAACCATAACACTTGGAATTCGAAAATTCAAACCATGTGAAAGCCTTGAAACAGGTCGTCCTCGGTTCAAGTCACAAGAAAGTATGTCTTGATTCCCTAAAATTGTTCGAGGCATTAATTTATGAAGTGGGTTTGTGGTTGATACAACACAACTCATATGCTAACTTGGAGACATGTTGGACATCAAGGGTTCTCATTATCGCAAGTGCATTGAAACAACAAATGGTCTTATCACTCTGAATTCACAGAGAAATTGTTTCTGTGAATAAAAAAAACCGAGCTACTGGAAAATTTCTTGGTGGAGTTCAATGTTGTAGTGAGTATTTCATATATTCCATACACACACATTTCAAAGCATAACATAAGCTATACATAATACCTTATGAATATTCCAAGCATGCCAAACACACACAGATTGTTGCATAAATCATACATAACATCTCACATCTCATGAACATTCCAAGTGTTCCATATAGACATAGTTCATTACTCAAAACAAAGTTTTACATGATATAACATCAACCAGTGACCACATTTCAAATATACATAGGAAGTCACGTTACACCACATATCCAACATACCAATAGCAACAATAATTCATTGTATATTCATGAGAGATTTTTCTCAAATGAAAACAAGCATCTAGGTCAGGGATAGTAACTCACCTCCCAACCATAGAAGGGCTACAACTAGGCCTCTTGTGCAACTATCACACCTAAGCCAAATTCCATGGCTTAAGAAGATGATCCAAGGACAAACCAATTTGTCAATTGAACCAGGTATTCCAGAGGTTCCAACTACTTCCACCCTTTACTCATAACATGACTCAAACACATGCTAGTCCAGGGTATCCAGAAGTCTGCTACCTCCACCCACCAACCAAGGAGGGAATCTAGAGGTATGAACCTCCACCCTCAATCAACACCAGGGACACCAAAGGCTTCACCTCCACCCTGAGTTAGTTTTCCACAATTGATCCACTCAATGAAGGGAGTCCATAGCATACTACCAAGATAGGAACTTTCTTTTCACCAGGAGTTCAAAGTGAAATCTACACCCTGACTGTCAAGGGCATCCAGAGATCACTACCTCCACCCTGAAGCCTTAAGGGATCCAAAGATTTTTCAACCTTGCAATTACTAGCTCTTTAAATCTTGCAATTACTAGCACTTTCAATCTTGCAATTACTAGCTCCTTCAAATGATTGTTATGTAAAGTCACTGCTTACAGGCAAGGCATTACTTTAGGACAAAGTTTAACCTTGCGTTGGTGTTGTCATTCTAATATTATATGTTCACCTTCCTTCATACAATTTCCTCCTCGAATCTTTAACCTACTGCACTATCACATGAATATACAAGGGCAAGAACTCAAGTCGACTACTCCCCCAGAGTGAGATAACGCGAGCCTTTTTTTCTACATGTGCCTTCACTGATGATCCCCCCTATCCTTTTGCTGTCAGAATTATGTTCCTCGATGATTATTTCCATGGCCTAGTCCATATCCTATAGACCAATCAACCTTCATCCATTTGTCCCCTAAGGTTCCATATTCTCTTACTATTTGGCCTAGTCATCACTTAGTTAGTTTTTATGTCTACTTGCTAACTCTTGTAGGCCAATGATCTTAATGCCACATAACCTCCTGCTCCTTACCTACCATCTGTCCCAAACATAATACCCTCCTCAACCTTGGAATAATTTTTCCCTCTGACTCAACCCATATATATATATATATATAGATTGCAACATTTGCATAAGGTTTTGTTGTAGTGGCTACAACCACCCTCCAAATTTTTTCCTTAGCCTTGTTTTGGAGCCTCCCTTCTAACCTTCACAGCAGCTTTCCTTACTTTGTCAAGTTCACAAGCTTCAATGTCTTTCTTGCACAAAGGCAACCTGTCGGCCATAGCTTGACCCATTCCCCTCACAAGTTATTCACCTGAACTTGGTCCAGCTGCAAGCTGAGCAGCTTCCCCTTGAAAATTGCGCATTTCTGGAGGGCAACCAACCTTCCCTCCAGAAATTGTGCAATCCTCCCTGGCAACATGCTGGGCTCTAGGATTGTGCAATCCTGCCTGCAACCACTCCCAACAGGATTTGTGCAAATTTCCCCAGCAAGGCTGCTCAGCTCAAAATTTGCGCAAATATGGGTAGCAGTCAGCCGCTCTGCCCAGAAATTGTGCAAATCTCCTAGGAAGTCAGCCCAACTCCTAGTCAGAAATGTGCATTTCCTTCAAGCAGTCAAACAGCCTCTTGCATCTTCAACTGAGTTGACTGGTTCCCTATGGGACCGAGCAAAACAGGCCTGCATGCATAGGTTTCTTCTCCTAAGGCAGCATGCAAAGGCATCCCTTTGTCTCAGGGATCTATGTTTAGCAGTCAAAGGTTACATGCAAGGAGCAATTTAGAAACCTCCCACCAAGTGTCACTTCGCCTTGATTTGTGGCATGCATGTCACAACCTTGATGTTATCAAAACTCATCAACCGGGCACTGCAAAGCTCATTCCTCACATCAACCTTGCAGCTCTAACATCCCACATCACATCTAGGATCAGTCGGCACATTCAGCTCAGTTTTTTTGGGGTAAGCCTGCTTCCCATGCCTTATGCTACATTTCTGTCGCTTTTTTTGTTTTCGCTTGTGGGAGTATTGTTTGCTTGATTTCTTTGAGCGCTTGCTGTCGTTTACATGTACACTAGCTTGTCCTAGCTCTGTTTCAGTTTTCATTGCTATCGCACTATTGTCACATGCATGAAACTGTTTTGCACGAACGTTCGCCCAATCGGAGAACTGCCTCACCCACATGCATGTTGATCTATTTACTAAATCTTTCATTCATGTTTTGCATGCACTGTCAATCACTTTTGTTATCACTTAGTGTCGCCATGCATTTACTGTCTCAGTTGCTTTCAATTGCCCGTCGGCGAGTCGGGCCAACCTTGGCACGGACTCTGCCTTCACTAAGGTTGCATTGTGCAATCTGGGGAAGGAAGGCTCACCTTCGTCCCTAGATTTGCGCATTCTTGCCCAACACTAGCTTCCATGACTGTTTTGTGCATTTTTGTAGGACAGTGGCTGCTTGGCCCAATAAATTGTGCAAATTTATCCCTAGGCCAACAGTCCTTCCCAGCTGAAATTACAAATTGCGCAATCCAAGCAATCAATAGCCAAACTAGACTGTGCATTGTGCAGTTCCAGCAGTCAGTCAGTCTCCCAGCAGCCCAAACTGTTCCTTGTGCAGTCTTGGCAATTGGTCTCCCGACCTTCCAACCGAAATTGCGCAACCTTCATGATTAGTCACACAGTTATGTTGCAAGTCGGTTCTCAAAGTTCATTTTGGTTTTCGATAGACAAATTGCTTGCCATGAGTGTTGCCATGTCCCTAGGTATTGCAGGTGCTCATCTGCCTCTCAGCAGTGCAGGTACAATGATTTCCAAGAGAGCAGAATTGAAGACACCGTTCAAAGCACACCTAGAGATGTAGTCGATCAAGTGTATATGAGCTTGCCTTCTCACGACGACGTCAAGTTGTTCGTAGACAAGGACATCAAGTAGCAACATCACATTGAGCAGCATCATGAACAGCAGCTGAAGGCAGCATACCGAATGCAGCGAATGCAAGAGGAAGGTTGTTGACAACACAGAGGTGGAACAAAGTTGCAAGATCAAGCAGATCCACTGATAATGAAAGCAACTTTGGAGACTCAGGCTATGAGGTGACAACACGACATGAAGGTCGTGCGAAGACAAAGAATGGAACGAAGAAGGAGTTGCATGTGCCAAAGCAATAACTCAAGGAAGAACATGAAGCTGCACAGACAGATGAATGAGTTGCAGTAGGATCAGGAACAACAGTGGGCGCAACGTGCACTCACGGATGAAATTGTGCCCGTACAAGTTAAAGATCCATCCCAGCAGCTAACATGGAGCAGACATGGTGGGCAGTGTTGTTGATTACATGCAAGGGATTAAACGGCATGCATGTCATTGTGTGCACGCATGTAATCCAACCCATTAAACACACTCACCAATGCTAAGACAAGAAGCAATTCCAACTGAAGATAAACATGTACTTCGACAAGTTGATGTGCATGACCACCAGCACACACTTGAAGATCAGCACAGACACTATGCATCAGTGTGTTTCTGGTTCAACCGCACCCAAGAAGACCATGCACATGTTAGAAGATGAGTTGGATGAAGGAGCCAAACCAATGCACCGGTTGCAATGGAGGAAAGAGTTCGCTTCAGCAACATGTCACCATAAGGTGCATGCACACCATCATAGACAACCAAGCTTATCATCAGCTCACCACCTTCACCATCACAAGCATGTCAAAAGAGTTGGACTCATCACAGCGGGCCGAGTGTTAGTGATGTCTTGCAAGGCTTGCTCAATCCATGTTGTCTCACATGAATACATGTGCCTTGTAATGTTGAGTCATGTCAACTGTAATTCAAGTGTCAATAGTTGGATGTAACATTCATAGAGTAGGTGAAGAGTCATGAGGGTAGTTGAACTGACACAAAGGGGAATGTCAAGGTTCACCCCACCCTTTGGTATAAATAGCCCCTCACAACTCATTATAAAGTCTTTTGGTCATCCAAGCTTCTATTACGACTATCTTGAAGAAAGCTTGGACAATATTGTAACGCACCTTGGCTTCTCCACTGCACAGAGCTAGTACATCTCTTTGGAGGAGCAGGCACATGTGGCTGTAACGTTTCACTGATGGGGCTAGCAAGTTTACATGGATGTATTGTATGATTGGAACTTACACTTTTTATATAATAAGAGCCAACACATTTTCTTTCATATGTTTTTATTGTAGTTGGACTACTTCGGTTGGCTTAATGATATATGTTGTTTAACTTACGTATTTGTGTATGAATTGATTCGTATGAAATTATATGAATCTTGTTGCAAATGTGTTGTATATGCTGTTAATGTTGTCCCGTCTGTGTCGACTGCTCTGCCGGACACTAGACAGACCTTTCACATGAACCTTGTTGTAACAACCGTTGCACTCATTTGGACTGATCCATGAGTGTTGTATGTGTTATCTTACCTTGTATGTTGTGACTACCGCATCCGAGTGGATTGCTCTGCCGGAAGTTGTGTATGTCCTTTTGTGTTGTGTGTTCCTAGCTGAGTTGGGACTGATCCCTTTCAACCTGGAACTCACCTTCACCCTTATCTCCTCCCTTATGTGTTAGAACCTCTCATACACCTTCCTTGACTCACTGCATCAGTCACACCCTTGCTACTGATAGAGTTATCTTACTTGCCTCTGTGTGACATCGTGGTCAAGGCATTACCTTACGACCCATTGCTAGGACTCCTACACCAAATGGTTCGAGGTCTAATTGGGAATTCTTACCGGGGAGAGCCCCTTGACATATTGGGGGGTCCAGCACAATCAACATTTCTGGTGCTAGAAGGAGGGCCTGATGACAAGCTATGTCCTCTCATCCAGTTTTGAACCTTTGCACATCTTTCATGGAGTCTTGCACTCTTCTTCCCCCGCGATGTTTTTTGAATCGTGAAGATGTCTCCATCACGGGGAAGCTTTTCAATCTCTTGTCCACTCACACGTATGATGGTGAAGGCGAAGTGGCCTGGCCTGAGCACTTACATAACTTTCTTTCCATGATTCATGAGGAAGATGAGTTTTCTAATGAACAGGTCGGTTTGCTACTTGCATACACACTTCACGAATCTCCATTTCGTTGGGTGCTCAGCCTATCGACTGACACCGTGCACTCATTTGAGCACTTTTGTGATCTCATTGAAGACACGTTCTATCATTTTTATCCAGACCATCTTGACCAGAAAATGTTACAGCAACGGAGGCCTCCACATGAATCAATTATTGATTTTTGGCAGTGCTTCCGTGACTCGTAGTTTCAAGCTCCGAGGAGCTAGATGAAATTTGCTTATCTTTGGGACGAGTTTGAGTATTGCCTTAAGAAATCTGCCCATCCCAAGAGAATGTTTGAAATCAAGCCTCGCTCAACATTCTTCGTTGATGGAAATGCGCAATCTCATGTGGATGCAGACACTATCTCAACTGATTGTCGCCTTCCTCTCATTCAACAGCTCCACCACTACCAAGTGATGCTGAAGAGCATACTCACACACATGTTCATCCTTCACACTCTCCCAACATCACTTCACTCAATTTTTGCACAGATGTGGTTGTGAGTCCTTTGAGTTCTCATATGCATGCTTGTCTACGACCTTCGTCTTCGCACTCGGGTGTTCCTCTGGATGATGTTGTCTTGTGTTCGTCCATTCCAGACTCTTCACTTGTTGTGAATGAGGAACAACCCATTGACGGAGTTGGTGTTGCACAACCAACATGTGTTGTCATTCATGAAGAGTATGAGTGGGAGCTTGAGCATCAACACTCGACGAAGGATGACTCCCTTCCATCCGAGCCCCCTCTGTTCTTTCCTAACCTCTTTGGTGAACTTGCCATCCATGATTTTGCATGTGTGTCTTCATCCACAGATGCACCCATTTTTTATCACTCGTAGGACTCACTGGATGTTAGTCCATCATTCGACAACGTAGGAGATAAGTTATTCATTGAAAATCCACTTGATCCTTCATCTGTCTTTTTCAGAAACGCAGAGGATGATTTTGTTCGCTTTTCATTTACCCCTCTGTTCGACTCATCTGATCATGAGGATGTCGAAGAATTCATTGATTTTCTTGATCGTGCTGGTCGTGATACATTTACTTCCATTTTTTATCACGGTCATGACTCTATCGCAGTTGATCTTTCGAAGCCATCGGTTTACGATGATTTACTTGATGATGAAGTTGAGACACCCAAGACTGTCGAGGCACTTCAACCCGAGCTTATGGTTATGTCAAGTCCTCGCTCTCTTGGGGTTAGTCTCACTTCCGATCATGAAATTGTTCAATCACCCAAGGCTCCTCATCACTCATCTGTATGCATTGAAGATCCATCTCACACACAGATCACACTTCCTCCACTCGAACTGCGCGATCCCATTGCTCATGCAATGGAGGAGTCTTACATTGCAAGCACTCGTGCGCAACGCAAATTATCTTTGATTCTTTTGTTTGCTTGTATGTCACAGTCAAGAGTGTGCTTATGCTTCAAAGTTGCACGTAATGTCACACAACACCATGATAAGTCCACGAACTGCCCGTCATGCACTTGCACTCATCTATGTCCCGTGGGCACTTTGAAACACGAAGTGTGGTTGTCTTCATTGTTATATCTTTCTTGCTTGCTAGTTCGCACAACCAAGTTACTCGTGGACCAAGCCTTCACCAACATGGGTCTACCAATGCGCTGGTGGTTGCATTGGAAGTATCACTTCACGTGATCAGGCCCATGCACTGTTAGTGTAGGAGTAGGAGTAGTGTTTGCTTTCAGTTGTTTTCTTGCATGCTTGTTTGCTTACATGCTTTGTTTGCTTGTTTTCTTGCTTGCTTGTTTGTTTACTTGCTTCGCTTTCACTTTTCTTCCGCTCTTGCTTTGCTTTGTTGTTTGTTAGTTCGCTTGTTTCGTTCGTAGGTTAGTTTTGCATGAAATCATGTATGACTCTTGAAGCAAGCTGGGTAAAGTACAAGAGGGCTTGTACAACTATTACTACTTGGTTATCTATCATCTTACCTCTGTATGATGAGCTTTTCCATGATACGTCAAAGGAAAATACGTACTGTTCGAAGTGAACCTTGGTGAAAACACAACGCTTGCGCACTAACTAGTGTCACCTTCTATAGTCGGTTGTTTTTGGGTTAACCCTTGTCAGCTCAGTCAAGTAGAGTAAGGTGAGGGGGAAAACCTTAACAGGCACGTCATAGATACAATAAACTACTTCTCTATTGGAACAACCTCTTCTGCTCTCAATAAGTCGGGATCCCTCTTTCGCCTCTGAAATAAATAAGTGTTATGCATAGTGAAAATGAAAAAATTAAAAAGTAAAAAGATTCAAAATGAAAAATGAATAAGGCGAAAGAAGAGAAAGGCTTCTTGCGTAGGGGGGTGATGCAAGTAACTCCGCCGGGGTACTGACTAGGCTCACTGGCAACGGAGCCATGCTTATGTTCCTATGTGACTCCACTGGGGTACTGTCTAGGCCTGCTGGCAGTGGAGCAACACCTGAGATGAAACTAAGACTCTAATGACTATACTGCTTGTGCACCTATATACCCCCCAACACCAATTGAAACAACTGTGTTGCCTTGGCTTGGAATGCATGTCAATTGAACAAGGGTTTGGTGGATGCTACATCTTACAATCAAGTTAGTGTGAAACCAAGATGAGCTGAGAACTGAACAATACTTTCGGAGGTGTTAGACTTGCTTTTCACGAACAAGGTCCATTCAGAGAGCTAGAGTTCTACAAGTGTGTCACCAAGTGTTGTAGTGGGTACAACCACCCTCCAAAATTTTTCCTTAGCCTCGTTTTGGAGCCTCCCTTCCAACCTTCACAACAGCTTGCCTTGCTTCGTCAAGTTCACAAGCTTTAGTGTCTTTCTTGCACAAAGGCAGCTTGTCGGTCACAACTTGATCCATTCCCCTCATAGGCTGTTCACCCGGACTTGGTCCAACTGCAGGTTGAGCAACTTCCCCTTGGAAATTGTGCATTTCTAGAGGGAAACTAGCCTTCCCTCCAGAAATTATGCAATTCTCTCTGGCAGCTTGCTGGGCTCCAGGATTGCGCAATCCTGCCTGCCAACACTCCCAGCAGGATTTGCACTAATTTCCCCAGCAAGGCTGCTCTACTCAGAATTTTCACAAATCTGGGCAGCAGTTAGCTTCTCTACCTAGAAATTACGCAAATCTCCTTGGCAGTCAGCCCAGCTCCCAGCCAGAAATGCGCATTTCCTTCAAGCAGTCGAACAACCTCTTGCATGTGTAGTTGAGTTGACTGGTTCCCTTCGGGACCAAGAAAAACAAACATGCATGCATAGGTTTCTTCTCCTAAGGTAGCATGCAAAGGCATTCCTTGTCTCAGGGATCTATGTTTAGCAGTCGGAGGTTCCATGCAAGGAGCAATTTAGAAACCTCCCACCAAGTGTCACTTTCCCTAGATTTGCGACATGCGTGTCATGAGCTCGATGTTATCAAAACTTATCAACCAGACGCTACAGATATCATTCCTCACATCAACCTTACAAATCTGACATCCCACATCACATCTAGGATCAGTCGGCACATTCAGCTTAACTGTTTTGGGATAAGCCCACTTCCCATGCCTTGTGCTACATTTCTGTCACTTTTTGTGTTTTTCGCTTATGGGAGTATTGTTTTCTTGATTTCTTTGAGTGCTTGCTATCATTTACATGTATACTAGCTTGTCCTAGCTCTGTTTTAGTTTTCATTGCTATCTCACTGTTGTCGCATGCATGAAACCATTTTGCACGGACGTTTGCCCAACCGACGAATTGCCTCACCCACATGCATGTTGATTTGTTTACTGAATCTTTCGTTCATGTTTTTCATGCACTATCAATCACTTCTTCTATCACTTAGTGTCGCCATGCATTTACTGTCTTAGTTTCTTTCAGTTGCCCGTCGACGAGTCGAGCCAACCTTGGCCCGGACTCTGCCTTCACCAAGGCTGCATTGCGCAATCTGGGGAAGAAAGGCTCACCTTCCTCTCCAGATTTGCGCATTCCTACCCAACACTGGCCTCTAGGATTGTTCTGCGCATTTCTGGAGGACAGTGGCTTCTTGACCCAATCAATTCCGCAAATATGTCCCTAGGCCAGCAGTCCTTCCCAGCTGAAATTGTGCATTGTGCAATCCCAACAGTCAGCAGCCAGACTGGACTGTGCATTGCGCAGTTCTAGCAGTCAGTCAGTCTCCCAATAGCCTAGACTGTGCCTTGTGCAGTCTTGGAAGTTAGTCTCCTGACCTCCCGATCGAAATTGCGCCACCTTCATGATCAGTTACATAGGTATGTTGCAAGTCGGTTCTCAAATCTCATCTTGGTTTTCGACTGAAAAATTGTTTTCTATCAGTGTTTCCATGTCCCCAGGTATTGCAGGTGCTCATCTACCTCTCAGAAATGCAGGTACAATGGTTTCCAAGAGAGCAGAGTTGAAGACATCGTTCAGATCACACCTAGAGATGCAGTAGATCAAGTGTTTATGAGCTTGCCAACTCATGAAGACATCAAGTTGTTCGTAGATAAGGACATCAAGCAACAGCATCATGAACAACAGCTGAAGGCAGCATACCGAATGCAGTGAATGCAAGAGGAAGGTTGTTGACAACATAGAGAAGGAACAAAGTTGCAAGATCAAGCAGATCTACTGATAATGAAAGCAACTTTGGAGACTCGAGCTATGAGGTGATGACATGACATGAAGGTCGCACGAAGACAGAGAATGGAATGAAGAAGGAGTTGCATGTGCTGAAGCAACAACTCAAATAAGAACATGAAGCTACATAGATAGACGAATGAGTTGCAGCAGGATCAGGAACAGCAGTGGCCACAACGTGCACTCACGGATGAAACTGTGCCGGTACAAGTTAAAGATCCATCCCAACAGCTGACACAGAGTAGACATGGTGGGCAGTGTTGTTGATTGCATGCAAGGGATTCAAAAACATGCTTGTCATTATGTGCATGCATGCAATCCAACCCATTCAACACACTCACCAATGCGAAGACAAGAAGCAAGTCCAACTGACGTTGAACAGGTACTTCGGCAAGTTGATGCGCATGACCACCAACACACACTTGAAGATCAGCACGGACACTATGCATCAGTGTGTTGTTGGTTCAACCACACCCAAGAAGACCATGTGCATGTTAACAGATGAGTTGGATGAAGAAGCCAAACCAATGCACCGGTTTCAATGGAGGAAAGAGTTCGCTTCAACAAGATGTCACCATAAGGTGTATGCACACCATCACGGACAACCAAGCTTGGCATCATCTCACCAACTTCACCATCACAATCATGTCAAAAGAGTTGGTCTCATCATAGTGGACCGAGGGTCAATGATGTCTTGCAAGGCTTGCTCAAGCCATGTTGTCTCACATGAGTACACGTGCATTGTAATGTTGAGTCATGTCAAGTGTAAGTCAAGCGTCAATAGTTGGAAGTAACAGTCATAGAGTAGGTGAAGAGTCACAAGGGTAGTTGAACTGTCACAAAGGGGAATGTCAAGGTTCACCCCACCCTTTGCTATAAATAGCCCTTCATAACTCATTGTAAAGGCTTTTGGTCAACCAAGCTTCTATTAAGATTATCTTGAAGAAAACTTGGACAGTGTTGTAACGCACCTTGGCTTCTCCATTGCACGGAGCTAGTACATCTCTTTGGAGGAGTAGGCGAATGTGGTTGTAACGTTTCACTGATGGGGCTAGCAGGTTTACATGGATGTCTTGTATGATTGGAACTGACACTTTTTATATAATAAGAACCAGCACATTTTCATGCATATGTTGTTATTGTAGTTGGACTGCTCTGGTTGCCTTAATGATATATGTTGTTTAACTTACGTATTTTTGTATGAACTGATTCATATGCAATTATATGAATCTTGTTGCAAATGTGTTGTATATGCTGTTAATGTTGTCCCGTCCGTGTTGACTGCTTTGCCAGACACCAGACAAACCTTTCACATGAACCTTTCTATAACAACCGTTGCACTCGTTCAGACTGATCCGTGAGTGTTGTATGTGTTATCTTACCTTGTATGTTGTGACTACCGCATCCGAGTGGACTGCTCCACCGGAATTTGTGTATGTCCTTTTGTGTTGTGTGTTCCTAGCTGAGTTGGGACTGATCCCTTTCAACTTGGAACTCACCTTCACCCTTATCTCCCCCCTTATGTGTTAGAACCTCTCATACACCTTCCTTGACTCACTACAGCAGTCACACCCTTGCTACTGACAGAGTTATCTTACTTGCCTCTGTGCGACATCACGGTCAAGGAATTACCTTACAACCCACTGTTGGGACTCCTAAACCAAACAGTCTGAGGTCTAATTGGGACTTCTTACCGCAGAGATCCCCTTGACATGTTGGCAGGTCCAACACTGTCAACAGGTTTACAACAATATATGTGTGTGTGTATGTGTGTAATACTTTAAAATGTTCAAAATGTTTATAATATTTACATAAGTTCTAAGTGCCCAAGAAAATATTTACAATATTTATACAAGTGCAAAATGACCAAGACAATATTTACAATATCACCAAGGTCATCACATCAAACCCTTGTTGAGCATGAATTTCCTATGTGGGTAAAGAGGAAGAACAAAAAGAACTCTATCAGTCCTCACGCTAACTCATTTGTACATTAGAAGCCACCATTGATAGCAGCCAATTGGATGAGGATAATCTGATTAACAATTTTGTGCAAAATATGTATCTTGTTGCCATGCAAATTAATGGTTTGAAAGAGGAACCTTTAGGACAACCTGAAGAGAAGTCATGGGTAGATTTAATCATTGTTGGTTCTGATCAAGTTAGTGTGAACATTGTAGAAATCAACCCCTCTAGAATTTTGAAAATCAATGCTTTTCTTTTTGTTGATCAAGAACAACAATTGCTCATTGTTTTAAGGCAGAATCTTGATGACTTTTGCTTGGGATTACAAAGAGATGAAAAGAGTTCAACCCTCTATCTATACTCATCATATATACATTAAGGAAGACCATAAACATGTTCGCCAACATCAGAGAAGAATGAACCCTGCACTAAAGGACATTGTAAAAGAGGAATTGCATAAATGATTAGATGTAGGTTTTATCAATTCAATTTCAGGCAATGAATGGGTGTCACGTTTAGTAATTGTGCCTAAGAAGAATGGGAAATGGAGAGTTTGCATTGATTACAAAGAGCTTAATAATGCCACCAAGAAATATCACTTTCCTTTACCTTTTATTGACCAAGTTTTGGATGCTCTTGCAGGAAAGAAATTTTTTTTCATTTATGGAAGGGTTCAACGGGTACAATTAGATCCAAATCAATCCTGAATATCAGGATAAAACTACTTTCACCTACCCATGGGGGGCCTTTGCCTACATGATCCTTAAATTCTACTTGTGCAATTCCCATGCCACCTTCTAGAGGGTGGTATTGAGTATTTTTATTGATCTTGTACATGACTCAATAGAGATTTATATGGATGACTTCACACCTTATGGAGATTCTTTCCAAGAAGCTCTCTCCAACCTATGTAAGGTTTTGAAAAAAATCATATAAATGAATCTCTCCTTAATCCCTGAAAAGTGCCAAATTTTTATGAATATAGTAATTGTTCTAGACAACTTCCTCTCTAAGTATGGAACTTAGGTTGATCCTAATACAATTGCAATTATTAGAAAAGTTATTGTCCCACAAACACAAAAAGATGTTAGGATCTTATTAGGACTTGTTGGATACAATAGAAGATTTATTAAAGATTTTTGTAGTTGCTTCGCCTTTGTTTGCTTTATTAACAAAAGACTCAGATTTATGTTAGAAATACCTCTGTCAAAAGGCATTTGAAGAGCTCAAAGACAAATTAACAATTGCATCAGTCCTTGGGGCCCAAATTGGGCCTTTCCCTTCCACATTCACACAGATGCAGAATACAAAGTAGTGGGGGCAACTAGAAGATAAATTTCCTTATGTTATTTATTTCATTAGTAAAAACATATCCAAGGTTTAACTCAATTTCACAGTCACCGAAAAAATAACTGTCAGGCCAGGCAATAACTCCATTAGGCAGAAAAAACTGATTCATATTATTCCATTAGGTAGGTCTTTGTTATATACAATAGGGAGTGACAGTTCAGTTCATCTCCCGATGACTGTTCACATTCCTAATTTAATTATTTACATAAATTCACCCAATCATGAAGATTAGGTGTCAACATTCCCCCCCTTAATCTGAAGGGATGTTGGTGAGTCCAAGCATCATTCTGAATCGTTCAAGCTTTTCCCTTCCAAGCGCTTTGGTGAAGATGTCTACAATTTGCTCATTTGTGGAACAATGATGGAGATGGATTGTTTTGGCCTCAACATGATGTCGAATCAAATGATATTTAGTATTGATGTGCTTTGTTCGATCATGGAACTTTGGGTTCTTGGCCAAATTTATTGCAGAGGTGTTGTCAATCATGAGTGGAGTTGATTGTACTTGTTTTACCTGCAAATCTTCAAGAATTTTCCTGAGCCACACAATTTCTTTTGTTGCTTCAGCTGCTGCCACGTATTCTGCTTCTGTTGTGGAATCTGCTGGAACTGATTGTTTGCGTGATCTCCAGGAGACAGCTCCTGATCCAAGACTCATAGCATATCCTGAAGTAGATACCCCAGTTTCTTTGTCTCCATCGAAGTCTGAATCAAAGTATCCGATCAAGCTGAAGTCATCCACCTGTGTGTACTTGATTCCAAAGTCTTGAGTTCCCTTCAAGTACTTTAGAACTCTTTTTGCAGCAGACCAATGTCCCTCACAAGGCTTTTGCATAAACCTGGAGAGGATTCCAACAGCAAATGAAATGTCTGGTCTGGTGGTAGTTAGGTAGTTGAGACTTCCTATAAGCTATTTATACTTTGTTGCATCCTCAAATTCCTTTCCTTCAATAGATGTGAGCTTCAAGTTTTGTTCCATTGGAGTAGTAAGAGGATTGCACTCTGTCATGCCAAACTTGTTCAACAAATCTCCAATGTATTTCTTTTGAGAAAGAAATATGGACTTTGGATGTTGGGTTACTTCAATGCCAAGATAGTAATGAACATAGCCCAAATCAGTGATTTCAAAACTTTTTCCCAATTCCTTCTTTATGGATGCAATGTAGCTTTCATTGTTCCCTGTCATTAAAAGATCATCTACATATACCACAAGATATACAACTGTTTTTCCAACTTTCTTGACAAATAAAGTTGCATCATCAAGATCAAAATGATTGAAATTGAGTTTCAGAAGATGCTCAGTTAGTTTTTCATACCAGGCTCGCGGTGCTTGTTTGAGGCCATACAAGGACTTCACAAGTTTGCATACTTTATGTTCATGTCCTTTCATAGCAAATCCTTCAGGCTGGGACATAAAAACATTCTCTTTTAGATCTCCATTCAAGAAAGCAGTTTTTACATCCATTTGATGGACTTTCCAACCGTTCTGAGCTGCTAGTGCAAAGAGTGTCCAGATGGTGGCCCATTTTGCTGTGGGGGCAAAAGTCTCCTCATAATCGACCCCTTCCTTTTGTGCAAAACCTTTTGCCACAAGCCTAGCTTTGTGCTTGTCAAGTGAGCCATCAACGTTATACTTGTTCTTGTAGACCCACTTGCAGCCAATTGGTTTGGTTCCAAATGGAGGATCAACCAGCTTCCAAGTGCCGTTCTTTATGAGGGCATCATACTCCTTTTGCATCGCTTCTTTCCATTCATCATCAGAAGCAGCTTCTTTGAAGGAAGTTGGCTCAAAATCTGTAGACAAGTTCAATTCACAATCATAAGAAACATCCATATCAACAGGTGAATTAGAGTCATCTACATCACCTCCATTTTGTCGGTTTGAATTTCTGGTTCCTGTTTTTCCAATTTCATCAGGATGAACACTTTCAAGTGTCTTCGTCAGCCACTTTGGGGGACCTTTCTGAGATGGTCCAGGCTGCTTTGTTGATTGAGTTGGGACTGAATCAAGATTGAGTCTCCCAATTCTATCAATTACATCACTTAAAGCATCATCCGTTGTTGGAGTTTCATGCAGGGGAGAGTGTTCTTCAGAAGAAGATTCCACATGTTGATCTAATATAGGAATCCCCCCTTCAAGATGTGGAATCTGATTATCAAATTCTTGAAATGATTTTGTTTTTGCGAATCTATCCAAGCGATCAAGTTTCCGCTCAACAACATTGTCAGTTTTGGATGATTCAAGAAAAATTACATCTCTAGATACAACAAACTTTTTATTTACTTCATCATAGAGGCCGTATGCTTTAGAGGTGTTTGAATACCCCAGGAAGATACACTTACGACTTCTAGCACCAAGTTTGTTTCTATGTACCTTTGGTATCAAAGCATAATAGGTGGAACCAAAGACCCTGAGATGTTTTACCGAAGGAACATGTCCATACCACAATTCATAAGGAGTCTTGTTTCTTATAGCATTAGATGGACATATATTCTTTATATATGCAACACATAGAACAGCATCAGCCCAAAACATTATCTTTACATTTTTGAAGAAAATCATGGATTGTACCATATTCAAGATTGTTCTATTCATTCTTTCAGCTACACCATTCTGTTGGGGATTATAAGGCACAGTTGTTTGATGTTTGATCCCATGTTGGCGAAGATAGTTTTCAAATTCATTTGATGTGTATTATTTTCCATTATCAGTGCGAATAGACCCAATATGAGATTGTGCATCATTTTCAATCCATTTATGAAAATTCTTGAATGTTTGAAAAGCATCAGATTTGTTATTCAATAAATAAACCCAACACATTCTGGTGTAGTCATCAATAAATGTCATGATATATTTATTTCCATTTGCAGAAGGAACAAGCATTGGACCACATAAATATGAATGAATGAGTTCAAGCTTCCTATGTGCTCTTGAATGTGAATCATGAAAAGACTGTTTGCTATGCTTTCCTAGAATGCAAGCATCACATTGCTTAAGTTTCCTAGGAATTGTAGGCAAACCAGCAACACCATTTTTCTTCAATAAGCAGAGACTGTCATAGTTTAAATGTCCAAATATAGCATGCCATAATAAACTTGATGGAAGTGTACCTTCTTCATGATGAGAAATATATGAGAAATGTTGTGCATGAGCAGAGGTTCCTTGCAGTTTGAGAAGCCTTTCTTCTTCTATTCCCCTCATGACAAGTGAGTGGTCAGATGCTTTTCTTACCTCAAGCTTGCCATCAAACATATGAATGGAGTGACCTTGCTGGCGGATGTGGACCAAGGACAACAAGTTTCTCTTGAGCTGTGGGAGATATAGAACATGATCCAGAAGAAAGTCTGGAAGACCAGGCAGTTTAAGCCTGATTGTGCCAAGCCCTGATGGCTTGATTTTTGATTGATCTGCAAAGTATACTGCTCCATCAACATTGTCAGTAAAATCTTCAAAAAAAATCTTTTCTATGAGTCATGTGACAGGTTGCTCCTGAATCAAGCAACCAATCATTTTTCCAGGAAGCAAGTGAAGCATTAAACAAATATTCATTTACTCCAATGTTACATTGTGCCTCAACATAGTGAGCGGATTCAGGTGATTTACCTTTGTCTGTATCATCAGTTTTACCTTTCTGTTGATTTCTTTTCTGCTCAATTTTGTCCCATGGTAGCTTGCATGTAGAGGCATCATGTGATCCATTTCTTTTGCAGCGAATGCAGTGCAAATCTGCCTTTTCTCCTTGAGAATGTCTGCCCCCCCTGCCTTTGAAGTATCTTCCTCTTCCTCTTCGTCCACCTCTTCCTCTTGTAGAATCTTGAGCAGGATGCTTTTCTTTATGAGCAAGGCACACAGTCTCTTCAGAAGATTCAGGGGCTATCTTCTTTCCGAAAGCTTTCTCTCTTTCAACAAACTTTTTCACAAGAGAGTCAAAGGTTATATCTTTGAGATTTCCATTTGCTTGCAATGACTCAAGATAATTTGAGTAAGTAGGATAAAGTGCCTCGAGAAAAGCAATAAGAGGGATATCCAGCTCAACCTTAGTGGAATTGATATCATGCATTATAGACTTTACTTCAGATGCAAGAGCAAGAGGATCATTATTTTGCAGTTCAAGAGTGAAGAGTTTAATCATGAGTTGAACAACTTCAAGTGCAAAATGTGAGTCATAGAGTTCTTTCAGCTTTTGTAAGGCTTCAAAGGCAGTTGAATATGACGAAATATGGCGACTCACCTCTTCATTTACAGATGTTGCGATTAATGCATAGGCTTTGTTGTTCTTGTTTTCCCAAATGGCGAGCTCTTTGTATGAGGTAGGCTATATTGGGTCATTGTCTCCTTCTCCGACACACACTCCTTTCCACAACTCATTGAAGATGAGGGTGTGTTTTATCATCCGGGACCATTCAGGATAGTTCTCCTTGCCATTGAGAACTATTCCTACCATGGATATGATTGAAAATAAAAACTTCTGCCAATATACAATAAAAATGTACTCAAAAGGGCATTCTGAAAGGGTATTATCGTCCACTAAAATTTCTAACATAAGATTTTCATGTACCCATTGAATCATTGTCATCACAACTTCAATACACAGACAGAAAATGACTTTCAAAAATGTACACAGCTACCAATAAAAATCATTCAATGCATGCGCAGTATACAGCATGGGATGCCCAATCCTTTCACACGAGTTTAAAATTCACCAAAGTCCATGTGGCCTTTATCCATGTGAAAATCAGATCCCCATTAACTTTCAATAAGAGATAAATATAGCCTAGAGACAATGAAATGGTCACATATGGAGAATCGCTAAGCACATTCACATTGTTTTCATCGACAGTCTGCACCGAACAAAGAGAAGACCACAAAACTCATGGTCAGGAAGGCCCCACACCAATGGCTCACAAGTTGCTCTGTCAAGCAGGGACACACCTCAAAGATGTCAGTGCAACACTTGCTCTACCAAAATCCTCCACCGCAAAACAACGAGAGGAAAAGAGCAAGCGCAGGTACCAAAATCCTCCACCGCAAAACAACGAGAGGAATGGGACTATGCGTAAACCATAAACTTACATTCTGGTACCAAAATCCTCCACTAAAAAACAACGAGAGGAATGGGACTGTGCGTAAACCAGGATTTGGCTAATAAATATGGCAGTCTCCTCTGATTTCAATAGACAACGTTCACATAGACAACGTTCACATATATGAGCAGCGTTCACATATAGAACATCGTTCAATAGACAACGTTCACATATAGACAGCGTTCACATAGACAACGTTCAATAGACGAGCTTAAGGTATCAAAGCATAAATACAACGTTGTGAATGATGCCGAGTCTCCAGCTCCGAACCTAATGGCGTGATTTGCAAATGGTGCGACTGACGGACAGGCGGGGACGCAAGGGTATACAACGTTTCAATGGATTGAAAAGAGTAGCACAACATTTACGTTTGAGATGGAATGAAAAGAGCAGCACAACGTTTCAATAATGTCAAAACAACGTTCAATAATGAGGTGTAGTAAAAAATGGGCGGTCGATAGTGAGTTTGCAGTGCCTGGCATCAGTTTTTTTTTTTTTTGAATATGGACAGATGCGTTATGGACAGAGGCAGTGCTGGAAAGGAATATGGCAGAGGGGATATGGCAGGACAGAGGGGATATGGCAGACAGAGGAGTTACAGGAGCATAAGAGCTAAAACAAGGAGCTGGCTCTGATACCATGTCAGGCTAGGCAGTAACTCCATTAGGCAGAAAAACTAATTCATATTATTCCATTAGGTAGTTCTTCGTTATATACAATAGGGAGTGACTGTTCAGTTCATCTCCCGATGAATGTTCACATTCCTAATTTAATTATTTACATAAATTCACCCAATCATGAAGATTAGGTGTCAACAATAACTCTTGTATGTTGTACATTCTTTAAATAAATTCAGACATTACATTACTAAATATCAATTTTTTGTGCACATTGATCATGCAACCATTAAGTACTTGATGAATAAACCTGATGTCAATGCTCGAATCGTCATATGGTTATTGTTGTTACAATAATTCGATCTAACCATGGTTGATAAGCCAGGGAAAGAAAATGTTGTTGCAAATTTCTTGTCGAGACTAACCTTGTTTGTAGAAAATGAAGATATGGTGGATGACCAGCTTTTGTATGAGAACCTCTTTGCCATATCATTGTTGTTTCCTTGGTTTTCCGATATAGGAAACTCTTTGGTTTCTAGCTAATTCCCCCATAACTTTTCTTCAGAGGAAAAGAGCAAAATTGTCATGATAAGTGCTCCTTATACTTGGAATGGGGGAAACCTCTTCAAATTCGGGCTTGATAAAATCATAAGGAGATTTGTAAGAGAATATAAGGTGTATGACATCCTCTTAGCATGGCATGATGCACCCTATGAGAGCCATTTTGATGCTAAGAGGACATCCTAAGAGATTCCTCAAATAGGATACTACTGGCCTACCCTTCATCAAGATGCCAGGAGGTAAACTGCATAGTGTGATGAGTGTCAAACGATGGGGAAACCTACTCAGAGGGATGAGATGCCCCTACAACCTCAAGTGACTTTCCAACCATTTGAGAAGTGGGCATGGACTTCATTAGACCTATTGACCCCCCCATCTGGAAAAAATAATTATATCATTACATGCACAAATTATCTGACCAAGAGGGATGAAGTAAAGGCAATAACAACACAAAAACAAGCATAGTTCTTAAGGGATTACATTTCTTACAAATTTGGTTTCCCAAGGGGACTAGTGACAGATCAAGGTGCTCAATTAACTTCCAATATGATAGAGGGGATAAAAAGGCAACATCATATCAAGACATAAAAGATCCACTCCATATCACCCTCAAGAAAATGGGCAAGTAGAGGTGACCAATAGAGCATTAGAAAGCATTTTGACTAAGGTTGTTAGTAGCAACAAGAAAGATTGGGTAGACAAGCTTGTTGAGACCACTTGGCCTACAACACTACTTGGAAGAAAACCACTGGATTCGCCCCCTTTGAGTTGGTTTATGGTAAGAAATCCCTACTGTCCATTGAGTTTGAGTACAATACACTGAGAATGGTAGCACAACTTGAATTAGACATCAGAAAATCTCAGGAAGAGAAATTACAATAGCTAAATTATCATTGGTGAACTCAGGTTGCAGGCTCTTATGCGCAATGAAGTGGTTCAATTACAAATGATATTTTGGCATTATAATCACATCAAGGCTAGGATCTTCCAAGAGGGTGATTGGGTCATCTTGTATGATTCTCGGTTCAAATATTTCAAAGGAAAACTCATGACCACATATATGGGTCCTTACCTGGTGGAGAAATTCCATGATAATGGCTCATTTTAGATCAGGACAATTGATGAAGAAAAAATCTTGTTTCTAGTGAATGGCTATAGATTGAAGTTTTATAGGAAGCCCCTCTCAAGGGATGAGTTTGCTAATTCAATCAGCAGAGAGATAAATGTGATTAACTACATCAGAGCTCCCAATCCATTTAGCCCCTAATTCAAAAAAGAGAGCAAGAAAAAAACACAGGTGAAAACCTCATTTGGGGCATGTGAGGCAGGCTCATTGAAAATCCCCTTCAGGCAACCAATGAGTCTGTTTGAATCTCTCTCTCTCTCTCTCTCTCTCTCTCTCTCTCTCTCTCTCTCTCGCTCTAGCTCTCGCTATATATATATATATATATATATATATATATATATATGTATATATATATATATATATATATGTATATATATATATATATATATATATGTATATATATATATATATATATATGTATATATATACATATATATATATATATATATATATATATATATATATATATATATATATATGTATATATATATATATATAGGTGAAAACCACCCTTGAGGCACCTGGGGTAGACCCACTTAGGTGGAAAACCTCCATGAGGTAGCTTGTGGGCCTCAAAATAAAAATAAATAAAAAAATAAAAAATGAAGACACAAAAAGTCACCTCTATTTTATCTTTTCTAACAGTGATGCAATACAACATAATTCTAGCAGTAGTTTAGAAGATCAAAATGCAGTCCAAGCACTCACCTTTAGAGCATTCAACAAGCTTCTCTGCATCCATCTCACTCATGCCCACACTTTTTCTAAGGCTCATTCATCACTTCTAGATCTCTTCTATTCATTTTAATCGTTGTCCTAAATTGATATAGGAAAGATCATGTATTGCTATATGAAACCACCAAGCACAAAAAAGGGGTGTAGAGCTGAAAATTTCCATCTATGGGCAAGGGAGAAGGTCTCTAGAAGCCCCTAACACCTACACATCCCATCAACTTTCAATTTTTACATCATTGTTTCACTGATCCCCCACAAAAATCCAACCTTTCCACCTCTTTTTCTTCAATCATCAACATAGAATGCCTCTCCATCACCACAAGTAGCCTCCGAAATTATAAGAAATTTTGAAGGCCCTAGATAGTATGAACTGTAAGCCTAAGGAGCTTTTGTGGTTGCTATAGGAAAACACACAGTCTTGTAGCATTCTACAAAATCCCTATATGCCTAAATCTGCAGTATCAATCAGAGGAGCTATGAAGTCCACCATATTAAATGAACTTAGAAAACAAGTTTGAGTAGCTATAGGATCTCTTATAGGATGCTACATGATCCTGAATTACCAACAATCAACAACATCAAGCCACCCACAACAACAATACTTTGGCCATCTGAACCAAAGTAGTAACAACAATAATAAAAAACTCTAGAAGTAACAATAACAACATTAAAACCTCCTGATATCATCACAGTCAAATTTAAAACCATCAAAGGAAGCTTCAATAGTCACATCAGCAATCTCAATATCACCCGGAAGAAAACATCAAGGGTAAGGCCCAGATATGCAATCCTCAAAACCTCCATAGCGAACTTATTTTAGCTTGAAAACACATTGGAAGTGTTTGAAGGAAAAGGTTTTATAGGCCAAACTTAGTTAGACTAGTCTCATTCATATTTAGAATTCAACTTTAGTCCTCTCCAATGTCACCCACATGTGCAAATTAGGAAAATAAGAAAAATAGGGAGATAACTCGAGGAGGTGGACGAACGTGCCTACTCATTATGAAATGTGAAATTTGACATGGGAGGTAGGGGCCAACTCACATAGTACACTCAATCCATCACCTCAACGAATAACCACTTAAGTCGCCCCCACCTAAATCTAATCTTGCATGAAAAGTTTATTTTAAACACCAATGAGGCCCACTAGTGCTACAAGAGGCCGACAAAGCCAAAACATTTCCTACGCAGGCCGCTAGAGGAAGTTGCAGGGTTATGTATACCAATGCTACATTAGTACTACTGTGTGCTACAAGAAGCTCATTTCTGACCAAAATTGCCATCAAACCCTAAAGAGTAGAGGAAAAACCTTAGGAAGATTGTAAGTATAAATATTCCTCACTAACATTTGATATAGGAACTTAAGAAATCATTTCAATTCTCAGAAGAAACAAAAAGCACTTTGTAATTCTCTTAGTTTTAAATTTTAGTAAGGAAAACACTTAATTGACTAAGCATTTACTTTAAATATATGGTGGGTTGAAAGGATAAGGTGTATTGAGTGAAGAAGAAGTGCATGTTGATTTTTTCTTTCCCTCATCCTTTTAGAACAACTGTCAAATTTACCTTTGTTTCAACACGTTCCACTGCACAAGAAACCTTAGGATCCTGTAGCAAGAAAAGGAAAACTCCTTGTTCCACTATAATAAAATATTATTGAAGCCATGGGAGGGGGATTTAATAGAAGAGAGCCTACAGACCCCTCCAGGATCCATCAACACCCTGATGTTAGGAACATTCTTACAAACTGTCAATGGTTAGGGTTTTATGAGAGGCTAGGAGGCTTTAATGAAGAATTTTCCTAAGAGTTTTCCTTAAATCTCTAGCAACCAGAAAGATATGATTCCATAATTATAGTTTGAGGCCCCATCATTTGCCCAAACAAGGAAATTATCAGTAGGGTCACCACACTTCCTAGGGGAGTAAAATGGAACAAAGAAGAGAAACCTAAAGCCACTAAAGCTAAGAATAATTTCTTTCTTCTGGATGAACAACCCATAGGGATTTGCCTATCTAAGAGAGGCTCAACATCCCTCACTTACTCCAATCTATCAAAGAAATGAGCCTAAGGGTGAGGGTAGGAAAACAACATTACCTAGCTCACATGGGTTGATAAGGTTGATAATACTGGATGCTTTAGAGGGCCTACAAAACAAACCTTTTTCTTGGATTCATTTTATAGACATGGATGCAGAAACATTTTTAGAAACCCAAGTTCAACCTCAGTTAGAGCTAGAAGGGACAAAAACGGAGGAGGAACTTGAAGGAGAAGTAGAAGTGGAAACTGAGATTGAATAAGAAAAATCAAAGAGAAAATCAAATGAGGAGATAGAAAATGAAGCACAAGGAAGGTCAAACACACAAATGGAAGCAAAGGCAGAGGTAGAAGTGGTTGAGGAAGGACTGGCTAAGCTCAAGTTGACAAAATCAAAGGATCAAAATGCTGAAGAGGCTATTGGGACATCCTCAAGGTCACCGAAGAAAGAAAAATGCGAGAAAAAGGGAGCACTTCACAAGGATATTTAGAAGAAGAATTCATTGCTACCCTAGCAGCTTTAAGTACCCCAATAAAACCCAAAGGGAGGAAGCCAAGGGAAAGCCCTTGTACTTAAAAAGGAGAAAGGGTAACAAAATAAAGCAAGGGAAAGCTCAACCACCTTCTCGAACTCCAATCACCATTGAAGAATCAGTCAACCATTAGGAGGAAGAATCCCAGAAGGAAGATAAACAAGAAGTTGAGATGACCTCCACATCAGTCAAGGGAAAAGAGCCACAGACTCAACAAGAAGGGCCATGCACTTAGGAAACAATGCTCTGAGAACATCACACAAAGCTATAGGAGAAGCTTGTAGAACCATAAGGACATATTGCATAATGACAGGGAAAAATTGTGGAACTACAGGAACAAAATCTAGAACTACAAAAAATAGACCCTCAACCAAACCTCAAATATTACTATGCTTGGATTGAGGCAAGGAAGGTACTTCCCACCCACTTTGCAGTCCATATATTCTTTTAATTGGAGAAGGAAAGAATCAAAACTTATAGATGGATGCAAATTACAAAGTATAAAGGGGTTGAAGATGTTGGCATTGTGGTGAAAATGGGGGAAGAGATGGCTAACCTTAGGTGGAAAACATAAGAGACCATCTACAAAAGGAGAATAAGGAGCTGAAAGCCCATTGATTTGCAACAAATTCAAAGGCTTCTATGGGAGAAAGAAGAACAAATGGACACAATGGCTAGTTTATCCATAGAAGCTATGCATTAGAGATACCTATCAAAAACATATTCCATGTTCCTAAAATACCAATGGCACCAGTTTAAAATTAGGACATTAGCCCAACAAGGCTCCCTTCCTTTGAAAAATGTGGAAATTCATTGTTTTTTGCCTCAAATGTAGCATTGAAGATAGGGCAAAGATTGTAGAATTTTATATGCATAATCTAGTATTGCATGATATGAATATTTGGGACCCCAATTCTCAACTAGGAGATGTTCAACCAATGGCTTTAGCTTCACAACTGAACCATGAGGAAACCATGCCAAGGAGGTATAAGAGACACTTTTGATCATGGCAGGACTATCAACCCCTCATCTCATCATTGCTAACCACATACTTATAGCAGAAAATCCAAAAATGGCAATTGTCTATAAAGAAAAGAAAGAATGGAAAATTCTTCATTTTGAAGATACTTTCATATTATTGGGAGATGAAATCCTATAAGCATTCCAAAGGAGGTGGCATAACTTGCCACACAATTTGAGAATAAGAGAGTGTCATTCACCAGAAAGGTTGAAAAATGCATTAGCTAAAACACCTCTATACAAAAGAATCATCCATAGGCTTGGAGTCCATTGGATTGGACTCAAGTTCAATCCTCCTCTACTATTTGGCCTACATGAGAATAAGGATCCAACAAAGGAGTGGAAAAAGATTGAGGAGAATGCGGGATTCCATCCAGAGGGGGCCACCACATCTGAGACAACTTGGGATGTCAGGAAAGCCATTAGGGCAATGAATGAGGTGCAACAAGATGACTAGGTTTCTCAAAGGATGAGCAATATTTTCAGTAGGGGGGTATGATGGGCCTCCTAAATCGGTATGATTTAAGGCCCATCTGATCATACTTTGGCAAATTTAACCTTTCCTTTTGCATGTGATAATGTCTTTTTCAACTTTAATATGTTCTTAGGAGGGTTAATAGATATTTTCATATTGTGTGCCTAATGCATTAAATGTGTAGGATAGTGAGGATATCTAATGCAAATAAAATATGAGTCCAATAACAAAATTATGGGGCTTGTCCCCTGCTACAAGCTAATCACAACCCAACTAGCTCAAGAACATTTACTACTTCCATGTGCCTGCGAAAACAATAGGGAACCAAATCCACATTTTTAGGGGGTTTGGAGGGAAGCAATCCTCCCTTCAAGGAGGCTTCCCCTCAAGCACTTTTTGTATAAATAAGGGGCCTTAGCAACCCAGTAGGGATTCAAAACTCTAGAGGAAGATAATCAACATTAGCAAAAGGTTTCTGCCTATTATTTCAGTTTGAAATGTCTCATGTATGAACACTTTTGAAGATTAATGAAAAACATTCGTTTGTTCTCAATCTGATTTTCTTCTAAGGGACCTGAGTTTGTTGCATTAGTCACCAACCTAGGTGCTCAAGCCTCCTTCTTGTACATTTCCTTTCCATGCATTTAGTTTAGTTGTATTTTTCTACAAATCTATAACTAAGAAAAGTATAGTCTTTGGAGGGTTTATAAGTGAGCTCTTTTATGAAGTTTGGTTATGTACCTTATTCTGATGAGCACAAAAATAGTTTCCTTCATGCAATAATAGTCTTCATTCCAAATTCAACTCATCCTTCCCATTGTTAGTGGTTTAACAATTGTTTATATATCTTACTTTTATCAGTTAGCCATGCACTTTGCTTTCATATATATAGGTATTGTTTCATGAGGAAAATTAGTGTTTTTTTATGCATTTAGTGCACTCTCATCATCATTTTTTCACCCACTACTTTACATCTATGCAAATTTCCAGCAAGGTGAATTCTGCCTAACCGAGCTATAGGAAACCATTAGTTTTGTCTCTTCCTTGTATGATCTGGTTCATTGAGTGTGCCTAAACTTGGTAAGGACCTATTTTTCCTTCAACAACCTTCTCCCACCTTTTCCACTCTTCAAACTGCATCCAGACCTCATAAAGTTTCTCTCGGATGTTTCCTATAGAAAATCAGGGCCATCCTGTAGCAATATGCATATTGCCTTAGAAAACCTCCAAAATTACCCCATAAGCTTGTCTATCATTCCTCAACATTTTAAAACATCCATTAGACCTTGGAGATGGAGTTTATAGGTTCAAATACCCCTTAGGAACTTTGCCCTAGTAGTTGTATCTTTCTTCCTACAATTAGGGTTTGTTGTTTTTATGTCTTCTTTCAGCTCCATTAATTTCTTCAATAAAATGCTCCCAAAAATGTCATAATTTAGAGCTAGGTAAACTCTACTCTTAAATTAGATCACTAAAGTTGCAATTGGATTGCAACAAATTGATGCTAAAATTTTCTTGGATGACACTGATCTTATGAAGCTAATGTAGGAAAATTACAACTAAAATCTTCAGTATAATTGTGATAAATTGATGCATTGTCTAGAACTTTGGTTGGCCCTTAAAACTAGAGAAAGTAGCTATGTGGATCATGATAACTAGTGTAAGCCCTAACCATAAGAGGGGTGTTAACTTCTTTTGTCTCAAGTATATTCATCTCCATTCCTCTTAGCTTCATACTCTAATGACTCTATTTTAACAATTAGTATTTATGACATATAATTTTTTAATCCATATATTTAATGCATTATATAATACGCAATCCAATACCCATATTGATGTAAAAATAAAAATAAAAATGGATAAATGTAGCTATGAGGTGAACATCAAATTGAATGATAATTACGTGTAGGCTAAGTTTGGGATGAAAGAGGAGGAGGAAGCCAAGGGTGGCTATAGTTTTTCTTGGTTGCACTCGTCTTTCAACTTGTAGGCTTGTTTTGTGTTCAAACTCACTGCTTCTTATCGCCTCTCTTTAGATTCCATTGGTGCTAGCGCTTTTGGGGTTTTTCAAGTTGTCATTCTTTAGAATAAAGTTCAAAGGGATACTTATGGTTGGCCATGGTGTTTCTTTTATGATGACATGTCATATATGGGGCTTTTTTTATTTCTTAGGTGTGGTTGGGGGTGGGTGATTATGCAAATGTATACACCTATGAGAATTTTTCTTTGGGTTCTTTGAGGGCTTATCGACATTTGTGAGTTTGTTTATGGAGGTGCATTGTGGGGTTGCATTGGTTACCTATTGGGTTCCTCTTTCTTCCTTCGATAGCATATTCCTAAATAGGGCGACTTCTTTCCCTAATTTGATAAAGTTGTTTTAGTAGGTTGGTAAATGGGGGTTGAGCTTTTTTACGACATTTTTTTCCTTAGCAAATTTCGCAGGGAATTCTAAGACTTTGGCCCTTTGGTTTGTTACAAACATTTGATATAGGTGGGTTTTGATTGTGGATTTTTATCCTAAGTTTCCAAAAGTTTGATATCTCTTGATTCTTGGATCACTCACCCTTGTATGGGTTGTGGTGTTTGGGTATATTTTTAGTGGGTTGTGTATTTTTGGGTCTTGGTCCACATTGTTGCACTTTGGTACTTTTTTTTTTTTTTTTTTATCTTAGTTGTCTACTTGCAACTCTATTTTTGGTTCTAGTGTCTTTTGGTTCATACTAAATGTAATATTGCCATTTTTTTTAAAATAAAGAAATTGCACTGTGGTTTTTTCAAAGACATGAACATTAAAAATCAACATCACTTCAATAAGACAACCACAATTACTTATAGATGAACATTTTACTAGATGTACATAAAACATATGACATTGACATCTACATATGTAGGCATGTACGTTATGGGTAAAAAAACATGAGGGTCGTTGTCCATCTAGCTCATTGAAAAAAATATTGAGTAACATTCAAGATAATCAAATATAGTTAATAATGAGAAACATGATTAAGACGAAACATGGTTTATGCCCTTCCCTAATAAAATTACATCTAAGAGTTGGGTTATTTGTTTTTATTTCATTAATAATTAATATTAAGTCTTGGGTGAGGGAATGACCACATGTCATTGTCATTGTAATGGAATCTCCTAAATAATTATGAAATACCAATTTGCATCTTTGTAATATTACTATGAATGATTAATGATTAAGTAAGAGATTTATCATGATTTGTAGAATATTTTTTGGAATCTCATTTTGGATTTATGGTTACAAAGATGAAATACATAATGATAAGAGTTCATGAAGGAATGGACTTTAAAGTGGAGATAATAAGTGCTTTTGTGTTTTGGTTATGGTTTTATATTCACAAATAAAAAGTCTCAAAGTTTCAATTTATATGCAATGATATTGTATCATGGCATTTTCGTGTATAAGAATTATCAAAGTTTAATGATATTGGATATTTTGTTGAACATTACAGTTTGATATTTTGGGTAAGAATATAATCACATGGAAGAAAAATCTTCAATTCCAAATAACTCATGTTATCGTATTACAACATATCTATCTTACAAAAGTAAACAAAATAATGATATAAGTGTTCTGCCAATATTATTGTATTATAACATATCGATGTATAAGAATAAAAAATTAATGATATAGGTGTCTTACCAAACACGACATTTTTGTCAAAAACCCATATACATAGGTAAAATGTTTTGAGTTCTTAAATTTTAAAAATGCACTACTACATTTTTACTAAATAGAAAATAATTAAACAACTTATCTTTGACTTAAAGAATAAATCAAATCAAAAAATAACATTAGTAAGAAAAAGATATTAATATGAAATATTATCCAAATAAATATACTAAAATTATGATATAAATAATAATAAGTGAAATAAAACTTATAAAATATAAAACTAAAATTAATAATAATAATAAGAAGTATATTTGATTAAAAAAATACAAAATAATAATATAAAATTTAATTATGTATGTAATTATTTATATAAAAGAGTATTTTCCATTGCCGTAGTCTTTAACGCGACTTTTTGAAAGCCTTTCCGGCGATTTTTTCCGGTGAAAATCCGGCAGTAATTTATTGAAATCGAAGTTTGATAACTAGTTTCTGCACAATGAAAGCGTCCCAAGGGTTTTTCAGGGTGCTGAATCCGAATATGCAGTTAAAAAACCATTTTAACTGCAACAAATCATGATTTCATCTCAATTTCTTCCGCCGGATTCCGTCACCGGAATCTCAAAAAGTCGCATTATAGACAACTCCTTTTCCATTTTTTTTAATAGAGTGTAAAAGAGTAAATGTGTAACAAGTTTTTTTCATAAAAATTAATTATTTTTAATATTTTAATATTTTTTTTTATAAAATATAATTTTTAAAAATAAAATATTATCGTAAAAAAAATTAATATATGGCTTTTACATTTTAGAAAGATATATACTATTTTTTTTTTTAGGTTAACATGAAGTTTATAAATAATATTTAAAAAATATAAATATTAGATATTTAATATTGATTATATATAAAATATTTTTAATTTTTAATTTTTTAATTTTTTTTTATTTAAATTTTTTTATTATTAAAAAATATAAAATAATTAAAATAAATTTATATTATTTTGAATGGGTGATTATTAAGATGAAGGGCGAGATGTTGCTACTTTATTGAGCAAATGAACTGTGGATGTGGCATCTTATTCTCGACAAAGTTAAATGTAACCATCAACTTGCAATCAATATGTTATAACAAGAGAGCAACAACAAATAATGGGTATTGAGTTCAAGTTTGTTGATCGTGTGATGGTAGAAATGTTTAATTCCCTGCTGAGGAAGGCAAAACTCCCCGTTGTAGGAAATGTGAAGCATGAGGTGGAGGGGAAGGTTGTTTTGCTGGAAACGAAGGCATTAAATGACTAAACACAGGAAAAAATCATGTAAGACTAGATAGGGCAAGGCATTTACTCCTCTAATTGGAATTTCCTCAGGTAGCACCAACATTTTCCTCCATACTTTGTTGCACTCACAACAAATGGGTATATTTGTGTCAATTTTTTGAATTATCCTTTTGCAGTTGTTTTGGCTAGTATGTAGGGTGGCCAATGTGATTTTTGGGCAGAGGAGATGGTCTACGTTTTTCCCTTTTCGGTCCTCTTCTCCCTATCATTTTCAATGTGTTTTTCTTTGGGTCCTAGTGTTGGTAACTTTCCCTATTGGGTCTTGCATGTGTTGAATGTCTCGACCTTTCTCCCATTCTTATCAGTGCCATTTTCATGCCCCATTACTTGACCACTAATCTAGAAAGGATGTGTGTCTAGGCGGGTATCTGTTATTGTTTCTCTCAGGTGTCAAGTGGAGAATTGTTGGTAGAAGTTTCCTGAGACGACCCTCCCTTTTCATGTGTTTTTATCAACCCTGATGTATCTTGTGTCTAGCCTGATGTTTTTGATATCCTCCTTTATTCTTAGTAGCTTTTCAGATATCCTCCCCTATCTGTTTGATAACCTGGGTTGGGCCTGGGCGCCTTTGAATTTCTCTCTTTCTTGTAGTATGCTCCTCATGTCGTGCCAATGGGATAGAGCTCAAAGAGGGGTTGCTTACTACCAAGAGCATGCAGAGAGACGTCATACCTGAATGCACCATTAGATAGAATATTTTGCCTCACGCTACTAGGAGCTCACACTTGCTAATGTTCAGGAGGGACTCACCTAGACTAAAGGGGAAACATCCTCCCATAGGATTACCCTTTCGAACACGAAGGTCCTAATAGAGTGGGCTAATTGGAACCTAAATATAAGGCGCATGAGGGGATGTTTTAATCAATACATGTAGATTGCGGATCTTTTCTAGAAGATGAAGTTTCTTCTGGGATGAACTATATTGGATAGGCATGAGAGTTGCATGGATATCCTTCACTCTCTTGAGCACTTGCACATGCGTCTGAGGGGTCTAGATCGAAGAATGGAGAGGATTGAACAATATCTTGACATTCCTCTAGCGGTGGGAGGACTTTCAAAGGATCCAAAAACACCAATCTAGGTTACAAAATCAGATTCAGATCCCTCAACTTAAGTGTGACATGTTTCTGGCTATTGACTTTTTGTTTTCAGATGTTTATGTATGAGGTCATTTAGGCCAACTTCTTAGTCACATTTTGTTAAATTTTGGAACTATTAGAACTCAATTATCCATCTCCTTCTTATGGAGAGTGTACTTTTGGATTTGGTTTGGCCTCCCTAGTGAGAGACAAACTTCACTGATTGTAAACCATGCTGTATATTTCAGCTTTAGGCGGTAATAAAATTCATCTTACAATTTTTTTTATTTTTTTTTAAAGATATAAAATAGTTAAAAGTATTTTTTTATTTTTTTTTTTCACGTAGAAAAAAGTCGTAATTTCCATTAGTCAATAGAAAGTTACATTTTGTAGATGTATAACATATACCAAGTGAGGCCGTCTCCCTCTCTGTTCAGAAACATAGTATATACATACAGTACCATGTATATTCATCCATATGTTCTGCACCAAAAGGAAAAACCAAAAAGAATTGTCTTTTCCTCCACGCAGGGAGATCCCAGTTCTGTAAATACCCATATCTCCGCGCATGTTCAGCAGAGCAGAATAACCAAAAAAGCTAATAAAAGTTCCGGCCTGTGTCGACCGTGAAGTATCCAAAAACTGATAATATAATAAGCATGTTGCTGTGTAATAACTATGGTGTTCATGAACACCGTATAAGAGAAAAACAAAAAAGTAAATAGAAGGATGGTGCCGATCTACTGTAGATTTTCTCTTTGAGCTCGTAGGTCTATAAAAGGCCTATGATGATAGCGGTAGATGGTCCCATCCATATCTTCCTCCACTAGCCAATCTTCCTCTTGTAAAAAGTATTTTTTTATTATATTAATATGTTTTTTAATTTTATTTTGAAAGTAAAAAAATTCTTTTTAATTTAAACATTTAAATATTATATTGCTTAGTATGAGATAGATATATAATTCATTCTATATTCATAATGAATAAGATAAAGTGGAAAAATAGCAAGTATGTATAACTAACATAAATTTATATTAATTTTAAATTTATTATACATAAAAAAAATGATTTCAATTAAAATATACTAAATTTATAACTAGTCCAATCATATAAGTTAATTCTAGTCCAATCATATAAATTAATTGGATGATGAGATTCAAAACATGGATGTGACAAGAAAGAAAAATGTGGCACAAGATTGGTAAAAATCCAAATCTTAAAGTTGGAAGTCAACTCGCTGGTTAAAAACTTTTTATAGTGCATATAGTCACAAATCCACATTTATAAAATGCAAGTAACTTAATAAAATTAATCATAACTTGTCATTATATATATATATATATATAGTAATTATCATTATATATATATATATAGTAATTAATTAAATCTTGAACTCATAACTTGTCATTATATATATATATATATAGTAATTATCATTATATATATATATATATAGTAATTAATTAAATCTTGAACATATACATAATATTTGTAATAAAAAAGTCTAAAATTTAACATGTCCATCAATATAATAAAATTTGACACCTTTTTTCAATATAAACACACTTTTTTTTTTAAATAGTGGGAAAACCTGTCATAATTGAGTTGTCAAACCAACAGTAAGGATAACCATCGCTCGCTCCTATCCGCAAATGTAGGTTGACTCATCACTGTTTTCAATGAAAACCACACCACCTGTAATTACCCGCCAGTGGTTCGTAAGAGGGCAGACTTTCACTCATGACAGATGCCTTTGGGTCTTGGGTTGTTAATAATTTCTTACGTCCAAGAAAGACGAGCTCTAAGCCAAGCAAAAGTAGTTTTAGGGCATATTGAAGGTCCATTTTTATAGTGGGAAAATCTATCATAACTCAGGTGTCAAACCAACAGTGGGGATAACTATCACTGACTACTATCCACGAATGGAGGTTGACTCATCACTGTTATTCAAGGGAAACTACACTGCTTGTAATTACCTACTGTGGTCTGTAAGGGGGCAAGCTTACACTCTTGTCAGATGCCTCTAAGTTTTGGGCCATTAACTTGTTTCCTTACGTCTCTGGATTTTGGGCCGTAATCTTATTTCCTTACGTCCAAGGAAAATGAACTCCTAACCAAACAAAAGCAATTTTAAAAATTTACGCTAAAACCCATATATAAATATACCTATCCACATAATTAAAATAAAATAAATATACATTAAAAAAATAATATATTAAAAATTTATAACACTTTTCCAAAAGAAGGCTCGTGTGTAATCTTGGTTTTAATTAAGTGAAAATGCGTACCTTTTATCCATGAAAAAGATCTCGTGGTAACGAAATACGAGATCATAGCTTTTTATAAAAGATTTAATACCCAAACCTTTTAATTATTATCGACAAGATAAAGTTTCAACAAACATAACAGTAAGGTAATATTTTAATGAGACATGTACCAACGTCGACCATGCATTATTGATTGAGATATATTTTTCTCAAAGAAAGTGAATGATTAGGCTACACACATAAAAAGAGTTTGTTTGGTTGGTAAGTAATATTATTTGAAAGGATTGTTTGTTAGGTAAGGCTTTACATAATTGCAAGTTTATAAAATTGATAATTATGTTGATAGGTGAAGTGTTAAATTTTATATTTTCTAATTATAAATATCATTGGGATATTTAAGATTATTATTTTTTTTATTATTTAAAAAATAATATTTTATTATTATTTTTATTTAATTAAAAATTGTATTCAAATTTATTAAGTTATTTCTATCTTATTTTTGAGTGTATTATTAAAATTTTAAGTTAGAGAAGTCACTTTTAATTTTAAGATTTAAATTTTTGCTAATTTATTTGTGGTTATAATGGTCTTTTTCACTTGTGTCAATATCCTAAATCTATAAACATTCATCAATAATATTGATAATAATTTAAAATTGCTTTTTATATATCTTTGTAAATATGATAGTTAATATATATATGCAATAAAAGCATAGAACGAAAATATTTATAGCACAAAACGAGAGTATTTATCTACATTTTGTGGATGATAAACTAGGTAAACAGCGACAACTACCAACGATATCAAAAAACTTCACAAATGACTCTAAAACACTAAACTTCACGTACTCTAAAACACTAAACTAACCCTTAAAACTATCAAAAATAAATATAAAACACAAACAAATATTTTGAAAACCATTTTTGGATTTTAATTTAAATCGATTGGCACTCCCCAACCAGAAATTCGAATATTCAAACCATTTTTTAATGTTCATAATTTGTGTCTCTCTTAATCCATCTATAACTTTAAAATTGACAAGCATGGAGATCTTTTTTCTTTCTCGATTTCATTTAAATGGTATAAAATGTATTTTTATTTTCAAATATATTTAGAGTATTAAAGTATGTTAAAATTGATTGATATTTTTAATTAAGTGTTACCATCCTGCTTCAAAGCTGTTATTTTTTTACCAGGCATGCAACCTTAAAAAAACAGCTTTACTTCATGAGCTCAGATAAAAAAAACTCGCAATATTTTTCTCCCCCATTCTGAAATACATATTTTGTAGTTGAATCATAATTTCTGTGAATGTAAAGAGCGTGGCTTGATTATTAAACTGTGCTGATGACAAATATCTGCACAAAGACATTAACGAAAATAAAATTACAATGAACCTTTGCACAGTAATTAAAATAAGGTTTATTTGAAATAAAAGGCAAACAGAGACAAGGTTGGACAAGTGTCAGAGGCGGACAAACAGAAGTGGTGGGCGGATGTTGAGGGCAAAGCAGAATGTGTGCAGAGTGGGAATTTATACAGACAGAAATACCTGATATACAAAAGTCCTCCCTACTATATGTATATTAAATGTTTGTGTATATATATAAAAGGAGGGAACAGAAACAGAGGCAATGTGCAGGAATTGCACATGGAAAGAGGAGCACGGAGGGCCGGTGAGTACTGGACACATACTCACTGTCTATGCCATTGAAGAAAAAGCAACCAAACGGTTCTGAAATGGACAATAATTTATCCAAACAGGCTAAAGGAATTCGCATCACCATTTCATAAAAAATGAGGGGATAACAGGACAGAAATACCCGATAGAGATTTGTACCGAAAATTGTGATTTAAGGAAGGATAACGAGATTAAGTTGAGCATGTTGAGTAATGGGTCGATTGCAATGGACATACCTGAGGTTTCTGGGATTGTTCGGAGCTCTGAAATAGGGTGAGCTTGGCTGTGTTGTTATCCTTGGGATTAATCAATCTTCCAAGGCAATTAGAGGTTTTATCGGATACGTTCTGCATATACGTAAAAGATCCCGAGCAATTGCTGCTGGGATTTTTCTTTTCTCATCACCTGTGTTGCATAAAATTAGATTTGACAAGTTCCAATTGGAGGTTCTAAAGACCCACTTGGAGATTCAAGCTAGTGGGCTTGCTCAGGGTGGAATTCAAGCTGGTTCATGGAGATTGCTGATCTGGAAGGTGGTGATGGGTTCAAGCCTCTTGCAGCAGAGAATAGTGGCAATGGAGAAATGGCAGTGCCTATATGCTCCGAGCTCTGGCATGCCTCTGCGGGTCCTCTCACCTCGCTGCCTGCGAAGGGCAGTTATGTCGTGTATTTCCCTCAGGGTCACATGGAGCAGGTAATGTTTGATTGATTGTCTCTGTGCTATCCCAGAATGCAGTTTCTTGTTGAAATTTTGACCCATACAAGCCATTTTTCTGTTGAATTCATTGAAGTTAGAGCAAAATGCAGTTCCGTAGCATGTTTTGATGCTCATTTTGGTGAGATATTATGTTAAAATCCATCTGGATACTTTGAAATAAGCAGGTGGCTGCATCCCTGAACCAGGACACCGATCAACAGATGCCTTCATACAACATTCCGACACAAATCTTCTGTAGAGTTCTCTGTGTAAAACTTCATGTGAGACTGGTTTCTCAACTGTTCAAATTTATGAAAATTAATTATTGAATCGTCAGTTGTATTTATTGGTTGGCTTTGATTTTCATTGCGTTTTAAGACTTGTATTCTGTTTGGTTTCTCGCACATTACGCACCATGCCTGAAGGTTTTGCATTTACATATGTGTACTTGTTGTCTCTTGTTTTACCAGGCTGATCAGGAGACGGATGAGGTCTATGCACAGTTGACATTAGTTCCTGTCCCAGAGGTATTCTTATTCAATGTCAGAACAAATGCTTCCTTACAATAATTGTTAACAAATCTTTTATATCCCCTATATGGAATTCTTTGTAACTGGGTTGATGTATTTTCTCACAGCCAACAGAGAAATCCTTAGAGGAAGAGGAGGAACAACAAGTGCATACATCCAGTACTAGCATTCCTCATATGTTCTGTAAGACTTTGATTGTTTCTGATACAAGCATCCATGGTGGATTTTCGGTCCCCAGAAGAGCTGCGGAGGATTGCTTTCCTCCCCTTGTAAGAAAATTTCCCCTTCTAGTATTGGAAGCACTTTTATTTTTGTTATATTATGGTGGGAAAGGCTTCAAAGAGTTATAGAATGCCACTCTTGGAAGGCAGGCCTTTTGTTACATCTCAGCAAGAACAGCTGACCTCAAAATGTTTCCATAGGTGGAAACAGATAGGATTTAATCAATTACGACAGGTGAGCAAGGTCAGTGAAAGCGGAGAGCTGCTATGGCCTCCACTAAGGTTTGGATGGACCTAAAAATAGTGTTATGTTTGCCCATACTTACCATATATGAATTCCAATTCAGTTTCGAATTGGGATTTCATATGATTTGGAAAAATAAACATATTGGAAAAATATAATTTGAAGAAAAATTGGAAGTATACAGGTCTGTAATGGGAAAAAAACATACTGATGATATTGATTTTTTTTTGTGAACGTGTTTTAAAGTGCTTTCTGTGAGCAGAGATTTTGTAATACATTTTTTTGTATGTCAACCTTAATATTCATAGTTATAGGGGATTTGAATTGGTGACCTATAACAAGGAGTGCCTTGACCATGTACCCATTACATTCTAGCTCCTTGATCATGTACCCATTCTAGCAAGGAGTGCCTTAACTATACCCATTCACCTTCAATCCAAAGACCCATAGGCATGTCATAATATACTTTATTTACTGAATATTTTGTCCATTTCATAAATCCAAGCGATTTTAGTTTAATTATTATTAAATTAAAATTTTAGTTAAAAAGTTATTGTTTTTATTATAAGATTTTCTATGGTACGAATCGAGATTAAGGAGGAATTTGTCCGAATTCAATTATAAGCTGAATTCTAAACAGAAAGGCTCATTTTGGCCAAATTCTGCTCCTATAGTTCGCTTTGCGTAGGCTGATGCATCATAATTAGGGGGTTGCTGATTAACATGTCATTATGATCATTAAGTTACGTTGGATGGTGATATGCCCCTGTAAAAAATGTATAGAAACACCTGTCTCTTGATAAGTGGTTAGCGGTCAGCATCTAGATAAAGAAAGCGTAATCAATTTTCATTTAGGACCCAATCTCCATGGAAGTTTACAAGTATTATTCTGATAATATATGGCATCATTTTGTACCATTGTGGAATAAGTTGAGCTTATGTTGTAAGTAGTTCTTAACTTTTTTTGTATGTAAGTTTAATGTTGATGTGAATACATTTTGAAAGCTAAAATGTTTTTAATAGTATTCTGTGGCAGGATTACAAGCAGGAGCGGCCTTCTCAAGAGCTTGTAGCAAAGGACTTGCATGGAGTTGTTTGGAAATTTAGGCACATTTACAGAGGTAAGTAGCCAGGGTAATGAATGCCAATTTTGAATTTTGTTTTGCATGTCATTTTGGATTTTTTTAAAATATGGAGTGATAGGAAATATTATACACGGTCGTCGTAATCTGTCAGTCTAAGGACAGTGGGCCATTTGCAATTAATTTGCAGGTCAGCCACGCCGACATTTGCTGACCACTGGATGGAGTGTTTTTGTCAGTCACAAAAGGCTTGTGTCTGGAGATGCCATTCTCTTTTTGAGGTCTGCAAATGTCTTTGAGAAATTTGCATATATTGCTTAATGAAATATTTACCATATTTGAATTTTGAACACTGTTGTGTAAAGTGCATTTGCCTTATGCATATAAATGTTTGATTCCGTTGCCATGAACAGGGATGAAAATGGAGAATTGAGGTTAGGAATAAGAAGAGCTGCACGGCAGCAATGTGTCATTCCTTCTTCAGTGCTTTCTAGCCGAAGTATGCATCTGGGTTTGCTTGCTGCTGCAGCTCATGCAGTTGCCACGAAGAGCATGTTTCATATTTACTATAATCCAAGGTATACACAATAACTAGTGGGGCGGGGGAGTGGGGGGTCTAGGATTGATATAGCAACTGGCTGGGTAATATGCTCACTATTAGAACTAGCATTAAATAGATATGCTAGCTGAGTAAAGTCTAACAAAAATATGCATATATAGTTGTTATTATAGTTTAATGACATTGTATAGCAATACTATTGTATTATGATGAGTATTATAAAGCTTAATATTTTCTGTTGTTTAATGGTTGAAGTGGTCTGCCCTGGAATATTGGGGATTATAGATGAAGCTGTTGTTTGCATGACTAATTCTAACTGCTTATAACTCTGTCCTCCTTCTCCACATGAATGAGAAAATTGGTACACGGGCTCTCTTAACCAATGTTATAGATCTAACCTGAAAATATATGATAATACAAATATAACCAGAAATAATAAAATAGAAATAGATAGAAATGCTTCTTTATTGATATCAAACCCTTAAGGTAGGGCAACACCATACATTCACTCTTTAAAGAAGGAGAACACTCCACAAGCCATATGCCTGTTCATACAATATTCCTTGACATCTCTCAATGGGGAGTCTTTAGCTTCTATATAGGCCTCATACATACAATACCATGAGTCATTACCATGGTTCCCTCAATACCATCTATCTAATACCATGGGCCCATTACATTATTACTAATTACTTGTGGTCCCTTACATGATACGGGTTAACCACCTTATTTATTACTATGGCCCATCCCATTATTACATTATTCCCTTGGGTACCTCCCTTTGTACCCCATATTATCCCTCCTAGGTATACTACATTCCACCCCCCTTAACATGTTTCGTCCCCGAAACAGGGGAAGAACACAAATAATAAGATCTACTCAAAAGAGTAGTCCACTGGTACCATGGACGTGCATCTAGCCATCCAAGAGAAAGGTGAACCCTCGATCTCGCTGGTGCTTCGCTCGCTTGAGATGGAAGTTGACCTTGGCAGCTCTTCTGTGTTGAGGTGTAGTAGGTGGATCTTCGCTCCTCTCTATTTGTCATGCGGGGGTTGTTGTCTTTGTGGCTAATTCGTTGCCATCTTGTTGGTTGTTTTCTTGTGGGGTGATGTGGGTGGTGATATGCTGAAGTGTTAACCCATGGTGTCTTTTGCTTTAATTCACCACCTAATGGAGCCTGATTGGTAGCTGGTACATGTTTTGGCGTCTTTTGTTGCTTATCTTCCAATATTACTTCAACCACTGAGCCCTCATCTGATGTATCAACACCTGTAACCTTTTCTGCTTCAGCCTCTGTTTATGTTTGATTGTCGATCATCAAAGGCTCATCATCTGATGTGTAAGTTTCATTAGAGCTGTGTGCTACTGCTTCTTAGTCTTTGTTTGTGGCTTAATGGAAATATCCTGCAATGTAATTTTCTTCTTTTTATACCAGATCTTCAGGAATTTCTTCTGCACATTAATATTGACAGTACCCACAGATTCCATCCAAGGATATCCCAAAACAACATCCATGTTAGCCATATCTGAAGTATAAAAATCACCATGCAACACATACTTATCCATAGAAAGCTTCAAATCCTTATAAACTTGAACATCCTCATTATCAACCTGTGTATTTTCAATGTGTTTGGCTGGAACTTGCAATTTTTTTGCCAAATTAACATTGATAAAATTACGCTTGCAACTAGGATTTATAGACACAACGATCTTCTCCTGCTGAATCAATCCATGAACCTGCAATAAGGAGATACTAACAGAAAATAACCCCTTCCGTGTCTCATTCTCATTTTTTCTAGCACGAGACCATTTGTCTAAAAGGACTCTTTCAAATTCGGCATCTGCAAGTTTGGTCAACTGCTTGTTGTCAAGTGAGAACCACCATTTGGCAGCCTCATCTTTGAAACCAAGTCACACTAAATCCTTCCAATCTTTTGCAAATACTGACTTTTTTTGTTTTATGTATTCTTCAATAGTAGGACCATTATCTTTTCCTGTAAAACATAGAACCGCCATGAAGAGGGTTTTGAAAAAAAAATTCACTTACTTGGCGAAAATTTGAAATGGCCACAATTCCGTCAATATTGCTCAGAATCCCTATTATGACCTATTTTCGGAAATGGAACAACCATTCTGCATCTTCCCATGTGGTAGAAATCCCGATCTAGGCATTGGAATTGCCGATCCACGCTGCAACTGTCTCGCCGTCACAAAAAATTGCTGAAAAATAGTTGATTTTAAATCAACGATATCTCCCTCATCCGGGCTCCGATTCGACTGATTTTTTGATCTTGGGTATTTTTTCATAAGCAATCTAGATCTGCAATTAGATTTTTAAGATTTTGCCCCGAATCATACAGATCTGATTTGCAAATTCGCTGCCTCGAAAAATGTCTGCAACACCATTGATTTTTAGATCAGCGATATCTTCTTCATCCGGACGTATTTTTTCACAAAGAATCCATATCTGCAATTAGATTCTGCAGATTTTGCACCAGGACGTCCAAATCTGCGTTGCAAACTCGCGGCCCCGAAAAATTGTCTGCAACACCACTGATTTTTAGATTAGTGATATCTCCCTCATCCGGACTCCGATTCGGCAATTTTTTTTTTTGAAATTGGGTATTTTTTTCACAAACAATCCAGATCTGCAATTAGATTTTGAAGATTTTGCACCAAAACATACAAATCTAATCTGCAAACTTGCTGACCCAAAAAATTCCTGCAAACAATAAAAAAAATTCTCCATTTTGCCCAAGAAAGTGCTCTGATACCACTTGTTATAGCTCTGATACCACTTGTTATAGATCTGATATGAAAATATAAAACAATGCAAATAAACCCAAGAAATAACAAGATAGAAATAGATAGAAATGCTTCTTTATTGATATCAAAACTCTTAAGGTAGGGCAACACCAGACATTCACTCCTTAAGAAAGGAGAACACTCCACAAGCCATATGCTTGTTCATACAATATTCCTTGGCATCTCTCAATGGGGAGTCTTTAGTCTCTATATAGGCCTCATACATACAATACCATGGGTCATTACCATGGTTCCCTCAATATCATCTATCTAATACCACGGGCCCATTACATTATTACTAACTACTTGTGGTTCCTTACATTATACAGGTTAACCACCTTATTTATTACTATGGCCCATCCCATTATTACATTATTCCCTTGGGTACCTCCCTTTGTACCCCATAGTATCCCCCCTAGGTATATTACAACCAACCCAACTATAATATAAATGATTTTTTCAACTATTTTGCTGGAGAAAGTGATCAGAAACTCTTGTTCAGTTTCTTTTTTAAAGTACGCTTCTTACGCTCTATTAAACACAATAAAAGTACTACATATGTAATACAGCTACAGGCTGCAGGGTTTCAGAGTGCAGATCAACATAATAAAAACAAAATTAATTTTAGAAGTAACACAACATGACTCTTTCTTGATTCAAATTCTCAGAGAATCACATTGTTAAGTTATGGTACGTTCTATGCTTATAACAGTTTACTCCTTTTCTTTATTATATTCCACAGATTAGCAATCACATGTACATAAAGTAAAGTGCAAATAGAACATTAAACGATCGACAGAAAACGAACCAAGACAAGAGACAAGATGTGGCGGCTAGCCAGGGACAAATCCCACAATGTGTGGGGAAACCCTTTGATCAAATCTTCTTTTATCTTCAATAATTCAGCAGAGAGAAATAGTACAATAAATCTGATTTATATCAGCAGTAGAAAACCTTAGATCAGCAACATCAACATTAGCAGCTTCATCATCAAACTAGGGTAGACGATATCTCACAAACTGACCGTCGGATCAGCTTGATTCCACCACCAAAAGTTGCAACTTTCAGAGGAGGTTCAGATGAACCTACAACGCAGTTCAGATGAGGAGATCTTCTAGTCCACGCAGGTCAATCTTTACTTCTGCAGTTGCAGCTTCAGTTTCAACAACTTCCTTCAAACAAGGGCAGTCAATATCTTGCAAACTGTCCGTCGGATTGACTTGATTCCACTACCAAAAGTTGCGGCTTTCAGAGGAGGCTCAGAGGAACCTACAACGTAGTTCAGATGAGGAGATCTTCTAATCCACGCAGGTCAATCTTTACTTCTGCAGTTGTAGCTTTAGTTTCAGCAGCTTCCGGCTTCACATGTGTGAGGGAGAGACCCTTTTTTGCGCAGTAGAGAAGAGACTCTTTTTTGCGCAGTAGAGAGAGAGAGATGTGATGAGATGAGTGAGTCCAAATGAGGAAAAGTCCTTCTGTATTTATACACAACGTTGGTATTTGAATAGATGCGACTGTTGGGCTTCTGAACCTACATGAGTTGTAGGTCGGTTTGATAATAATTCCATAATCAAAATAAATTCATATCTCCATGAATACTTATCGGAATCGGATGATCTTTAGATCAATCCTACACCTCTCGACGAGAGAAATCTAATAAAAATATTATCAGCCATGAATAAGATGACCCACATGAAGTTTTGCCCTAGTTGCCATTTTAACACTCCCTCTCAACTAGGGAGAACGTCATCTACAATCTGTCTATCGGTCATTACTATTCATCCATCAAATGCACTGCCTGTACAGCCTGACCCTTGCCCTGCTCTGCTCTATTCTACCTGTTCTGCTTTGTCTTGTTCTGCCTTGTACTGATCTGTATTGTTCTGCTCTGCTCTTGCATTGTTCTGTTCTGCTCTGCTTTTGTCCGAATTATGAAGAAGAAGAAATGATCGAGGATGTATCATACTGACTCAAAGTCAGTCTCAGAGTATGTACCACTGGTCCCAGACCAGTGTCAACCAACCCGAAGTCAGCGTCATAGTGAGTACAACTCCACTGGTCCCAGACTAGTATCATCCTCCACTGACTCAAAGTCAATCTCAGAGTGCGTACCACTGGTCCCAGACTAGTCTCAACCGACCCAAAGTCAGCATCATAGTAAGTACCACTCCTACCACTTGTCCCAGACCAGTATCGCAGTCTCAGAGAGTGTACCACTGGTCCCAGACCAGTCTCAACCCACTTGAAGTCAACGTCATTGTATGTACCACTCTCACTGGTCCCAGACCAGTACTGCACTGACACGGAGTCAGTCTCAGAGTATGTACCACTGGTCCTAGACCAGTCTCAACCGACTCGAAGTCAGTGTCATAGTATGGTACAACTCCTACCACTGGTCCCAAACCAGTATCATTGATCCCAGATCAATGGAAGTCATCCTAGCGTAGGGAGTATGGTAGATACAATGATGCGTCCATTGGTACTACTATGGTCCCTAACTTCATTTCCTTGCTCATTGATCAGATGAGAGGTACTTCCCATGAGTCCCAGACTGCATGGGTAGGATGCCTCGACAGGAGAACTAATCAATCCTGTCCTCACATGGGAACACATCAATCCTACTACAATTGCCATGGAGAACACATCAATCCAGGCCGCTGCCATGGAGAACACATCAGTCCAGGCCTCACAGGAGAACACATCAATCCTGCTACAATCGCCATGGAGAACACATTAATCCAGGCCTCACAGGAGAACACATCAATCCTGCTACAATTGCCATGGAGAACACATCAATCCAGGCCTCACAGGAGAACTAATCATCCTGCTACACAGGAGAGCGAATCATCCTGTTCCACAAGAGAGCGAATCATCTTGTCCCACAAGAGAGCGAATCATCTTGTTCCAGTGCACACCACCAGGGGAGGGTGAGTCACCCTGTGGTCGTATGTTGCTCCAGTAAGAACCGCAAACCCTGAAAATGCCCAGAGCTCAATGTATGCAACATGTAGGACCCTTGTACAAGGGTTTCTTGACGACTCCAAGTCGTTTGGGAAAATCACAGATTAGATCTTTCCTCGAGGCTTTGACAAGGTGTATCGACCTGTACATCATCTTAATGCGATGGAGCCTCCTTGCTCATCGACTTACCATATCCCAGATGATGTCTATCTGCTGGAGCAATCGACGAATACAGGATTCCTCAATAATCGAATCCCATCTCTGGTTGTCACATAGGATCACGGTGGTATCCAATGTAAATCCAAATAGCTCACTGAAGAGCTTTCGCAACCAGACTGCCTCATAGGAGGCCATGCTAGCAGCAATATACTCTGCTTCGGCGGTGCTCAAAGCCACCGACTTCTGCTTCCTGCTCATCCAGGATATCGAAGCAGATCCCAAGGAGAAACAACACTCGGAAGTGCTCTTACGGTCCTCCACATTGCCTGCCCAATCAACATCAGTGTATCCAAGTAGTCTCACATCTTCGACAGTGTATCTTAATACATGAGAGAGTGTGCCCTGAAGACATCTCAGAAGATTCTTGGCACCAATCTAGTGAGGCTCAACCAAATATGAGCTCACAATGCTAACTGCAAAACATATGTTCGGAAGGAGGTTCACCAAGAACATCAACGCGAATGAGTTTTTGAAACTCAGAGGCATTTCCCAAATATGGTTCAACATCACTACCATATAACTTCTGAAAGTTAAGATCCTCGAGGTAGTCGCACGCTTGCAGTCCACCTGTTGGGTCCCTATAATACTAGTGATTAACCCATTACTATTGTAGTTGTATCCTTTATTAATATTGTTGTGCCCCTGTTTCCCCCATATTGTTATTACTGTGCCCCATAGAATCCCTCTATTGTAATTTTTGTGGCTTTATATTATTATTGTTAGGTCAGTTGGGTTATATTGTGACTCTTTAGACTCCTATATATAGAAAGAAGGTTTTTTCATTTGAATCATCAAAGAATTGTTCATTTATGTAATGTAAAGGAGGTTGCCCCCTCGAAGAGGCTGAATTATAAGGCGTTGATCTATCTTTTCTATCTTTTTTTTGAGTTGGTTTCATAACATTTGGTATCAGAACTTTGGATTCTAGGGTTTCGTTGCTTCAAACAGGTCATTGTGGCATTTTCGCTATAACTTTTTTTCTTCGACGTTTCAGAAGCTAAAAAAAACCCATTTGAGAAGAAATCGCGTTGAATCTCGGGTCCAAATTTCAGATCTTTTCGCGCTATATTTGCGGAGATATGATCTGAGGAAGTTGGTCTTTTTGCAGACTCCTGAATTACATTCCAAACAGGTGACCTGGGGAAAATCGTCATAACTTTCTCTCTGAGCATCGGATTGAAATTTCGTAAGAAGGTACAGAAAGAGGACGAACTGTAGTTTCTTGTATATCTTTTTCAGAGCCAAAGGTCGAAACAGGGACACGTGGCACGTCGTACAAGTTCGCTCTACTGAACTAGTCTATAATCAGGTCACTGTGGGAGATTTGACATAACTCTTCCTTGGAGAATCCAATTGGGATCAGACTGGTGGCATTGGAAAGAGGACACAGAGAGCTACTACAGATCGCAATTTCAGAACTGGATGATCCAAAATTACAGAGATACATCAGAGGCAATATCGAGCTCCTACAAAGTGAAAAAATGTGTGTAGATTTTTTTAAATTTTTGCTTAAGCTTGGTTTGAAAAATTATTTTGAAGGAATTCAAAGGGCATAGTAGAGCATTATTATCAGTAACTGATGCCCCGAGGAAAGAAAATGCAAACACCTAGTAAGCAACCTGAAAGCTCTAGCATGACTCATGAAGAAGAGGAAGAAATGCTACATGATATATCAAAATTACAAGACCAAGTGCAACAAATTTCACTCTCACAAAAGCTAACAGAAGCTAAGATAAATGGCGTGGAATCTAAGATAAAGGGCGTGGAAGCTAAGATTGATGATTTGAAGACAGATTTGAAGAGAGACATGGCAGATTTGAAGACAGATTTGACAAATTTTCTACAAGAAATACTTACTAATGGTGAAAAGGTAGTAAAGGAAACTCATGATGCGAACAAAAGAAATGTTAATCATGATTTCATAGACTCTAATGTTGGATCGAAGACCCACCATATTCCAAAAATCGATATGAGGAAGTTTGATGGCAAGGATCCTGCAACATGGATATTACAGATGGAGCAATTTTTCGATCTCAATAATGTGCAAAACACACAAAAGGTACGTATTGCAACTTTATATTTGGAACCAAATCAGTTTGTATGGTATCAATGGCTTTGCTCTCGTAAACAAATTATCACTTGGGCAATTTTTACGGAAGAATTGATAGCACATTATGAGGATACAAAAAGCAACACTTTTTTTAGCCAATTGATAAGTCTCAAACAAAAGGGTTCAATAATGGAGCACATTGAGGAGTTCCAAAAATTGAACATAAGGGTAAAAAATATTCCAGAGGAGCATAGGATTGATGTGTTCATAGGGACTTTAAAGGATAATATCCAACATGATGTTCGCCTTTGGGAACCTGATTCATTAGAGAAGGCATTCAGGTTAGCAAGAAAAATGGAAAGCAAAATTATGGCAACCAGGAAGCATACCACTCACAACTATAAAGATGGAAGTGTTGTTGCCCCTAGTCTTCCACAACCTATAAGGTTGACACCACAACAATTGGAAGAAAAAAGAGCAAAAGGGCTTTGTTACAGTTGTGATAGCAAATACACTAAAGGTCATAAGTGTGCTGAGAAGAAATTATTCTACATAGATTGTGAAGAGGAAGAAGAAAAGGAGCAAGAAAGGTCAAAAGAAGAGGATATACTCCAGGAACAAAGCCTAGATAAAGAAGAAATGAATCCGACCATATCTTGTAATGCATTGGCGGGAATTACCACTCCTCAAACCATCAAGATAGAAGGACAAATCAAGAAGAAAAAGGTAATAGTGTTGATTGATTCAGGAAGTACCCACAATTTTATTCATTGTAAGGTAGCAAAAGAATTGAATTGCTTCCTATATCCAGCACCAGAGTGTCAAGTGATGGTTGCAAATGGAGGAACAATAAATTGCTCTGGAAAGTGCCATAATATCAAGCTATCCATGGGAGAATATGTATTGACTAGCCCAATGCTTTCCATTCCAATGGGAGGTGCTGATGTTGTACTAGGAGTCCAATGGCTACAATCCTTGGGTACAATAGCTTTTAATTTTCAAGAACTTTTCATGAAATTTTCTGTGGAAGGAAAGGAAGTTGAATTAAGGGGTATTGCAGGGAAACTGGGAAAGATAATCAGCTCTAATGGTATGACAAAGCTTCTAAAAAAGGAACAAAGAGGTGTAATTGCACAATTATGTTCGCTAGATGTTTCCACATTGGAATCATCTATTTCTCCAGATCTCCAAAAAGTCTTGGACAATCATTCCAAGGTATTTGAGACTCCCAAAGGTCTCCCACCTATTCGTGATCATGATCATGCTATTCATCTGATTCCAGGAAGTGTTCCTCCAAACATCAGGCCGTACAGATATCCCTATGCCCAAAAGAGTGAAATTGAACGTATGGTTGCAGAAATGCTAGAGGCTGGTATAATTCAACCGAGTCAAAGTTCTTTCTCTGCTCCAGTAGTATTGGTGCACAAGAAGGATGGATCATGGCGCATGTGTCCGGATTATAGGGAGCTCAACAAGCTCACTATTAAAGATAAGTTTCCCATTCCTGTCATTGATGAATTACTGGATGAATTGCATGGATCAATTTACTTCACCAAGTTGGATCTTCGTTCAGGATATCATCAAATCAGAATGAAGACTGAAGACATTCCGAAAACAACATTTAGAACTCATGAGGGTCATTATGAATTTTTGGTCATGCCTTTTGGCCTTACCAATGCACCTTCAACATTTCAAGGTTTGATGAATTCCATTTTCAAACCATTCCTTAGAAAATTTGTGTTAGTATTTTTTGATGATATACTAATCTACAACAAGTCTTGGAAGGATCATGTTGAACATGTTGACAGGGTGCTACAACTATTGGAGGAGAAACAATTATATGCAAAAAGATCCAAATGTTTCTTTGGAGTAAAGAGGTGGAATATTTGGGTCATATTGTATCTCATGAAGGAGTTAAGGTAGACCCTAGCAAAATTAAAGCCATTAAGGAATGGAAAATCCCCACATCCATAAAGCATCTGCGAGGATTTCTCGGGTTGACAGGGTATTATCGCAAGTTTGTTAAGAATTATGGGAGAATAGCAGCACCTCTAACAACATTATTGAAGAAAGATGCATTTTCATGGACTCCAGAAGCAACAAAGGCCTTCGAACATCTTAAAGAGGCAATGTGCCAAGCACCGGTCTTAGCTACACCGGACTTCACAAAAACCTTTATTGTGGAATGTGATGCTTCAGGAAATGGAATTGGTGCTGTTTTAATGCAAGATGAAAGACCCATTGCTTTTGAAAGTCGTCCAATCAAGGGAAAGTTTTTACAAAGCTATTTATGAGAAGGAAATGTTGGCAATACTCCATGCACTTAAGAAATGGCGACCCTACCTAATGGGAAGACACTTCAAGGTAAAAACGGATCATGATAGCCTTAAATACTTTTTAGAACAAAGATTATCCTCTGAAGAGCAACAAAAGTGGGTCACAAAGATGTTGGGTTATGACTTTGAAATCATCTACAAAAAAGGGAAGCAAAATGTGGTGGCAGATGCACTCTCAAGAAAGGATGAGGATGTGGAAGCATTGTTGTGCGCCATTTCTATTATCCAACCAGATTGGATAAATGAAGCAAGGGAGGAATGGAAGAATGACGAAGAAGTGTGGGCACTTATTCGAAAGTTACAACAAGATTCCAGTACGTCTGATACATTTAGCTGGTAAAATGATTCGTTATGGTACAAAGATCGCTTATACCTCTGTAAGAATTCCCAGCTAAAACAAAAGATTCTTATGGAATTGCACACTTCTCCCTTAGGAGGGCACTCAGGATTTTTAAAAACTTACCACAGGGTTAAGAAGGAATTTTTTTGGGATGGCCTTAAATCAGATATTCAAAAGTTTGTGGCGGAATGTTTGGTTTTCCAACAAAATAAAGTTGAAACAATTAAGACACCGGGTCTATTACAACCTTTATCCATTCCAAGCCAACGTTGGGAGGAGGTTTCAATGGATTTTATCACAGGTTTACCCAAGTCTGAGGGAAAGAGTGTCATCATGGTGGTAGTTGACAGACTTACCAAGTATGCACACTTTTGTGCATTATCACATCCATTTAAAGCCAGTACATTTTCTACTGCATTTATGGAAACAATTCAAAAGCTACATGGAAACCCAAAGATTATTGTAAGTGACAGAGATCCCATTTTCACTGGAAATTTTTGGACAGAATTATTTTCTTGTCTTGGTACTCAGTTAGCTCATAGCTCATCTTATCATCCTCAATCTGATGGGAAAACTGAGATAGTAAACAAATGTTTGGAAGGATATCTTCGTTGCTTTGTATCTGATAAACAGACACAATGGGTCAAATGGTTGCCTCTGGCTGAATGGTGGTATAACACTTCTTCCATACATCAACAAAAATGACCCCATTTATGGCACTTTATGGATATCAGCCACCATCCATCACATCATATTTAAGAGAAAATTCTAAGGTTCAAGCAGTGGAACATCACATCGAACATCAACAACAAGTCCTCCAACTCTTAAAGGATAACCTCGTGTTGGCACATAATAGAATGAAACAACAGGCAGATCAACATCGCAACGAAAGAAGTTTTGATGTAGGTGATTGGGTATTCCTACGGCTACAACCATATAAGCAAATGTCCCTCAAGCAAGCTAAGAAGGATAATAAATTATCACCAAAGTATTATGGTCCGTACAAGGTGTTGCAAAAGATTGGTACTATGGCATACAAATTGGAGCTTCCTGCAGCTTCTCGATTGCACCCAGTTTTCCATGTTTCATGTTTAAAGAAGGTTATAGGCGACAAGCTCCCAGTTCAAACAATATTGCCAGAACTTGACGAGGAAGGAAAAATTATATTGGAACCAGAAGCAGTCACAGAAACAAGAACTCGACAGCTACGAAATCGATCAATTTCGGAGTATCTTATCAAGTGGAAGAACTTATCCGCTGAAGATTCCACATGGGAGGATGAGAATTTTATACAGAAGCATCCAGAACTACTCAAGCGTTGAGGACAACACTTTTTTGAAGGAGAGGGGCATGTTGGGTCCCTATAATACTAGTGATTACCCATTACTATTGTAGTTGTATCCCTTATTAATATTGTTGTGCCCTTGTTGCCCCATATTGTTATTACTGTGCCCCATAGAATCCCTCTATTGTTATTTTTGTGGCTTTATATTATTATTGTTAGGTCGGCTGGGTTATATTGTGACTTTTTAGACTCCTATATATAGAAAGGAGGTTTTTTCATTTGAATCATCGAATAATTGTTCATTTATGTAATTTAAAGGAGGTTGCCCCCTCGAAGAGGCTGAATTCTAAGGTGTTGATCTATCTTTTCTATCTTTTTCTTGAGCTGGTTTCATAACACCACCATACCAAATCTTTTCAGAATCTTCACCACATATTTTCCTTGAGATAGGAAAATTTCCCTTGGCTTTTGCCACACTTCAAGTCCTTGGTTCTTCATTTCAAATTCAGAAGCCAACTCCCTCTTACATTTGTGAATGAGAGGGTCTGCACCTGTTAGAAAGAGGTCATCCACATACAACACCAGTATGAGAGGCTTGTCATCTTTAACCTCAAAGTAAAGGTTAGGATCAGCTTCACTCCTAGTGAATCCCAGCTTCATCAAGTAGCTATCGATCCTCTCATACCATGCTCGGGGTGCTTGCTTCAGCCCAAAGAGAGCCTTCTTCAACCTGCATACATGAGATTTTCGATCATAAATCTCAAATCCTTCGGGTTGCTCCATGTAGACCTCTTCTTTGATCGAACCGTGCAAGAACACCGTCTTGAAATCCATCTGATGTAGGTTCCATCCTTGTGAAGCCACAAGGGCTATGATCAAGCGGATGGTCGTATATCTGGCAACAGGTACAAATATCACATCATAGTCTATACCTTCCTTCTGGGAGAAACCATGAGCAACAAAAGGAGCATTATACTTTTCCGTACTTCCATCTGCTGTAGCTTTATCTTGTAAAGCCATTTAGAAGTGACAATTGTCTTGTCCCGGGGTCTGGGAACTACTTCCCAGACATCATTCTCCATAATGGTCAGAGCATCCTTCCATACTTGATGCTTGACGACATCTGAGAATGAAGGAGGCTCATTTTGTATGATCATGCTCATGATGGTCAGGTATCCCTGATACCTGTTAGGTTTCTCACTTACACGGAAGGTTCCTCGGGGTGCAGCATGTCCTTCAGCATCATCAAGTATCCTCCTAAGCCATGAAGGCCTCTTTCTAGAAGAGGAAGGCTCAGGTGGATATGGGTTCCTCCACATCAGGCATTGTTACATCATCTACCCATAGAAACTTCGGAAGTTTCTGGACAACTTCCACAATCGTACGGTTCTTCCTTTCCACAACACCATTCTGCTCAGGAGTATGTGGTGTAGTAGTCTCCCTCTTAATGCCAGCCTCAGATATGCCTGAGTGAACCAACTGTAATATATCGAAGGTCCTGCTTTGGCTTGAGGGGAATGGTCCCCTTTTGAGCTTTCCTTCGGCACATCCTGGACATACACCTTCTTTCTCTACTCGGAATTCGGGCATCCCTGTCACCATTTGTCTTACACCGAGTAGAACTTTATAATGAAGGGGGGCAAACCTCCGATGCCAAAGTTTAGACTGAAGAGATGTGTCATAAGACATGACACCTAGCGGACTTCCATCGACCTGATATAATGAATCAACATGAAACCCAAGAGAAAAAAGGCATCTTTAACATTATTTTTCTATATGCGTACCTTGCCATCGTTGAAGGTTACCTTGTAGCCTTTGTCTTCCATTGCCAAGATGGGCACCAGGTTCTTTTTGAGGCCAAGTGCATTTAATACATCTTGGAATTTCTAGCCTTTTTGAATGGTTGTCCTCTTCCTTGATTCCCAGCTCTCCTCTTACCTTTGCTATTGAATTTGTCATTCCTTTGATTGACGTCAAAGGGATTTTGATCATCGTCCCGGTGTGAGTCCTTTCTATCAGGGCACTCCCTTGCATAGCGACTTGCTTTATTGCAGATGTAACATCATCCTTTTCTTCCACCCTTAGGTCTAGCCTTTCCTTTAGTCCCAGAATTATTTCTTTTCTTATGCAGCAGGAGGACCTTTAGGCATGGGCATTTATTGCTCTTCTACCCTTGTTTCTTCTTGAATGCATTTAGTCATTAATTCCTAGAAACTAGGAATTACATTATAGTTCAGAAGAGTAGTCCTGAACACGTACCTTTCGGATGGTAATCCTCCAAGAGTTGTGAATGCCATTTCCCTTTCAGTAATAGTCTCCCCAATAGATAGGAGATCGTTCTTGATCTCGATGATTCTGAAGAAGTATGCTTGCATACTCTCATCTTTACCCTTCTTGATTTCCCTAAGCTTATTTCTAAGAAACAAAACTTGATTTGCATCATTAACTTTAAATAAACTCACCAGTCTATCGTAGATTTCCTTGGAGGTGTTCAGGTCAGAGATGTAGGCCACCAAGTGCTTGTCGATAGAGTCCTGGATGATCTTCTTTATTTTGACTTCTCTGTTTTTCCATTTGTTCCAGGCAGCAGCGGATGCATTTGATGGAGGCTCAACAATATTGCCTCTCATATGATCCAACACTCCTTGATCCTCAAGGGTTAGATCGATAGACATCTTCCATCCGTGATAGTCAGCTTTCTCACGGAGCTTGTTCTCAGCAGGAAAAGTGATGAAGGTACCATTGTTCTTTTAGGATAGCCTTGCCAATCTTCTCTTTGGTGATTGCTCTTGCTCTTGCTCGGGTTTGTCTTCACCTCAGCTCTGATACCATGTTAAGTTATGGTATGTTCTATGCTTATAACAGTTTACTTCTTTTCCTTATTATATTCCACAGATTAGCAATCACATGTACATAAAGTAAAGTGTAGATAGAACATTAAACGATCGACAGAAAACGAGCCAAGACAAGAGACACAAGATGTGGTGGCTAGCCAGGGACAAACCCCACAATGTGTGGGGAAACCCTTTGATCAAATCTTCTTTTATCTTCAATAATTTAGCAGAGAGAAATAGTACAATAAATCTGATTTATTTCAGCAGTAGAAAACCTTAGATCAGCAACATCAACATTAGCGGCTTCATCATCAAACTAGGGCAGACGATATCTCACAAACCGACCGTCAGATCGGCTTGATTCCACCACCAAAAGTTGCGGCTTTCAGAGGAGGTTCAGATGAACCTACAACACAATTCAGATGACGAGATCTTCTAGTCCACGCAGGTCAATCTTTACTTCTGCAGTTGCAGCTTCAGTTTGAACAGCTTCCTTCAAACAAGGGCAGTCGATATCTTGCAAACCGTCTGTCAGATTGACTTGATTCCACCACCAAAAGTTGCGGCTTTCAGAGGAGGTTCAGATGAATCTACAGTGTAGTTCAGATGAGGAGATCTTCTAGTCCACGCAGGTCAATCTTTACTTCTGCAGTTGCAGCTTCAGTTTCAGCAGCTTCCGGCTTCACGTGTGAGGGAGAGACCCTTTTCTGCGTAGTAGAGAAGAGACTCTTTTCTGTGCAATAGAGAGAGAGAGATGTGATGAGATGTGTGAGTCCAAATGAGGAAAAGTCCTCCTGTATTTATACACAACGTTGGTGTTTGAATAGATGCGACTGTTGGGCTTCTGAGCTTACATGAGTTGTAGGTCGGCTTGATAATAATTCCATAATCAAAATAAATTCATATCTCCATGAATGATTATCAGAATTGGATGATCTTTAGATCAATCCTACACCTCTCGACGAGAGGAATCCAATAAAAATATTATCAACCATGAATAAGATGACCCACATGAAGTTTTGCCCTAGTTGCCAATTTTAACACACATTCTTTTGGATGTCCACCTCATTGACAAATCTTGTCCCTGCACTTCCCTTGTCGATGACTATCTTGTCCATAAGCATCTTGTTAGTGATGCCTATGTTGACACCTGCTTTGTTGATAAACCACTTGTTAGCAATCTCCTTATTTCTGACTAGTTTGTTGGAAATTGTCTTCTTGGTGACATCGTTGTTGGTTAGCAGTTTGTTGATGCTTCCCTTGTTGGCAACACATGCCTTGTTGATGATTATCCTATCGATGATGCTGTTGTTGACACATCCCTTATTGGTGACATCATCATTCACAGATCTTTGTTCAGTTCTTCTCTGTCAATCTCATCAACATCGACACACGCATTTGTTCTGTCGATGATTAATATATCAACAACTTCTTTGGGGACCAATGCTTCAGTGGTCCCATGCTCTTATAAAGGAATTGGGATGACCCTCAGTTAATCCCTTTGTTATCTAAAGCTTCTGCAAAATAAAACTGAGAACTACATCAAAACAGAAACTGAATTTGAAACTTGTTTTTGGTTGTGCAGGATTTTGCCAATTCACTATGGATGCTCCTGCATAACACTCTTATGATAAGAAAAGATGTGTGCACCCTGCTCAGGGTATTAGTGGAGAAATCTCATACAATGGCCATTTGCCTGAGCCAACCTTCATTGCAACGTCCATACTGCCTCTTTCATACCTCTATCTCTCGATTGAACAAAACGCTGCTTTGCAACCTTCTCTTGCACAATTGTTTTTCGCTCATCCTTTTTCTCCTCTTCAATATTTTCTTTCCTATTTGTAACTTGCCTTTTTGTAGATGCATTCCCAATACTTGGAAACTTCTCCCTTTCATCTGTTTAACCTTCCTCTTGTGAAGTTTTTATCTATTGTAGCAACTGGAAATTATTCTTCTAACTGAAAATTTTATCATGCAGTTTATTTGCTACGACAAATAACGAATAAAATCACAACTGCAATTTTCACCATAAAAATACTGTGGAAAATAAAATACTGAAAACTAAGAAATTCTAGCACACACACAAGAATTTTGACAAAGTTATTTTTGGACAATTGTCCCCAGAAAAACTCAATGTGGGAAAACCGGTGTAGTAGATGAAGTTTTATTATTATTCTTCAGTAGCAATTATGAGCACAATAATTAAGATGCCCAACTGGCAATCTAATCTGAGGAAAATATTGGCAAAATTATCGTGAGAATTTTCTCTCACCTCACAACTATTTTCTGCCACCAAAATTGCCTCCCTACCCTATGCGCTGAGCTCCCCGCGTCACCCTCTGCGCAGAGCTTATGCTAGCCCTTTGAGAAAACTAGTCTTCCTTCCTTTGCCTCTTTTGGGGATTGGAAACCTTCTTCTCGGAATGCTACTGCCTTCCTCTTCCACTTGCTACTCACCCTCTGGCTCTATCTTCTCTGCTGAGTTGTTGCTTTTGAGAAAATCGAATTCCCTGGGCAACTAAGTATCTGCACTTATAATTCACTGTAGGAGTACCAACGATCAAGATTAAAACTTAATCAATCATCTCTGGATCGATCCGTGTGAGTTTCTAGATGATTCTCACCTTATCTCAATTAACATTGATTAATTAACCATATTCCCTAAGTTTATACTTAGGAAATATTTAAAAATCATTTAATAATCTAATTGAGACACTTCTAGGTGGAATTTCCAGAAATGATTTTTGGGTTTTGAAGATCTCATGTATTCTAGCCTCTCCACCAAATTTTGTGGCTAGAACACATCCGATGCTACAAAAACTAACACTCCCTCTTAGCGAGGAATGTGTTCTAGTGCTACTGCACACCTTATCTCTACATCATCTCCTGTTACGCTGCTGATGTCTGGCTGTTGCTGCCCACCAACCACTCCGCAACTCTGATATACGCTGTATCTGTGCTGCTGTTGTCATTGCCATATTGCTGCCAACATTGCATCTTGCAACATTGTTTATCTTGTGACTTGAAATATTATTAAATTTCGCAAGTGTTGAATCTCTATTAAGCATTTTTATAAGGCACTGGTTTATCATTGTTAATCTAGTTATTGTCTTATTGAGATTGTTTCTTAAATATTGACATTGCTCTTTTAGTAGTCAAACTTGCTAAATGATTTTTTAATCAAATTGCTTAGATGAATAATTGCCTTGCCCTTAGTCTCCTATACTTGTTGTTACAACAAGTTTTCCCTTTCTAACTATCCACTACCCCCCTTAGCTTATCTAGGAGAGAGCTTAAACAGAGTGAGTAGGGATTAGGTGACAACCCCTACTTTGAGGGTTGTGCCTTGAAGATTATACCTTGCGGGGTTAGAAACTTTTCCGCACTTAGGTGTACATCTTAGGTGACAACAACCTCGACCATTGTTTTTCCACCCTTCTTCATATGCCTTTTTTCCCTTAATAGATTTTTCTTTTGTAATTGCTTGGGGCTGCAGGGGATGAAAGCATGATATGTGGGATATAACAATGAATATCCCCCTTAAGGGCAGTTCATCACCCACCAGGGACAATCATGGGTTCCTAAATGATGTAAGGGGCCTTAGGAACCAGGGTGATGGCCATGATGAAAGGGGTAGAGGTTATGTTTGGCTTTTGCCCACTTGCTAAATGTGTATTTCCCTGCCATATTTTGCATTTTGTGGTACATTTCCTATTGAGAGTGGCTAAATTATGTTTTTTTCTTTCTTTTCAGTTGCATCAACCTCCAGGGCATCATTCCAGGCCCGACCCAAAGTATGGACAAGGGCAAGGGGAGGCTAACTCCTTGTGGACCCAATGGACAAATGTGGACCCGGATGAGAAATATGGTGAAAGGGGTATAATGAGCGGAGGGGTGTGATGTATATGGTGTCGGGGAGCGGGACCATGCAACCAAAATTGATATTTTCCATGTAGTGCCATCCCTAAATCTAGTAGCCAATAAAGGAGATCCCACGGGACTAGGATACAAGGTTAACCATCAAATTGGACAGAGGAGACAAGAGTACAAACCAAGCCCACTCTTTCCACCAAATCCTCCCACTAATCCATGCCCAAAAGTGTCCATGATAAGTAAACTAAAATACTCAACTACACAATGAAAAGCCATACCGTCGGGTTTGGAAGGCGCACTTTCAAACATACGATCATAACAGATGGGAAAGGGAGCATATGGCTGGATCAGGTGGCGGAGATAGTGAAACATCGAACTATCTGTGGCTGTAAGGGACTGTTCGCTGTGGACTGAGGACCATTTAGGAGAAATTTTTTCTCCTATGGATACTACCCACGGGTGGTGGGTAACATCTGGCTCTAACTGGGACATGATCTCTCAAAAGAGTGCACGAACATACTCAAATGGGGAGGTCATGAGAACACCAACAATCTCTTGGGACCGCAGACCTGTTACCTGCACATATCAAAGACCAAGCACACGAGGCAACATGTTTTTGTGGTGTCTTATGATCACCCATGCTTAATATTAGGCCATAAAATCAACAAGAAATAAATTTCTACTTTAAATGCAATTTAATCTAAATGCAATTATTCTAGCATGATAATATCATATGATATTAGTTCTAATGAGAAAAATCAACATGCAATGCATCCTACTCTAATATGCATATTATTTTATGCAAGTGCTAAGTGTAATGATAGATCCAATGCAACCAACATATTAATTGATCAGTATGAGAACACGTGCTTCTATGATTATTCACACCATGGATCCAAAAACACAAATGGGAAGAATAATATGAAGGGTTATGTGGGTGGGGGTTGGGAAATAAGAGACCCATATGTCATAGAAAGGAACCTTGGAAGAAGGAAAAGACACCAACTAAGAGGATTGAACTTGTTTTTCTAACTAGAAGATGGAAATGTCAATGATCAAGTACATGAACCTTTGATGAAGAACTATCTCAGGCCTATCATCCTTAGGGTAAGAACGAGTGAATGACTCATAATCATTTAGGATGATTTTATCTTGGTTATTGGGAAAACAAGAGGGGGAACCATCATTGTACCTAGGGAAAAACCATGATTCTCCATTTTTTATAGGGGAAACCAACTCTTTATCAAAACTAGGGGAAAGAAGCTCATCACAAACATCCATTTTTGGGCTAGGCACACAACAAGGGGAGGACTGCTCAAAGATGAAGAAAAACCCTTCATCGGTGGCATGACTAAAGGAAGCATATTTTCTAATCCCTTTCGCACAAGGGCTATCAGAATTATCCACAATGGTGGAAAGCTCTTCTTTGACCAAGTTATTGTTGTCTTAGAACATAAAGAAGAGACCTTTCCAATCATTAGGAAGGGAAAGGACCGACATTGTCAATCGGAAGTGGTAGAGCATTTTCTTCTTGCTTGGGCTCAATCTTATGGATTTGAGATAATATGGGGCCTTCATAGTTATAATCATACCCAATTCCCAAATCAGCAGCCCAAAAATCACTCATAGATTCTTCATCCATTTGATGATCACGATCTTCCTCAAAATTTTCCCATTGTTCACTATGTATTAGATTTTGACTAAGCTGCAAATATTTCTTCCTCTTTGTTCTTTTGAAGAATCTCACTAAAAGTATTTACTACATGATTTTGGTACTATGTTTCTAGAAGGAGAGCATTTGTAGGGTTCCTATCATACTCACAGCTCATATTATAGAGCCTCTTTGACGCCTCGTATAAGTGGGAGAAAATCTCCTTGGTGCTACATCACTGCCATAAGTTGCTTGCAAGACTCATCGAATTCCATCATCCTTTCTTGCAACACTTGGAGACTCTCAGGATCAAACTCCCCATCTTCATCCTCGGAGGAGATGTTCCCAGATGTTGATTGGGCCGGTAATGTGGTCGATAGAAAGAGCACCTCTGGATGTTGCTTCAGCTTGGGGTTGGCTATGGTTTCTTGGATGAGCAGGAAACAAACATCAGTGGCATTGAGTACAACTGAAGCCAAATACATTGCAACTAGTATGGCCAGTTGTGAAGCTGTATGGTTGAGAAAACTATTTGGAGACTTATTTGGGACCATGCTCGAGACCACTATTATATATTGTGACAACCAGAGTGGGATTAAGCTTTCAGAAAATCCCGTATTTCATGACAGGTCAAAACATATCGATATCATATATCACTTCATTCGAGATATGGTGCAACGTGGTGCAGTGAAACTTCAACATGTACCTACACATGAGCAGATTGTCGATATACTTACCAAGCCATTGACAAAGACAAACTATTCAGAGAGCAACTTGGTGTGTAGGAAAATGTGTCCCTCCATGAGAGGGACCACAACTGATCAAGAACATAGAGCATGCTCTCCCCCGTCCTGTGACACCATGGACTTGGTGGAGGGGGAGTAGCAATGAGGCTCCTAGGTGTGCTGGTACTCCTAGAGCCATGGACTTGGCTAAGTACACACCTAGCATGCATCCTACCTACAAGCCACCCTTGGAGAGGGGTTGTGAGACTTGGTTAATGCTTGTGAGGTTTACATCTGCTTGGCCAACAGGATGTTGTGGAGACTTAGGTTTGATCATCCTAAGTATTTGGATGTAGGTGTTCTCCCACTTGATTGATGAGGATCATATGTGGGTGAGGATCAGTTGAGACCTAGGATTCTTGATCTCTACCAAGGTCATTGAGGACTGCCATGGACTTGGTTGTGGTAGATAGATCTTCCTAGTGTCATGTGGATTACTCTTCTTCTCTTCTTGGAGCAGCTGATGTGGATATTGGAGCATGAATCCTTTCATGATGATGATCTTCTTCTAAGATTACTCCCTAGCTGAGAGGGAGTGTTGATGTTTAGGGCAGCTAGAGGACTAATCTCCTCTCTCTAGCCCTCTTAGAAGGCAAGACAACCCTTGGCAACCCTAGCAAATGGAGCTTAAACAACACAAAATTTTATTTTTGGTCTACTAGCCTACATTTGGACAAGTCGGCCCCACATGAAGGAATTTGACCTCCTAAGATGGGTATAAATACAAGTCATGCTTCTTCATTTGTCACTCACTCATTCGATCATCCAATCACAAGAAGTCTTCACACGTGCAAGGAAAAGAGGAGGATTTTCGAGCTTGTTTTTGGAGGATTTACTTTTTGTTTTGACCTACTTTGATTGTTGAAGTTGACCAAACTGTTGGATGAGACCAAGACTCTGTTTGACCAGGATTTTGACTGCCTTTTGATGCGTTGACTAGCTCTCCTATTGCGCTGACTTTGACCGAGTTTTTCTGGGCTACTTTGGGACAGTTTGACTGAGATTTTGACCTATGTTGACTGGGTTGACTGAACTGTTGCAGGGCCGAATTGCAGACCTGAAGTGGAGGTCGAAAATTGTAGATTGAGGTTTGACCAAAGTTGATAGATTTGATTGGGTTGACTATTGTTGACTTTGACAAGTCAAGATTTTGACTATTGCATTTGTAAATTGTAAATTTTGCTGCTGAACATTATTTTGAGAAGAAGAAGAAGAAGAAATTTCTAAGGGTTTTCCCTAAGTGGGGTTTGTCGTGGCATTGCCAAATCTTTGTGTCTCACTATCTTGTCTTTTCTTCTACTGGTCACCATTCTACTGAATTATAAATTTAAATTTATATTTGCGGCATAAGATACATGTTAAATTAACAATTCAACATCCCCCCCCTTAATTTGAAGGGATTCTGGTGAGTCCAAGCATCATTCTGAATCTTTCAAACTTCTCTTCCAAGCGCTTTGGTGAAGATGTCTGCAATCTGCTCATTTGTGGAACAATGGCATAGGTGAATAGTCTTGGCCTCAACATGATGTCAAATTAGATGATACTTTGTATTGATATGCTTGGTTCGATCATGGAACTTTGGGTTCTTGGCCAACTTTATTGCAGAAGTATTGTTAATCAAAAGAGGAGTAGAATGCACTTGTTTCTCCTACAAATCTTCAATAATTTTCCCGAGCCACACAATTTCCTTCGTTGCTTCTGCTGCTGCCACATATTCTACCTCTGTTGTGGAATCTACTGGAACTGACTGTTTGCGTGACCTCTAGGAGACAACTCCTGATCCAAGACTCATAACATAACCTGAAGTAGATACTTCATTTTCTTTATCTCCATCAAAATCTGAATCAGAGTATCCAATCAAGCTGAAGTCATCCACCTGTGTATACTTGAGTCCAAAGTCTTGAGTTTTGTTCAAGTACCTTGGTACTCTTTTGCAGCAGACCAATGATCCTCACAAGGCTTTTGCATAAACTTGGAGAGGATTCCAACAACAAATGAAATGTCCGGTCTGGTAGTAGTCAGGTAGTTGAGACTTCCTACGAGTTGTTTGTACTTTGTTGCATCCTCAAATTCATTTCCTTCAGTGGATGTGAGCTTTAAATTTTGTTCCATTGGAGTGGTCAAAGGATCGCACTCAGCCATGTCAAATTTGTTCAACAGATCTCCAATGTACTTTTGAGAGAGAAATATAAACTTCATATGTTGGGTTACTTCAATACCAAGATAATAATGAACATATTCCAAATATGTCATTTTAAAGCCTTTCCTCAATTCTTTCTTTATGGATGCAATGTAATTTTCATTGTTCCCTGTCATTAGAAAATCATCTACATACACCATAAGATATACAATTGTTTTTCCAACTTTCTTGACAAACAAAGTTGCATCATCAAGATCATAATGTTTGAAATTTAGTTTCAGAAGATGCTCTGTCAATTTCTCGTACCAAGTTTGCAGTGCTTGTTTGATGCCATAGAAGGATTTGACAAGCTTATATACTTTGTGCTCGTGTCCCTTCAAAACAAATCCTTCTGGTTGGGACATTAAAAAATTCTCTTTCAGATCTACATTCAAGAAAGTAGCTTTTACATCTATTTGATAGACTTTCCAACCGTTCTGAGCTACCAAGGCAAAGAGAGTCTGGATGGTAACCCATTTTGCTGTGGGGGAAAACGTCTCCTCATAATTGACCCCTTCATTCTGCGCAAAACCTTCTGCCATGAGCCTACCTTTATGCTTGTCAAGTGAGCCATCTGCTTTATACTTGTTCTTGAAGACCCACATGTAGCCAATCAGTTTGGTTCCCAGTGGAGCATCCATGAACTTCTAGGTTTCATTCTTTATTAGAGCATCATACTCTTTTTGCATTGCTTCTTTCCATTCATCATGAGAAGCAACTTCTTTGAAGGAAGTTGGTTCAAAATATGTAGACAAATTTAATTCACAATTATAAGAAACATCCATATCAACAGGTGAATCAAAATCGTCTACATCACCTCCATTTTGTCTAGTAGAGCTTCTTGTTCCTGTCTTTCCAACCTCATTAGGACAAACACTTTCAAGTGTCTTTGTGAGCCATTTTGGAGGACCTTTCTGAGATGGCCCAGGCTGTTCAGTTGACTGAGATGGGGCTGAATCAAGATTTAGCCTTCCAATTCTCTCAATCACATCACTCAAAGTGTCTTCTTGATCAGTGGCTAGAGCTTCATGAGGAGGAGAGAGTAATTTAGAAGAAGATTCCACAGATTGATCCAAGATAAGTATCCCCTCTTCAAGATGTGGAATCTCATTATCAAACTCCTGAAAGGATTTTGCATGCTCGAATCTGTCCAAGCAATCAAGCTGCCGATTAACAACATTGTCAGTCTTGGAAGGTTCAAGAAAAATTACATCTGTAGATATTATAAACTTCTTATTTACTTCATCATAGAGACATTATGCTTTGGAGGTATGTGAGTACCCCAAGAAGATACATTTCCGACTTCTTGCACCATGTTTGTTTCTCTGTTCCTCGGGTATCAAGGCATAACGGGTGGAACAAAAAACCGTAAGATGCCTCACCGAAGGAATGTGGCCATACCACATTTCATAGGGAGTCTTGTTTTTGAGAGTATGATATGGACACGTATTCTTAATATACACTGCACATAGAATTGCGTTGGCCCAAAACATTAGCTTTACATTTTTGAATTACATCATTGAACAGACCATATTAAGATTGTCTTATTCATTCTTTTCAGCTATACTGTTATGTTGAGTATTATAAGGCATGGTTGTTTGATGTTTGATCCCGTGTTGGGAAGATAGTTTTCAAATTCATTTGAAGTATATTCTTTTCCATTATTAGTATGAATAGAGCCAATTTGAGATTGCGTATCGTTTTCAATCCATGCATGAAAGTTTTTTAAAGTTTCAAAGGCTTCAAATTTCTTCTTCAATAGATATACCTAACACATTCTACTGTAGTCATCAATAAAAGTCATCATGTATTTATTACCATTTGCAGAAGAACAGGCATAGGGCCACACAAGTCGGAATGAATGAGTTCAAGCTTTCTATGTGCTCTGGAATGAGAATCATGAAAAGACTGTTTGTTGAGCTTTCCTAAGATACAAGAATCAAATTGCTTAAGTTTCCTAGGAATGGTTGGCAGACTAGTAACACTATTTCTCTTTAATAGACGAAGACTGTCATAGTTCAGATGTCCAAATCTAGCATGCCATAAGAGATTGGATAGTATTGTACCTGCATCAAATTGAGAACTGTATCCAAAATTTTGTGCCTGAGCAGAGGCTCCTTGCAGCTTTTGAAGTCTTTCTTTTTTGATCCCAGTTATGACAAGTGAGTTGTCTAATGCTTTTCTGACCTCAAACTTGCTATCAAATATGTGAATGGAGTGTCTTTGCTAGTGGATGTGAACCAAGGATAACAAGTTTCTTTGCAACTTCGGGAGGTAGAGAACATCATGTAGAAGAAAGTCTGGGAGACCAGGCAATTTAAGCCTGATGATGCCAAGCCCTGATGGCTTGAACTTGTTTGCAAAGTAGACTGCTCCATCAACATTGTCAGTGAATTCTTCAAAGAAATCTCTTCTAAAAGTCATGTGGCAAGTTGCTCCTGAATCAAGCAACCATGCATCTTTCCACGAAGCAAGTGAAGCATTAAACAAGTCTTCAGTTACTCCAATATTACAATGTGCCACAATATAATGAGCGGATTTAGGTGCTTTACCTTTCCCTTAATCTGGTGATTTTCCTTTCTCTTCATTCATTTCCTGTCTGATTTTGTCCCAAGAGAGCTTGCATGTGGAAGCATCATGTCCATTTTTGTTGCACCGTACGAAATGAAGATCAAGTCTTCCTCCTTGGTAATGTCTACCCCTTGCCTCTATGATTCTTCTTTCCATGTCCTCTTCGGCCACCTCTTCCTCTAGAAGAATCCTGTGCTTGATTCTTGTCTTTCTGTGCAAGGCACTCAAATTATTCAGAAGACTGAGCCGCTGTCTTCTTCCCAAAAGCTTTCTCTCTTTCAACGAACTTCTCTGCAAGAGAGTCAAAGGAAATCTCCTTAAGTTTGCCACTAATTTGTAATGACTCAAGATAATGAGAATAAGTGGGATACAATGCCTTGAAAAAGACTATTAGAGGAACATCCATTTTAACTCTGGTAGCTTCTATATCATGCATAATGGCTCTTATTTTAGAGGCTAAGGCAAGGGGATCATCATCTTTCAATTCAAGATTGAACAATTTGATCATTAATTGGACTACTTCAAGCTCAGAGTGTGAGTCATATAAATATTTCAGCTTCTTTAAGGCTTCAAAGGCATTTGTAAATGGCGTAATATGACAACTCACCTCTTCATTAACTGATGTTGCAATCAAGGCATAGGCCTTGTTGTTCTTGTTTTCCCATATAGTGAGCTCTTTGTCTGAAGTGGGCTTTTCAGGAGGATTGCCACCTTCTCCTTCACAAACTCCTTTCCAAAGTTCATTAAAAAATAAGGGTATGCTTTATCTTCTTGGACCATTCATGGTAGTTCTCTTTTCTAGAGAGAACTACTACATCTATGGAGATGAGTGAATGCATTGTGAAATTATGAACTGGGCCCTAAATTTTCATAATACTTGCAACAAAAAATCTGATATGTCTCTGCAATTGTCTTCAAAATGACCCTGGAATTTGACTTTATCTCGAACAACAACATTTAAATATCCATGTATATGTAATCCATCTCAACTATATAAATGGTTTAAATATATATAAATGGTTCAAAAGAATTGCTCTCAACAAAAATCGCATGTCATACATCACATCCCAACAACCACATCATATATATGAACCATCACCAAACCATATATATGAATCAACATGAACTACGCACCATCACCAAACCATACATAGGAACCATTTGGGCGCACATAAAAAAAAATTCACCAACCATTTCAAATGTAGCATAGTTACCAAACACACCAAATACAACACATATATTCATTCAATGCACCAATTACAACACATATATATACCACGACTCTTTTATAACGACCTTGTAAACACTTCAATGCTAGCATACATCATATAAAATTAACGCAACATGGACCGCACCATACATACCATTCAATATGCACCACCAGGAATTGCACCAAATAGAATATATATGCCACGACTCTCAATGTACAACATTCATTGACGCAGCATAGAACATTCAACGCAGGTATTCATTATAAGTTATATTCAACGCAGAGAGCGCACATATGCACGTACTAAGATATTCACACCATATGTTGCTATATAACTTAGATATAATGCTGTTATGTAAGCGGATCTCATTGCAAAGGTCTTCAACACAGAGAAACAACCATCATGTTCCAATGGAATGCTTCAATCAGTGTACACCGTACTCAATCCAGAGGGACCAAGGTTCATGGATAAGCGCAGGAGAAGTTTAGCAATTTGCTTCAAAGGTTTCTCAAGACTACAAATAAACTCATAGAAAATATAACGCATAACTAGATAGAGCGCAAAGGGACAAAGTATAATGGCAGGGAAAATAACAGGAGTTACAGGAGCAGAGAACTAAATTGGTACCTGTTGCTCTGATACCATGTCAGGCTAGGTTTGAGTAACTCCATGAATGTATCTTGCATTAATAGAAATCATGAATTTATACAAGGAGAGGGAGACTATTGGAATTCGTATTCCAATGTCTCTTCGTCTTCTTTATTTTCCTATTTACATTATTTACAAGAATTCCCTAATCCCAAAGATTAGTTTCAATAGTGTGATTGAGGAAGAAGTGTACATTAAACAACCTCAAGGTTTTGAGGTTCATGGGAAGAAGCTAGGCTACTTGGGAGCGGGAGTGGAAGCGGGAAATAGGGGCAGGGAGTGACATTTTCAAAAGCTTCTGGGTTGTGAACGATTTTTATATAACATGTATTTTTATATATAAATTGGATGCATATATGTCAACAAAATTATTTAGAAGGATGAATTAGTGATAAAAAACATAAAAGCATGGATTAAACCATATAACATCATTCACCAATTATTTATAATCTTCATCAACCACATGTCCAAAAATTACAAGTTCTCATTTATATAGCATGTAAGGGTGAACATAACCAAAATAGCATCGAGTGTAATCCATCTTTGAACTGAAAATACATCAACAAATAGGCTCTAGATGGCCTCTAGCTTCCAAAAAAATCATGCTACAACAAATACCTACATATCATCAAAATCACTGCCTATATTGGGATCTTTATCATTAATATCACCCTCCATGCATTAACATAAGATAGAAAAAACGTATCATTTAAAGTCAAGATTTTGTTTGAGTGATGGGTACATTTTTAGTAGGGTCATGATAGAGGAGTTTGACAACCAATGTCACTAACATCAAGGTACATAGAGGGCTTGGTGCTCTTGATTAAATATGAGTTCCATACCCTAGTACATGACAAAATCCAATGGAAACATTGCAATCCCCCCAATCCTGAAATCCTGAAAACTGATAAGTCTATTGGATTTTGAGTGAGATCTAAAATTCTACTTTCTCCATATGAAATCCAATGAGGTTGAAACCACTCTCAAACATCCTGAGTCATTTCATGGTAATGTTAAAAATTTAAGTAAAAGGATGAAAATGAAAGATAAAGGAGAATGCCATTTTTACTTTAATAATTTAACATTACCATGAATTTCATATCAATACTAGGGCCATAGGCTTGAATATTAGGCTTCCCCACTAAAAAATTCTTGTTTCCAATCTTCAATAACTCCCTCTATCGCTCCCGAATTGGCAATGTTGTCACGCAAGTTGTACACCTAAATGTGGGAAAAGTTTCTAACCCCACAAGGTGTAGTCTTCAAGGCACAATGCTCAGAGAAGGGGCTGTCACCTATTCCCAACTCTCTCCATTTAAGCTCTCTCCTAGCTAAGCTATGGGGGGTAGTCCCTAAATATGATTATTAAAGGAAAACTTGTTGAAGACAACAAGTTCTAGGAGATAAAGGGCAAGGCAATCACCATTCAATATAACTTGAATTTAAGATTGATTAGCAAGTATGAATATTAATGAGCAAATATTAATGGGATAGATTCGATTAAATCAATATGGCATCCAATAAGATAAAAGATGAGAGACCAGTGCCTTTTAAACAATGCTCAAATAAAGTTACAATACTTGCAAAATAAGAAAATGATGCTTCAAGTTACAAGATAGGCAATGTTGTAAGACAAATGTTAGTAAGATAATATCACAATATTGAAGTATGAGCAATAGAAAGACTTGCAAGGTAATTGAAACTTATACTTGTAATTTTAAGAGAAATGCTCAAATAAGATAGAGTTGATATCAATGAACAAGTAACTGAAATGACAAGTACAAGAGCAATACAATGTAATACTTGCAAATAAAATGAAATGCTCACAATTCAACTTGTACAATGAACAAATTGAAGATGAGAAAATGCTATGTGAGTGTATGGGACAAAGCGGTCTTGGTAAATTTTAATTATATGCCTAAACTATGGTGAGACTTGCCTTCAATCTCCCAAAACTTGGTAAGGACTGAGGTGAATTGCAAGAAGGCTAGGACGAGGAGGCGCTTAGTTTGTCATTAACGATACCCTCCTAGACTTCACGACAACCCATGTGCTTTCGTTCTTACAAGGGCTCGGCCACAAGAGAATTGTGAGGCCACGTATTCTAAACCTTTGCTCCAAACTCAAATTTATCAAATTGAATGAAAGTTAGGGAAGTATCCTAAAATTTCTATCAACCAAGCTTATGCTTGGAGGTAAATTTTAGAGATGCAAAACTAGATCTACAAGTGCAAATGAGATGCAATGTTAAACAAGTGCTCCAAATGAGATTAACCACAATGCTTCAAAAATGAAATGCTTTAAATATATCAATAACGAAATACAATTCCACTTTCAATTGATCAAATTAAGATGTGCATTTTAGAGTATTAATATGATCAATAAATCCCAAAGAAACAATTGTGAACTCCTTAATAAAGCAAGTAAACAAGATCAAATGCAAATTAGCTCAAGTGTCAATTAGATCTAAACTTTAGAGAAATATCAGAAGTGATTCAATGCAAAGAGAAATAAAAAATGCTCTTAATATAAAATGAACGTGAGATATGTTAATTGAGAATACCATTTCACTTATAATGTGCTTTTAAGAGTGTCCAATGACCAATAGAGCAAATGCGAATTATATAATGAAGCACAAATAATTAAGATCAAGAGAAAATTGAAATGATGGAAAATGAGATTGCTAATTAGATCTAAATGTTAGAGAGATACTACTTCAACTACAATGCAAATGAGAACAAGACAAGAGCTACCCAAATGCAAATTAGATCAAGCAGTTAAATCCAACTAAGCTAATTAGACAATGAGCAACTAGAAGATTAGATTAGAGAAACTAGATCTAAATGCAAGAAAACTAAACTAATCTAGCAAGTTAGGAATCAATCAATCAAGAAGCTCTCCTACTAAATGACGAGAAGGGATAGCATGGGGGGAAAACCCTGAGCTCCCACAAAAAAAAAAAGATTCTTTTATTAATATTACAAGGAGAGACCCTCTTAGACAGAAATAAGGGCGCTCTAAATCCTCAAGGAGGGTTACAAAAATATAGATCTTTGAAAGAGAAACCCCTCAAAATACAAAAATTGAAAGAGGAATTTTACAAGGCTTTTAACAATGATTTTTCCTCAAACAATTTACCAATCCCCTTTACAAAAGTTTGCTTCAGCTGCAAACGTCCAAGGAATGAGGTATTTTTGCACCAACAGAGAAGGAAGGCCCCTCTAGGCTTGCAGCCTAGGAGACAAAGGCCTTAAAAATAATTTGGCTTCCACAAAAATGATTTAGATCTTAAACTCAAGCCAAAAAAAATGATATTTTCTCCAAATCGATCTTGAAAATCTCTTGGAAAAAATTTAATGAAATTTATTTTGATAAAACCCTTGGAGGATTTTCACTTGGGAGGAAAGGAAACCTCCTCCTATGCTTGCGGCATAGGAGAAAGAGGCAAAAAAAAATGTAGACGACTCCCCAAACAAAAAATCGATCCTCCAAAAGTGATGAAGATGGCCTCAAAAAAAAATTTGTTCTCCTTAAAACCCTAGTCGTCTAGGAGAGAGGGTTTAATAGATCAAGCAAATATAGCCTAAAAAATTTCAATTTCTCTTTGATCCTCAAGCTTCACTTGCAAAATTTTTCCAAGACAAAACCCTTCTCTCTTTAGATCTGCAAAGAAAATAGATGGAAAACCCAAGAAATATATACAAGATCTATACAAGAGAAATATATTTATAGAAGGGTTAAAAAAATATTTACAAAACTTCACAAAAGTTTGCAAGAGCTAATCTAAAGGGTATGAGGACACGTCCGCCCTTTAGAAAGCTAAAATACGCTCTTAAAATAGCAGATCTATTTAGTTAAAGCACACAAAATGAAATAGATAGAGATTTAAATAAATAATTTTCACAAGCTATGGCTGATAAACCCCTGCAAAAATTTCGTTAGATGAGCCTATAACAGTAATCAAAGTAGGTTCTTCGTCTTCTATTGCTTGGGAGTTGGTTGGTTTAACCAAAACCATCCCCTAATGCCCAAGATCTGAAAAATAGAATGATCTCTACACACTGAAGTTGAAATTTGTTAGATTACGAGGAGATAGATAGCACAATGAAATAGAGGCCTAGGGGTTCAACCAAAAACCCACTAGAGTCGCTACTTCTAAAGTGTTTCTTTAAACTCAAATACTAATGTAAGATACCTTACAAATAATAGATCCACAAATGGCAAGTGAAATATTTTTTTTTTTATTATTACCAGTGGTGCATTAAGAACAAAATTTAGAAATTTTTATCATAGAAACCAGAAGAGGAACACCACTATGAATCTACCCCCAAAGACTTCCTTTATTATTCAGAAAAATATATGGTACAGAGCTTCACTGAGCTAGTAACTTGATTACAATGATCATCAAGTACACAATGAGGAGCTTGAGCCCCCTTGTATAGAAAACTAAGAGGAATAGATCCTTTTCCAAGTGAAAACGGCTATTTCCCAAGTTCAAATAGCTAGATCCATCCACAAGAAAATCGAACCCTTGATTCCATTTGCGGAAATCTCGAGGAGAGAAGTCGTTCCCTTTAAAGGAGGAGTTGGATTGACTCAATTTTGATCCTGGAGTGGTTTGGACCACTAGAAATATTTTTATCCTCCTTTTCTTGAAAAATTCTCATTCAATTTCAACCAACTTGGACCATCCTTTAAAAAAATCAGTTTTTCTGGGCCGTGGGTCTTTTTTTCTGGTCCATTGAATTTTCCTTCTGGGCCATTTCTTCTTGGAAATTGGAATTCCCACAAATTTTGACTTGATTTTAATATTTGGGAATTTCCATCTTATTTTTTTATAATTTTCACTTGGAGAGAATTTTTATTTTTTCCTCATTTTATTTTTTTGGCTAATTTTCGGCCAATCAATTGCTAGTTTTGACCAAAAAATGGAAAAAATACAATTTGAGGGGTATAGACATATTTTTTGACCCCTAAAGTGTGTCTAGATAGAAAGTTGAGGTGTTGATGTCTAATTTTGAGTACTCATACCCCCTACAACTTCTATATACAACACTTTTTACATTATACATCAAATATTACTTAAAAAATCCCGTTTAGTAGGGAATTTTGACAATTAAAAACTGACACTTATACTCATCCAATTTTTGCTAAATTTTAGACATGAACTAGTATGGTATTTTACATCAACTTTATACACTAGGACTCACCTAAGACTTTACCATCAAACCTCACTCTAGCTTTGGAGGATGTGTGGGAGAAAAACTTAACCAATTATTTAGTGTTGATAAACACAAATAATTAGCTAAGGAAAAAAAACTTCCTATAGTGAAAACTCTTTAGCAAAAATCTTAGGCTACTTGGATGTTTTACTTTAGACATGATCTAGTATGGTATTTTACATCAACTTTATACACTAGGACTCATCTAAGACTTTACCATCAAGCCTCACTCTAGCTTTGGGGGATTTGTGGGAGAAAAACTTTAACCAATTATTTACTGTTGATAAACACAAATAATTAGCTAAGGAAAAAAACTTCCTAGAGTGAGAACTCTTTAGCATAAATCTTAGACTACCTAGATGTGTTACATGGCTTTATTTTCATCATACTAGAATTATTTTTACATCATCCCCACAAGGCAGTAGAATTTGGGATACAACATGATGACCTGAAGTTGAATTATGATGATGAAGTTATGAGATCTGATCGTTCTAACCATGGTGGAATGCTCTGAAATGTACTCTAGCATGAAGTCTTTAATAATTTATGTGGCTGACACTTAAGTGGTCAACGGACGGGGAGCGCAAATTTTTTCAGGGAGTGCGCTCTTGGGGTCGCTCCCAATGCACTGCCACTCGGAGCATGCTTTGGGAGCGGATGCGAGGGGGGGGGGAAGCCTTATATGGAGTTAAGCAAGCACCCAGAGCCTGGTATTCTCGAATTAATAGCTACCTGGCAACACTTGGTTTCTGCAAAAGCGATGCTGATCCAAACCTATATATCAAGGTTGAGAAAAATGAACCTGTGATTTTATTATTGTATGTTGATGACTTATTTCTAACAGGTGTAGAGCATCTCATTATTTAGTGTAAGAGGGAGTTGGCCTTTGAATTTGATATGAAGGATCTTGGGTTGATGCACTACTATTTGGGACTAGAAGTATGGTAGAAGCCTAGTGAAATCTTCCTTGGTCAAGGAAAGTATATTATCAAGATCCTCTAGAAGTTTGGAATGATGGATTGTAAATCTATGGCAACTCCCATGGTGACTAATCTAAGGAAGTTGAGAGACTCTAAGTTAGATTTGGTAGATCCATCCATGTACTAGAAGTTGATTGGCTCCTTGATGTATTTGGTTAACACTGGATCGAACATTTGCTTTGCAGTGAACACCCTGAGCCAGTTCTAGGTGGAACCAAGACATGATCATTGGATTGTAGCAAAGCATGTATTGAGATATCTACGTGGTACAATTAATTATGGTTTGAGATATGTCTCAAACGGTGATATACAACTGCAGGGATATACAAATTTAGATTGGGCAGGGAGTGCAGAAGACAAAAATAGTACATCCAGAGGTTGCTTTAGTTTGGGCTTTGTTACCCACCACCTGTGGGTAATATGTGTTACCCACCCCCTGTGGATAGTGTATATAGTAGAATTTTTTTTCCTAGACAGTCCTCAATCGACAACCAACAACCCCTTGTAGCCACCAGATAGCTCGATGTGCCATTATCTCCGCCACTCGAGCCAGCCATGTGGTCCCTCGCCCATTTGTTATGATTGTATGTTTGAAGGTGGGCCTTCTGATTCCGAAGGTATGACTTTTCATTAGTATAGTTGAGTAATTTTCCTTGCTTGTCATGGGCACTTTTAGGCATCGATTGGTGGGGGCATTCAACGGAAAGAGTGGGCTAGGTCTGTACTCTTGTCTCCACTGCCTGATTTCGTGGTTAGCCTTGTATCCTAGTCCTGTGGGATCTCCTTTACTAGCCATTAGCTTTAGGGTTGGCACTACATGGGAAATCCCGATTTTGGTTGCATGGTCCCACTTCTCGATACCATATACATCACTCCCTTCCACTCATTTTAGCTCCATTCATCTCTTTTCCCATTCGGGTCCACATGTGTCCACTGGGTCCACATAGGGTTAGCCTCCCCCTCCCCTTGTCCACACCTTGGGTCGGGCTTGGAACGATGCCCAGAGGTTGATGCAACTAAAAAAAAGAAAAAGCATAATTTTGCCACTCTCAACAGGAAATGTACCACAAAATGCAAAAGACGGCTGGGAGAAACAAATTTAGCACGTGGGCAAAAGCCAAACATGAACTTACCCCTTATCCATGGCCATCACCTTGGTTTCTATGGGCCCTAGATGATCCCCTTCCATCATTAAGGAATTCATGATTGTCCCAACCCCTGGAGGGAAATGAAATGCTCCACCTCAAAAGGGGATACCCACTATTATAGATTACACATCATGCTCCCATCCCCCGAAGGCCTGAGTAGTTATAAAGAAAAATCAATCAAAGGCAAAAGGCATATGAAGAAGGGTGGAAAAGCAAAGGTCGGGGTAACTCATGTACCACTATTTTCTCCCTCCTACACTCATATACCCAGGTGTGGGCTTCCCTTATTATAATTACCCTTGTACCATGGCATGTGGTTCGGATGATGATTCCCTTGATCCCCACTCTGCTCCACCACTATGTCACTTGCCACCTACCACCTAATGGATGTACCATGGACATGTCACCCCCTTTAAAGATGAAACCACCCAATAGGGTCCTTGATTAACCCCCTTATTGAGCTTGGAGACATTTGTACATGCCAAAGCCCACTATGGAAGGACATGCCACCATGAAGTGCCCCATTGATTCCATGACTTGTAAGCTCTTTTACTTGATTATTCTAATGATGTGTTGTATTGGAGGCCAAGGGGACGCATTAGATCTTATGCAAGATTATAGGTGGGTCTCCTTTTGGGGTTGGTCTCCCTATACGGGATCCTAGCCCCGCCTAAGTCACCGCGTTCGTGTTTGTGTTCGAGTTCAGCAACCTTGAAATTCGAATAAAGTTCGGCACCTAAAATTTTGTTGATAAAATTCAGCATAAAATTCGACATATAAAATTTGAAATATTATATAAAATTTAAATTTAAGCAGGCTGAAAAACACATTTAGCCACAGTTCTTCACAAATAAATCATGTAGATTACCCCATAAAAAGCAAAAAATCACCATTAACTTTCACTAAATCCATACAGACAATTACAAATTATTCTGCTGACAATACATCACAATGGAATTATATGCTGATTAACAGAACTATAAATTGACAAAAATATAATTGTTGTTTTAGTTAGTGAATTCTATTAACTGAACTAGACAAAAATTCATTATTCATCCCGATGATTCAACCCTCTCAATGGGTTGGTTGACAAAAACATTACTTGAAGAAGATTTGTTATTGTTCCCATTAGAAATGTCTATCAATCGGATCAAAAACATTTCTCGTTTTTTCAATAATTCCAAATGCCCCAGTGGCCTAGTTATCCAACTTCCCGATGGTTAGTTATCCAACTCCCAAAGGCCCAATTATCTCACCGGTTGGTGGTGGAGTGAGCAAGTGTGACCGTGAGTGAGGTAGATTTCCGCGTGGCGCCAAGTTTTAGCCTCAAGTTCAGCGAACATAAACGAATTTGTTCGAATGTTTTGAGGTTCGGTGAATTTCGAATTCGAAGGATTAAATTCGCCGAACCCGGTGACTTAGATTGGTACTTGTAGGGTGAGTGTTGAGAGCCATGGGCCTCCACGATAGCATAGAGTACTTCATGGATCCCCAACACCACTTAGGGATTGCTCGTGTTCCACCTTTTCGATGAGGATGATGCACTTGGTTCACCATGACTAGCCAGATCCACACTCGCACCATACACTTGGCAGATGTTCCAGTGTCCAGATGACGATGTGTCTCACTGAAGGAGACAAAGGGAGGGCTTATGTCATCATCCTAGCCCTTACAGATGGTTTACAGGCATTATTGATCCACTTGGATACCCATGAGGATATCCTTGTGCCCCCACACCCACTTGGGAGCACCACATTTGACTTACTTGGGAAACAAGGGGCCAACCCCTTGTCCACTATGTTTGGAGTCCATTCTCTCACCATGGCACACTTTGGACTTCATTAGGCCTTCTCAATGGCCCAATGACTCATTATATTGATTATTCTGCCCTCTTGAGAGGATACTTTTTATGTTATTGAGCTATCTTGGTGGGCTTGTCACCAAGTGATGTTATTGCACATTATTTTATTATTTGGGGCTTAATTAGGCCAATTAGGCAAATTGAACTCTTTAGAGATCATATAAATTGATGAGAGGTGATTCATTTCTCTCATCATCACTTGGATTGGATTAGTATCTCTTGAGAGATTTTCACACCTTTTGCTGGGATTACTTTAGAGCTTTCTTGATGCACTATGATGTTTGGATTTTCGCTATTGTCTTTGGAGCTTCTTTCTAATGCGAAATTGATGAATGGATATACTCTCTCTCTCATGTAAGTCGAATTTTTGATGTTATTCTTGTTATCTTACTTATCAAATGCATGTATCTTGTTATCATTATTCTTGTATGGGTTAATGTAATGCGAAATTCTTCTGGGACCTTGAATAAGTGATTAAATGCATGTGTTGATCTTTGAGGGATTGGGTGAATGTTCCTAGAGGCACCTCTTAGGTTGAAGACCTCGAAACTGTCTCTTTCGCAAATTTGAAGTATAAATCCCTATTGACCTAGTTGTTGCCCTTGGAGAGGCTAGCAAAGATCAATTAGGGCTCCTTAGCTCACAAAAATTCTTAATCTATGTGTATCTTGACTCCATTAAGCCCAAGCAATAAGGCACTGATCCTTGTATCCCTTTGGTGGTCAAATTTACGCCTCTTTTTTTCACTTTTCCGAATTCTAGGCCTAAACAGGGGCACCTAGGGCATCAAGAGAAATTCATTCTAGCCATTCAAAATCCTTGAATTTTGGTCCACTACTGTGCTGGGATTATCTATATAGGTCCTCCGAATTTTAAGCAATTTCGACTGTGGAATCCTGAGATATAGCAAACCCTATCCCCAAGACCAAATCTTGCCCTAGGTTGATTCGGGGTTAGTGTCTTCATTGGGATCATTGCATTCAAATCTCAAAGAAAATTAGTCTTTTGATCCTATTCCCTACCCTAATTAGGTCAAGCCCGTCAATCGGTGATCAACTCCATACCCTTGACCTAGTTTTGGGTCCACTTGGCTCTGTGTGGTCCCGTAAACTTTGTAACTCCAATTCCACAAGGATTACATAGAAGCCTCTTATCCATAAGGATCCTTAGGTCTAGGAAGCCCCTTGTTAAGGCACATCCTCCAAACCTAGGCTCAAGAATCCTCTTAGCCCTTCCTAGAGAGCCCATCACCTTGCTTTTGAAGCAAGCAAGCTATCTAATTGAGCCTCTCTTGTGAATAGGCCTTAGGAATCACTCCTTATCCTCTTATATCACCTTTCTTTTGAAGCAAGCAAGCTATCTAATTGAGCCTCTCTTGTGAATAGGCCTTAGGAATCACTCCTTATCCTCTTATTGATCCATTCATCTAGTGATTCCCCTTATATTGGGTCTCCTCCCATTGGTGAAAGTTCGTAAAGAGCAGGGAGCCTTAGTTAAGGTGACAGTGGGCTATCGCTCTGTTGTTGCCCCTTGACCTAGCAGTTACTCTATAGGATCCCCTCCTAGGACCCTTGTTAGTTTGAATGGTAACATGCTTTGCTATGATTTCTTAGACGAGCAAGAAGCAGACATTTGTTGCACTCAACACTATTGAGGCCGAGTATATTGAAGCTAGTTTAGCGAGTTGTGAAGTAGTGTGGCTTCAGAAGTTACTCGTAGGACTATTTGATCAGGTGCTGGAACTGACCATGATATATTGTGACAATCAAAGATGTGTGAAGCTTTTAGATAGTCCAATTTTCCATGACAGGTTGAAGCACACCAAGATCAAGTGCCACTTCATTCGTGACATGGTGCAGAAGGGAGCAATAAAACTCCAGTACACCTCTATTGATGAGCCAATAGCTGATATTCTCACAAAGCCTCTGTCTAGAGCAAAGTTTGTATACTTCAGGGACAAGCTTGGACTTGTTGAGAATGCCTCCCTCAGTGAGAGGGAGTGCTGATGTGATAACATCAGGGACAAACCTTCTCCCTGGGTCAAGTATGTTAACCATGGTTAGGGAGAATGGTCCGATAGAGGACAATCATTTTTCTTAGGTCAAGTATGTTGATCAGGATTAGGAAGAATAGTCTTAGAGACCCAGAATTACTCAACCATAGAGTTGAGTAGGTTCCTTTGAGCATCAGGCTGAGATTACTCTCCTAATAGGTTGAATTAGCCCATATAGCATCATGGCCTAGAGTGAGGCCTTTCGATTTGGGACCCAGTTTACTCATTGAATGTGTCCCTACGGTTTCACCATGAGTCAAAGAGATTGAGCAGGATGATGGTGAACCAGGACGAGTCTGTATACCATCGGTTAGAGGCGCCAACTAAAATCATGGTGACTAGTTGATGCTAATGATGTACCATGGGTCAGAGATGCTAATCCTAATTATGGTACCTAGTTGATGCTATAGATTTTACCATAGGTCAAAGTTATTGACTAGGATTATGGTAATCAGATGATGTTGATGCCGATGATGAATTGTTGTAACCTTTTCTTAGAGGAATTTGTCAACAAGAGAAAATATGGATAGTCTTTATGAATACTTCCTTAGCTAAGAGGGAGTGTTGAATTTGTAGCTATGGTGGTCTTCATAATCAATATTTTAGCTTTTGAAATATATGTAATGGAAAATGTAAGACATGTTCTTCATGTCATTTTCAAAAGAAAAAAGTTTGAATTTTTAAATTTGAATTTTCGGCTCCAAACAAGGTCAAGTCGGCCCAGTTGAAGAGACACCCATTTGACCATTCGGAAATCTATATATAAGGCATGTGACCTCCTCCTCCAAGCACAATTCGGATCATCACAAGACAAGATATCTTCTGTGCATCCAAGCGAAGGAGAGGAAGACAAGAAGGACGAAGACTTTTCTCTCTCTATCTCTTTGACCTTGCACATGTGTTTTCTCTCTCCTCGTGTAGCTTTGCACGAGTGAATTTCTGGGCAGATTTTGGGCAGCAAGGCTGAGTTTAAAGGCAATTTTTACGAGGCCAAATTTCGGCCTAGGTAGTGATGTAGGGCCGAGTTTGTTGGGTGGATTAAAGACTTGACATGAGGGTTGTTTGACCAAGTTTGACCAAAGTTATTGGTGGTTAGTTTGACCTTTGTATTTGACTAGAAGAATTAGGTTTATCTCTTGTTGAGCTGAAGAATTTCTCTAAGGAAAAGGTCGCTGGGTTTTTCCCACAGTAAATCTTGCACTGTCTTTGTGCATTGTGATCTATACTATCCTTATGCATTTACGGTTGAATTTCTGAAGTGTAATTGCTTAATGATAAACTGAAAGTGCTAAAAGAATATCTACATCATTAGAAGTAATTATCAGTTTTTTAGATATTAGTGCTTGTATCTATTGCACTTGAAAAATCAACACAAGAAAGATATATCCATTAATCTCTAAGGAGGGGAAACTCCAAAAATCCAACCTTGCAAAAATGAGAGAAAGGAAACCCTTATATAGGTTTCTATTCAACTCTTCTCATATTAAATAGCAAGGTACAATATTGAATGAGAACCCTAGATCTATCTTAAGGAGGAGTAAAGAAATAATATTCTCTGCATGACATACTCAACAATATGTAAAGAAGTGGTGGTCAAGCCACATGTACAAGTATCTCCAACGAAATAACACCATGAAGGTGGGACTTCTCTATCAAAGAGGGCATAAGACGTGTCAATGTTCCAATGTCTAGCAACAAAGGCCTCCATGTGTAGCACTCTATAACCAACTCAAAATAGGCAATAAAACCCTAGATATGGGGTTTGAAGCCTCCTAGATCTCCTTCAATGTAGGACGCATTACTTTCCAACGTGAGACATCCTCTTTAAACCATGTCAAAACCGACCAAAACCCTTGTGAGGCGGCATGTGTAGCTTTCTAAGGTGGGACATGCTCTCAATCATTAATAAATGTGCACTAAAGCTCCTCCAATGTGGGATGTCCTTGACCATGAGCATAGATATGAGTACGAGCAACCTCCTCAAGGTGGATGTCTCCTCAAAATAAGGTTTGAATCGAGTCAAGCCTCAAAAGATAGCACATGTGAGCGTTAAAGTTGGCAACTATGGCCAAATTCCACTTTGGACAACTCATTTGATGGAGCTAATTATTGAATTGAATTCCTCTTTTCAAGAGTACCACAATCGACCTCAAGATCACCAAATTTGGACAAGGAGAAATGTATTTTTGAAGGCAAGCCCACTAATGTGTAATTTGTCAAGGTTGGCCACATCATCATGTAGGATCATGAAGCCCAAGAGACATGTCTTTTGACCTTCATCGACTCATATAAATAAGAATGAACTCCAACCTCATTTGGCACCTCATCAACTCAACAATTCTTCTCTCTCCTCATCTGACTGGGTCGTACAAATTGCAGGCAGCTATACTTCTCTCACACGTGCAGATTTCAGGAGGCATCTTTTGATTATGTTGACTATTCTGTTTCAGTTGAAGTGTGACTAGCATTGATCGAAGTGACTTTGACCAAATTTGACTGTGATTTTGTGGGAGAATCTCTGTTTCAGTAGGCAACATTTATTGGCACAGAAATCGAGGATTTCTGGGCACTTTGACTTGCGTTGATTGTAGGCCTGTTTGATTGCAGGGTTGACTTCAGTTTGACTAATTTTGACTCCTGTTTTTCTGACTGTTTTGGGCTGATTTTGACCAGCAAGGAAGGCTGAATTTGATTGGGTTTGACTGAGCTCCAAGAGGACTGTTTGCTGCTACGTTGACCACCATTGACTCTCTAGTTCGGGCTATTTGACTGTTGTTGACTGGAAGCAGAACACTGCTGTTTTAACAGGGCTATTTTGGACAGTGATTTGGCAAGTGAATTTTGAATTTGACTTATATTATTGTACTCTCTCTCTTTGTTGAACATTTGATATTTATAATAAGAAGAATTGATCAAGGGTTTTCCCCATCTTGGGGTTTTTCCCTGGCTTGAGCCAAATTCTTGTGTTCTCTTGTCTTGGCTTGTCTTCTGCATTTATTGTTTATGTTCTATCTATAGTTACTGTCAATGTGATTAATGGTTTATGTGATTGCTATTGGAAATTGTCATTGGGCTAATAAAAGGACATTGAAGTAATTGTTGCAAGCATAGAACATACCATTGTTATCTAAAATTAACATGGTATCAGAGCCCAGGTGAAGACAAAGCCCAAGTAGGATAAAGAGAAGCAATCACCGAGAGATCTATTGGACAAGTCTCCACGGCCTCTACATCTTACTTCAAGTCTAAGGACAAGCTCAATGACAAATCTGACTATCATGCATGGAAGATGACTTTGGACCTGACTTTGGAGGAGCATGAAGTATTGGACTATGTGCAGGGAAAAGTGGTGGAGCCTCCTTCAAATGCACCTGCTGCTGCGAAAACAAAGTATAGAAAAGGTGAGGTCAGAGCTAAGAAAAAATTGATTGTCTCCTTTCAAAAGCATTTGGTTGCTTGTATTTCTCATTTGGGAACTTCTAAGGAAATATATGATAAGTTGGTTGAGATGTTCAAAGTGAACAATGGAAACCAAATCCTCTTTCTTAAGAACAAGTTGAAGGATATCAAGATGGATAAAGGGGAGTCTATCCAATCCTACTTCATGAGAATAACTCAAATCAAGAATGACTTGCTATCTATTGGAGAAGTTATTGTTGACAGGGAGCTCACTCTCATTTCTCTTGGAGGCTTTCAAGACCTTGGGATATATTTACCACCACCACTCTCAACAATGATAGGATGACTGGTTTAAATGAATTATTGGCTAGATGCACTCAACAGGAGACAAGAATGATGGAAAAAGATAAATCATACAATGGAAATGAACCTACTGCGTTCTCCACTCATGCGAAAAGGAAGAATGATGTTGGTCCAAGGAGACAGGGTCAAGGTTCTAAGAAGGGATTTAAAGGAGGAAGAAATGGAAGATGCTACAATTGTAATAGTTTCGACCACTATACTAGAGAATGCCCTCACAAGGAGAATCCTCCAAGGGATGATGACAACAACAACAACTACAAAAATAATGGCAATCAAAGAAACAATAGGTTCAACAACAAAGGAAAGAGAAATGCTCCAGCTGCTCGAAATGGAAATGGTCAACCTCACAAAAGGACAAGAAATGTCAGGTATGATAAAAGTAATGTTGTAGAAAAACAAGATGAATTCGATCTTATTTCTGCTTTATCTACTGCCTCTCCTCCGAATACCTTGGATCATTGGTTGATTGATAGTGGAGACTCAAGACACATCACTAGATACAAGGAGGCCCTCTCAAATTTGGTTGAGAAGAAAACTATTCTAAAGATTATACTTGGAGACAATGCCACCTACCCCGTGAAAGGGATAGACACTGTCACTCTTCACTTGAATCATGGTCAAACCATACATCTACAGGTTATGTTGTATGTACCCGGTTTGAAGAAGAACTTGGTGTCTATTTCTGCAATGGAAGACAGAGGCTTCAAGGTTGCATTCGTTGATGGAAAGGTACGTATTTGACATAGAAACCCTAAAGATGCATTTACTCTTGGATTTAGGGTTGATGGTCTCTATCAAGTTGGTGGAAGTCCTTTGGGAGCTATGGCAAGTGATACTTCTCTTCAATGTGAGTTATGGAACCAGAGATTTTCCCACTTAGATTACAAAGCCTTACTTAGGGTAAGGAAGATGATCATAGGGATGCCCGAATTCAATATGAACCATGAAGGATTCTGTCAGGGTTGTGCAACTAAGAAACATACAAAGGGACCATTCGCTTCTAATGAAAGCAAGACAACTGATATTCTTCAATTAGTCCATTCTGACCTATTTGGTGCCTTGCTCATAACATCATTGGGAGGATACACTTATTATGCATTCTTTGTGGATGACTCCTCACACAAAACATGGATCTATTTCTTGAAGAGGAAGGATGAAGTGTTCAAATGGTTCCGTTCTTTTAAAGCATTGGTGGAGAATCAAACAATGAAGAAGATCAAGACATTGGGGACTGACAATGGAATCAAATATGAATCAAATGAGTTCAATGGTTTTTGCAGAGAGGCTAGCATTAAGAGGGAGACAACTGTTCCATACACTCTTGAGCAGAATGGTGTTGGTGAAAGAAAGAATCGAACAACCATGGAAGCCACCTATGCCATGATCTATGATCAAGGTCTACTGAAACTCTTGGGGGGAGAAGCTACCAACACTGTCGTATATGTTCAAAATAGGAGCCCGCATCAAGCTTTGGATTTCAAGACACCCAAGGAAGTCTTCACTAGTAAGAAACCAGATGTTTCTCATTTTCAAATATTTGGTTGTCCTGTATACTTTCATGTGCCTAAAGAGAAAATGAATAAATTGGAACCTTCTGGGAAGAAAGGTTTATTTGTCAACTACAGTGAAAAATCAAAAGCATATAGAATCTATGTACCTGGTCAAAGAGATGTGGAAGTAAGCCAAGATGTTACCTTTGATAAAGACACTGCCCTCGACAAAGCCAAAGATCTCCCCATCTCAAGGAAGGATGATGATGATGCTGATAAATCACAAGAAGAACCTTCGATGGATGAGCCTATGCTTGATGTTGATGGCCCAATGGATCCTATTGATCCACCTCCTGGTGATCCCTCTACTTCAAGGAAAAGACCACTATGGATCAAAGATACTCTCGAAGATGTTGAAAGTCATGCTGCTCCAAGAGGGACATTTCGTGAAAGTAAGAAGCCCAACAGGTATCAAGGGTACTTGGCTGCCATGAGTACCATTATTCAAGTTGAACCTTGCACATTCGAAGAAGCTGTAAAGCACCAAGCATGGAAAGATGCGATGAATGAGGAATATAAATCGATCATGAAAAATGATTTCTGAGACGTGGTGCCTAGACCCAAGGACAAGTCTGTGATCACTTCTAAATGGATCTACTAGATAAAACATGGAGCTGATGGAAGTGCTGAAAATATAAGGCCAAGTTCATAGCTCGTGTTTTTTCTCAAAAGGAAAGAGTGGACTATGATGAAATATTTGAATCGATTGCTCGATACACCAATATCTGATCTATTATCGCTCTTGCTGCCAATCAAGGATGGAGCCTACATCAATTGGACGTCAAGATTGCTTTCTTGCATGGCTCACTTAAGGAGGAAGTCTACTTGGAACAACCTCAGGTGTTCGAAGTCCAAGATAGAAGGACACATATCGGCCGGTTGAAGAAATCCCTCTATGGGTTGAAGCAAGCCCCTAGGGCTTGGTATGAGAGGAGTGCGGACCCTCTCATTTATCAACACAAGAGGGAGTTGACTTCCGAATTCAAGATGAAGGACCTAGTACTAATGCATTATTGCATAGGCCTAGAGGTCTGGCAAAAGCTAGGCAAGATTTTCCTTTCTCAAGGAAAATACATTGTGAAGCTGTTAGAAAGATGTGGGATGGTGGAATGCAAGTTTGTGTCTACGCCAATAGAACTCAACTTCAAGAAGATATGTGGAAGTGCTACTAGGCCCAAATTGGCAAACCCTTCTAAATATAAACAACTTGTGGGGGCCCTGATGTTCTAGGTAAACTCCTGGCTGAACATATGCTTCGTTGTAAATACTTTGAGTAAATATATGGTTTAGCCTCATCACATACATTGGATTTCTTAAGATATCTCTGTGGTACTTGTGAAATTTTATCTATTGCAGCTACTGGAAGTTATTCTTCGAACTCAAAAATTAATTAAGTACTTTATTTGCTACGACAAATAACGAATAAAATCACAGTTGCAATTTTCACCATAAAAATATTGCGGAAAATAAAACACTGGAAACTGAGAAATTCTAGCACACAATAATTTTGACACAGTTATTTTTGGACAATTGTCCCTGAAAAAACCCAACTTGGGAAAACCGGTGCAACATATGAGGGCTTTATTATTAATATTCAACAACAATTTTGAGTACAATAATTTAGATGCCCAGTTGGCAATCTAATCTAAGGAAAATACTCGCAACTATATTGTGAGAATTTTCTGTCACGCCACAACTATTTTCTGCATCCGAAATAGCTTCCCCAGCGTTTGCGGTGAGCTCCCTGCGTCACCCTCTGCATAGAGCCTACGCTGACCATCTGGAGATTTCGGCCTTCCCTTCTTCTCCTCTTCTGGGAACTGGAAATCTTCCTTCCGGAATGCTACTACTCTCCTCTTCCACCTGCTACTGACCCTCTGGCTCTATCTTCTCTGCTGAGCTGTTGCAACTGAGAAAATCGAACTGCATGGGCAACTGAGTATCTGCACTGGATCATTTCTCCATGACCACATCGACTTCCTCTTATAATCCAATGTTGGAGCACCAACAACCAAGATTAAATCTTAATCAATGGCTACAATCATCTCTGGATCGATCCGTGTGAGTTTCTAGATAATTCTCACCTTATCTCAATTAATACTAATTAATTAACCACATTCCTTAACTTTAGACTTAGGAAATATTTAAAAAATGTAATCTATCTGAGACACTTCTAGGCAGAATTTGCAGAAATGATTTCTGGGTTTTGGAGATCTCATGTATTCTAGCCTCTCCACAAAATTTCGTGGCTAGAACACATCCGATGCTACAAAAACTAACACTTCCTCTTAGCGAGGAATGTATTCTAGTGCTCTACTACACATCCTATGTCAGCACCCTGTCTCTGTATCATTTCCTGTCACATTGTTGATGTTTGGCTACTGCTGCCCACCAACCACTGTGCAACTCTGATATACATTGCATCTGTGCTGCGATTGATACTACCATACTGCTGCCATCACTGCAACTCCCTCGTCATCTGTTGTTGCTGCATCTGCAACACCTGCAACTGAAGAGCAACCAAAATAGCTTGTCCTTGCTACTGAAACGGGTTCTCCACCATACCCATCTGTTCTCTAAAATAGATGAACTTAGCTCTCCCTAGAGCTTTCGTGAGTATATCTACAACCTGCTCTTCTATGGGAACATATTGTAGCTGGACTACTCCACGTTGTACACAATCTCTGATGAAGTGACACCAAATATTGATGTGCTTCGACCTATCATGAAACATTGGATTCTCAGAGAGATTTATGCAACTTTGATTATCACAATAGACACTGGTCACCTCCATCCTTTGCCTGAACAAGCTTACTAGCAGCTTCCGAAGCCATATAGCTTCGCACGTAGCTGTGTTGGCTGCCATATACTCTACTTCTACAGAGCTCAGTGCTACTGACTTCTGCTTCCTGCTACACCAAGAAACCATCCCTGATCCAACACTGAAGTAGTACCCAAAGGTACTTTTCCTATCCACTGAACTGCCTGCCCAATCTGCATTTGTGTACCCACAAAGTTTGACGTCATCTCCTCAAGTATATTTCAACCCATACTCAACTGTGCCGCGAATATATCTCAGAATATGCCTCGCTGCTGCCCAATGTACCCTTTTCGGTTCTACCATGAACTGACTAAGGGTATTGACTACGAAGTAGATATCTGGCCTAGTGTTGACCAGATACATGAGAGACCCAATGAGTGTTGAAATTTCTAAGTATTATCAGTTATAAATTTTATCTGTATTCTCTGGTTTATTCCGCCTACTTGTTTAATTACTAACAAGTTATTTAACCATATAAACACTGAAATAAACACAATACAGTCTCAACCATCTACAGATTAGCAACTGAAAGAAATGAACAAACACACAAGGGACACCATTATTTTTGGACAATCGTCCCCGGAAAAACCCAACTTGGGAAAACTGGTGCAACAGTTTTAAGGGTTTTTATTATTAAGCAACTTTTCAGAGTACACTAGGTGCCAAACTGGCTCACCCGACAGAGATAAAATATCCAACAGTAATACCTCTCTTCGGAAGCAGATATTTTGAAAGTCTACCCCACGAAACCCTCTCCAGCACAATCTGAAGCTCTGCGTCAGCCCTCCTGGCCTCTGCGTCAGCCCTCTGAGGCTCTGCGCAACCTCTCTGACCCTCTATGTCACCTTTGCAACCTCTGCGTGGATGACACAGGCACCTCTGGCTTTTGCGCTGTCTTTGCGCTCCTCTGCGTGGCTCCCTCCGGCTCTGCGTCTGCCTCTCTGCCTCTACGCTGGTCTTCCGGCACTATCTCTGCTTCTCTGCCTCGTACTCACTGCCCCTCACTGCAACTTTGATCACTGATTCGATTTCTCTTAGCAAACCCCGCTCTAGAAAATCGAATGACTGATCACTTTGGTGTGTCTCCAACTGACCCTCAAGCCTCCTCTTATACTTTTTTTGTTGAGTCTTCAACGGCTGAGATTACATCTCTAATCAACGGCTAAGATTAGATTTGGCTTGATCCATGTCCTTTAGAACCTTCTAACCCAGTTTTATATTAATACCCATTAATATTTTATTTTTCCTAAGTTCAGACTTATGGACTCCATTAAAAATATTAATTATTTTAATATCTCCTAAACCGGGTAGAATCTGCCCAAACCATTTCTGGGTCTTGGAGATCTCATGTGCTTTAGCCTCTCCACCAATTTTCATGGCTAGAGCACACCCGATGCTACCCCAAATCAACAATGAGCTGTCTATACAAGGTGGGGTCAACATCCTTGCCATTTGATGCGTCTATCTTCTTCCAGTTGGTAATCATGGGCGTAGACATGGGTCTACAATCCTGCATTTTGAAGCTCTTTAGAATATCTGTAGCGTATCTTCCTTGCCCAAGGAAGATCTCTCCATCCTTCTGCGACACTTCCAATCCTAGGAAATAGTGCATCAACCCCAAATCCTTCATGTCAAATTCTGCTGCTAGGTTCCTCTTGCAATCCTTTATGAGCCCTGATGATCCTGTCAAAAAGAGATCATCTACATACAAAACTAGAATAGAGGCTCATCCTCTACCATCGAATAGTACAGGCTGGGATCTGCGTCACTTTTGATGAATCCCATCTGTTGCAAGTAGGTGTCAAATCTACGATACCACGCCCTAGGAGCCTGCTTGAGTCCGTATAGAGCTTTCTTCAATTTGCACACATGCGTGCGCCTCTCCTAAGTTTCAAAGCCCTCTGGCTGTTCTGTGTACACTTCTTCCTCTATCACCCCGTTCAAGAAGGTTGTCTTGACGTCCATCTGGTGAATCTGCCATCCCATTTGAGCTGCTAGAGATATAATTGACCGGATAGAAGTGTATTTGGCAACTGGGGTGAAGGTCTCCTCATAATCTATCTCTTCTTTTTGTGCATACCCCTTTTCCATGAACTTTGCCTTGTACTTTTCCACATAGTCATCTGCCGCATATTTGATCTTATAGATCCATCACGAACCTACAAATGATCTGTCTTTTGGCCTTGGCACTACCTCCCAAACATCATTCGTCATGATATAGCTTCACTCTTCTAACATGGCATATAACCTCCTGAAAGCTGGAAGGTTATGCAACTTGAGCTACCAATGCTTGGTACCTGTCAGGTTGTCTGTGCTATCTTTTGCTTGTCATAGGTTTTCCAATAAACTCCTCTGCATCTGTTAATGTCCGACGAACCTCTTTGCTTGCTCGACCACTAGTCATGAGAGGTTCTGCCAGCTCGTCATCCTATCTTTGTTGCTCCATCTGCTGAGAACTCCCCGGATTTCCTGCACTTGAGGAAATACTGGTGCTGGTCACAATACTTGACCCTTGTGACTGTCCTCCTGCTTGTCCCATTGGTTGCCCCTGCTGCTGGACTAAAGGAGCTTCTGCTGACTGATTCTGATCACCTGCAGGCATCTCACGAGACCTCCTGAAAGCTCGGTCCTCCATGAACTTCACGTCTCGCCTTACTACTATCTTCCTATTGCTAGGAATGTAGATTCTGAATGCCTTTGAGGTTTCACTGTACCCAACGAAGAACCCCTTCTTTGCAATCTGATCTAGTTTGGTCCATTTATCATCTGGCACGTGACAATAAACAATGCTGCCAAAAATTCTGAGGTGGCTAACTTCTGGCTTCTTCCCTGTGAAGACACCTTCTGGCGTTTTCTTCCCCAATGCTCTATGAGGAGTCTTGTTTTGAATATACACTGTCGTGTTACATGCTTTTGCCCACAGAAATCTGGGTAGATCCTGGTCATATAACATAGCCTTTGCAGCTCCCACAATGGTTTTGTTTTTCCGCTCCGCTACACCATTTTGTTGTGGATTATATGGAGCTGTCCATTCACTCTTGATGCCTTCCTTCGCATGGAAATATGTGAAGTATTTATCAATATATTCACCACCATTATCTGAGCGAAGCACCTTGATCTTCTTCCCTGTCGCATTTGCCACGAGAGCTTTAAACTCTCTGAAGCGATCGAAGATCTCATCCTTGGTCTTCAAGAAGTAGATCAAGGTTTTCCTAGAATGATCATCAATAAAGGTGACGAAATATTCGGCACCACCGAGAGCTCTAGTGGACCTCGGGACACAAATATTTGAGTGTATAAGTCCTAACACACCATTGGCTCTGTTATCACTTCTCGGAAATGTCGCCTTAGTATACTTCCCAAGTACGCATCCTCTGCACACATCATCGTGTTCAGTGCCTTGTTCAAGAATGCCTATTACGGTTTCTTTGAGCATCCTGAGTGATCCATGGTGTAGATGTCCCATTCTCCTGTGCCATAACTCATTCAACTCCTTCCCATTGCTAATGTCATTGCCTATTAGTGCCATTGGAGAATCAATTTGTAACTAGTACAACCTGTTACTTTGAACTCCAATTTGTCTTTCCTTTTTCCAGCTCAGGTGTTTGACATATAGTTTCTTCCCTACGAAGTGAATATCATACCCCTTTTCCTATAAGTGGGATACTGAAATCAGGTTCATATCCAATCCTGGCACATGAAATACATATGTAGCACTGGTGCTTACTCCTGACTCCCCCTGAAAATCTATGGTACCTCTCCTTACTGGAGTACATTTCGTTCTGTTTGCCACAGTAATCTAGAAGTCCATTTGCTCCTCTTTGTAGCTAGAGAAATATTCTCTAACCCCTGTCATGTGAGTTGATGCTCCATTGTCTATATACTAGACTCCTTGTGAAGTTGATCCTTCTAAGCAAGCAAATTCGTCTTCCAATCTGGAAGACAAATTTGAAGTCTCATGAATGTTACTTCTGTCCATGGCTATACTTGAAAAAATTTAGTGTGCTATTCCTCTTTTCCACTTGACGTGGATTTTGCTTCTGCAGTCTGCAGCAAAAAAACTCCTGCGTCCAACCAGGAATCTGCTCAGCGAAAATATGAGCTGCAACTGCTCCCTCTGACTGCTGGAATCACTAATCTGGGCAATTCGATTTTCCTGCCTCCCTTCAACTGAAAATCGAACTGCTGCCCTAGCAACTCGGCCTGCCTGTCAATGGACTGTGTTGCCTTTGAAAAATTTCAGCCTATTGCTCCCTCTGAGCAGCGAAATTTTCCTCTTCGCTACTAAGCTTCCCGACTGATCACTTATGCTCTGATACCATGTGAAATTTTATCTATTGCAGCTATTGGAAATTATTCTTCTAACTCAAAAATTAATTAAGCAATGTATTTGCTATGACAAATAACAAAAAAATCACAGCTGCAATTTTCACCATAAAAATACCGTAGAAAATAACATATTGGAAATTGAGAAATTCTAGCACATACAATAATTTTGACAGTTATTTTTGGACAATTGTCCCCAGAAAAACCCAACTTGGGAAAACCGGTGCAATAGATGAGGGTTTTATTATTAATATTCAGCAAATAATTTAGATGCCCAATTGGAAATCTAATATGAGGAAAATACCGGCAAATATATTGTGAGAATTTTCTTTCACCCCACAACTATTTTCAGCCTCTAAAATAGCTTCCCCAGCCTCTGTGTTGAGCTCCCTGCGTCACCCTCTGCGCAGAGCCTACACTGGCCCTCTAGAGATTTCAGCCTTCCCTCCTTCGACTCTTTCGGGAACTAGAAATCTTCTTCCTGGAATGCTACTGCTCTCTTCTTCCACCTGCTACTCACCCTATGACTCTATCTTCTCTGCTGAGCTACTGCTACTGAGAAAATCGAACTGCCTAGGCAACTGAGTATCTGCACTGGATCATTTCTCCATCACCACATCGACTTCCTCTTATAATCCACTATTGGAGCACCAACGACCAAGATTAAAACTTAATCAATGGCTAGGATCATCTCTGGATCGATCCATGTGAGTTTCTAGATGATTCTCACCTTATCTCAATTAATACTGATTCTTTAACCATATTCCCCAAGTTTAGACTTAGGAAATATTTAAAAAATGGTTAATAATCTAATTGAGACACTTCTAGGTGGAATTTCCAGAAACGATTTCTGGGTTTTGGAGATCTCATGTATTCTAGCCTCTCCACAAAATTTCGTGTTTAGAAAATATCCGATGGTACAAAAACTAATAGTACTATCAATTATGGACTGAGATACACTGCTGAGAATTTGAGACTACATGGATATTCTAATGCTGACTGGGCTTGCAGTGTGGTGGATAGAAAGAGCACGTCAGGACGTTGCTTCTCTTTGGGATCTGCTTCAATTTCTTGGTTGAGTAGGACGCAGAAATCGGTTGCGCTAAGCACTGCCGAGGCCGAATATATTGCAGCTAGTATGGCCTGTTGTGACGCTATATGGTTGAGGAAACTCTTCAGTGAGCTATTTGAGCACGTGCTGAATACCACTGTTATCTATTGCGACAATCAGAGTGGGATTCTCCTTTCATAGAATCCCCTGTTCTACGATTGCTCCAAGCATATTGATATCATGTACTACTTTATTTGGGATATGGTACAATTGAGAGCAATAAGGCTCCAACACATCAGGGCAAATGAACAAGTTGCTGACATCCTCACGAAGCCTCTTGGTAAGGTCAAGTTCATTGCCTTCAGAGAGAGGTTAGGAGTCGTGGAAGGACCCTCCCATGAGGGTCCTGCTTGAGTTGGACATTGAGCTTTGGGAGCTCTTGGGGGCTTGGGGTACTTCTTGGAGCTATGTGCGACCATAGGGTGAGTGGTTCACCTTCCCCTATAGGTACGTTGTGTACAGGGTGAGTGGTTCACCTTCCCCTGTGATACCCCATGATGATATATGAGAGCATAGGGTGAGTGGTTCACCTTCCCCTATGGCTGATGATATATGCATATGATGAGTGGTTCACCTTCCCCTGTGATACCCCATGATGATATATGAGAGCATAGGGTGAGTGGTTCACCTTCCCCTATGGCTGATGATATATGCATAGGATGAGTGGTTCACCTTCTCCTATGGCATATGAGTAGGATGAGTGGTTCACCTTCTCCTGCGGATGCCCCAACATACATCCTACCCTTGTAGTCTGGGACTCTTGGGAAGTACCTCTCATCTGGCCAATGAGTTGGGAAAAGAGGATAGGGACCATAACACTACAGATGGACGCATCGTGTACTGCCGTACTCCCTATGTCTAGGATGCATGATGTTCAACAACTTGATCTAGGATCAAGTCTGATTGGGGTTCTACCCCTGGTTATGTGGACTGACTTTTGTCAGTGGAGAGTGGCAAGGTCTTGTGACTCACTCTCGATTGATTCTTCTTATTATCTATATCAGTGTTTAGCGGAGTTGAGATGAGATGCAAAGATTATACATGATGATAGGATGGCATGATGATCGATGGTTAGATATTGGCAGGTGGAATTCTCCCTAGTTGAGAGGGAGTGTTAAAGTTGGCAACTAGGGTCAAATTCCACTTTGGACAACTCATTTGATGGAGATAATTATTGCATTGAATTCGTCTTCTCGATAGGACCAAAATTGATCTAAAAATCACCAAATTTGGACAAGGAGAAATGTATTTTTGAAGGCAAGCCCACACGTGTAATTTGTCAAGGTCAGCCACATAATCATGTAGGCTCATGAAGCCCAAGAGATGTGTCATGTGACCCTCATTGACTCATAAATAATAGTGACCTCCAACCTCATTTGGCACCTCATCAACTCAACAATTCTTCTCTCTCCTCATTTGATTGGGTTGTACAAATTGCAGGCAGCTATAGTTCTCTCACACGTGTGGATTTCAGGAGGCATCTTTTGACAATGTTGACTTTTGTATTTCAGCTGAAGTGTGACCAACATTGACCGAAGTGATTTTGACCAGATTTGATTGCCATTTTGTGGGAGAATCTATGTTTCAATAGGCCACATTTATTGGCATAGAAACCGAGGATTTCTTGGTACTTTGACTTGCGTTGACCGCATCCTTGTTTAACTGCAGGGTGACTTCAGTTTGACCAATTTTGACTATTTTTTTTTGTGAAAATTTCACCACTAAAATCTTATTGTAGAAATTGGAATTAATTCTTCTAATTGTTAATTATTTAACAATTTATTTGCTACGACAAATATCAAATAAATCACACTGCAACCTTTGTTGATTTGGGGTAGCACCAGATGTGCTCTAGCCACGTAACTTGGTGGAGAGGCTAAGGCACATGAGATCTCCAATACCAGAAAGGGTTTGAGCAGATTCTAAACAGTTTGGGAGATATTAAAATAATTAATATTTTTAATGTAATCCCCAAGTCTACACTCAGGGAAAATAAAATATTAATGTGAATTAATATGAAACTGTGTTAGAATGGTCCAAAGGTCATGGATCAAGCTAGATCTAATCTTAGCCGTTGATTAGGGACTTAATCTCGACTGTTGATTTGTCAATGAGAAAAGTATAAGAGGAGGCTTGAGGGTCACTTGGAGAATACACTGAGGGAGACCAGTCAGTTCAATTTCTGGAGCGGGGTTAGCTGAGAAATTGAACCAGTGGTCTAGTGAGCAATCAGGAGGCAGCAAGTATGAAACAGAGAGATGGGAGATCAGTGTAGAGACAGAAAAGGCAGACACAGGGCCAGAGGGAGCCACACAGAGGCAACAGAGACTGCACAGAGCCAGCAGGGCCTGCGTCATCCACGCAGAGGCTGCAGGAGTGACGCAAAAGGCCAGAGAGGCTGCGCAGAGTCTCAACAGGCTGACGCAGAGGGTTTCAGGCCACGCAGAGGTCAGCAGGGCTGACACTAGGTTCAGAAGAAGTGTTGGAGAATTTGTCTATCTGTGGGTAAGCCAGTTTGGCACCCTGTTGTACTAGAAAATTGCTGAATAATAAAATCCTCCCTTGCTGCACCGGTTTTCCCACATTGGGTTTTTCCGGGGACATTAGTCCAAAATATCTGTGTCAATGTGTTGATTCTTGTGCATATGGTTGTTTCTGTATTCCGGTGTGATATATGCAACAATATTTATTATAATGTTTATTGAAGTGATTTCATGAATCACTGATGGTGGAATAAGTAGGAAAAGTAAATCAATTGCTGCAGTGATAGGATTTTCACAACCTTCACAAATAAAACTGCGGAAAATAATAACGCTAGAAATTGAGAAATATTCTAGCACACACACATAAACATTGACACACTTATTTTTGGACAAATGTCCTTGGAAAAACACAACTTGGGAAAAACAATGCAACAACTGAGGGTTTTTATTATTATGTAGCAGTGAAATAATCAGAGTACAATCTGGATGCCAACTACTAGCTATCCTGCAGAGAAAATACTAAAAAAAATTATCCGAGAGAAATTACCCTCTTTGAGCAATCCCGACACTTGACTACCTCTGAAAAGCAAGTTGCCCACCTAGCTCTGCGCAAGCCCCGTGTCACCTCTGTGTAGTCCCTTAAACGCTTTAGCTCGGAACTTCTGCAAATCAAGATGTCTTGCCTGTTGTTGATTGGGAAACTATCTTTCCGGCATTTTGGAAGTGTCTTCTGGCCTCTGGAACTGATAACTAGCTTCCCCCCGCAAAATCGAACTTCCCTCTGAAGCTTTTGCACTGCCTCTGCGCAACCTCCTAGAGAAATTTCAGCCTCTTTGCAATGTACTCGCCGGATTTGGAAAATCTTCTTCCGACTTCACTTCTCTAGGTCGAACTCTTCCGACTATTGCCTTTGGAAAATCAAAATCTCCAAGGAAGTCGATCTCCGCATGTATGTTCTCCATCTACCCATCTGCTTCTTATAATCTTCTGTTGGACCTCCAATGACCAAGATTAAAACTTAATCAAGGGCTAAGATCATATCGGAGTCAATCTGTGTGAGTTTCTAGATGATTCACACCTTATCTCAATTAATTTTAATTAATTAACCCCTTTTCCTAAGTTTAGACTTGGGAAATATTTAAAAATGGGCTAATAATCTAACTGAGACACTTCTAGGTGGAATTTCAAAAAACGATTTCTGGGTTATGGAGAACTCTTGTGTTTTAGCCTCTCCACAAAGTTTCGAGACTAGAACACCTCTGATGCTACAAAAAATATCATTTTTTTAATTGTTTTGGGCTAACTTTGACTAGCAAGGAAGGCTGAATTTGACTGGGTTTGACTGTTCTCCAAGAGGATTGTTTGCTTCTGTGTTGATCACCATTGACTCTCTGGTTAGGGCTGTTTCATTGCTGTTGACTGGAAGCATAATACTGCTGTTTTGACAGGGCTGTTTTGGATAGTGATTTGGCAAGTCAATTTTGACTTTGACTTATATTATTGTACTCTCTCTCTCTCTCTTTGCTCAACATTTGATATTTATAATAAGAAGAATTGATCAAGGGCTTTTTCCATCTTGTGGTTTTTCCCTGACTTGAGCCAGATTCTTGTGTTCTCTTCTCTTGGCTTGTCTTCTGCATTTATTGTTTATGTTCTATCTATAGTTATTGTCAATGTGATTAATGGTTTATGTGATTTCTATTGGAAATTAAGTGGAAATTGTCATTGGGCTATTAAACGGACATTGAAGTAATTGTTGCAAGCATAGAACATACCATTGTTATCTAAAATTAACAGGCGTCCAAGTGAAATGTCCTCTCAACAAGGCATGAAAGAGTGTGTAAAATGGCCTCAAATGGTGGACATTCTCCTTAAGTCAAGTGCCAAGCAAGTAGATTCATGAAATAAAGTATAAAATTTATGAAGAACACATGGAATTGCATTAAAGCATGAACCAATTCCATGAAGAAAGGGGGTGACCCCTCATCAACCTATAAAATAGGGCTATGTCTCAACATGTGTGCAAGATACTCCAAAGTTGGCACATCTCAACGATAAAGCATGATGAATGCAATGTGGCTTCATAAGGTTGAGCACTCAATAATAACTATGGGTTGTATGGTATAGTCAACTCCCTCTTGATCCCTGCTTCCCTACGTGTAATATACCATACTAAATTATCCTAACCAAACTTGAAAATACCCTTGATTTGGCTCAGTGGCTTTTGTTTCAGGCATACAAGGTATTGTTGATTTTTCGTGTAGCATTGGGAGGTACTTCCGCATTCCAAAAGGTCGCCCAAGTCGGCCAAAAAAAATTATGGAAATGAAAAATTAAAATTATGTATTTTTGGGCTTCATGCAAGCCCCAAATGGTAAGTCGGCCCCACCATGAAGGGGTGTGACTTTTGGCCAAAAAGCCACCCATTTGACAAATATAAAAACACAGGTTGAACTCCTCATTTGGACCAATTCGAAACACACACATTCTTCTATTTTTTGATCCACACGTATGAAGTCAAGAAGAGGAGATCTGAAGTTTGATCAAGATAAAGAAGTTTCCATTTGACCAAGTTGGACCTGCTTTTCTTGACTGAGAGTTTGACTGAATTTGATTGCAGAAAAAGGGCAAGTTTCACTGCAGAAGGCTTTGATTGTAGTTTTGGGCCGTTGTCAACCGACTGAGTTGGACCTGCTTTTCTTGACTGAGAGTTTGACTGAATTTGATTGCAGAAAATGGGGCAAGTTTGACCGTAGAAGAAGATTTTGATCGTAGTTTTGGGCCGCTGTCAACCACAGTTGACCGCAGACCCTTTGATCGCAAGATCGAGTTGACCTCAGGCTGAAATTCAGACTATTGACCAACACTAATTTCTTTGATTTTTGGAGGTTTGACCAACATTGACTAACTGGTAGTTGAATAGGTTTGACTGGTATCTTGGACTTGGATTTGTGGCACAAATTTCTAGAATTGTCTTGGAATCATAAATATTGTTGAAGAACAATTTCTCCTTCCAAGAAAAGTTGTTGGATTTTTTCCAAGGTTGGATGTTCTTAGGGTAAATTTGTTGTCTCTATTGTGCTTGGCTGTCTCTTTGTGATCCTACTATTTTCATTGCATTACTCTTGAGATTTTCTGCATGTAATTGCTTAATGATATATGTCACGTAAGATAACTTGATTGGAAATCATTGGAAGTAATTATCAGATCAGAAAATCAGTTTCTACTTTGCATTAATGTAGAAAATTTGACATGGTATTAGAGCTTTATGAAAGAGAAACCATTGAAGTTAACCTTAGAGACAAGTGTTCAAGCAACTTAATTGGTTTTTGGGTCTCTTGCCTAAAATGACACCAAATCTTAGAGTTGAAGACAGGTTGGATGGTGCCATCAATTTCAGATCTTGGAATACCAGAATACTACTTATTTTGGAAGAGAATGAACTTTAGGATCATGTGGAGAAAGTCATTCCAGAGCCAGAGGGAGCTGAAGAGAAAGCCAAATATAATAAGAATGAAGCTAAGGCCAAGAGAATTTTGGTAGATTCCATAAAATATCACTTGATTCCTCATGTAGCTGGATTAAAGATTGCCAAGGCAATATATGATGCTCTGGTGAAATTGTATGCAAGCAACAATACCAACAGGAAGTTAGCCTTGAAAAATCGTCTCTGTAATATCACAATGACTAGATCAGATTATGTTGTCTCATATCTTATGAATATCTCACAAGTCAGAGACGAGCTTGTAGCCATTGGAGACACCATTGAAGATCCAGAGCTTGTTTCAATTACTCTCAATGGATTTCCTCCCTCATGGGAGCCATTTATTCAAGGAATCTGTGCACGATCAAAACTACCCACATTTGATGAGCTATGGACTAATTGTGTTCAAGAAGAGTCAAGATTATCATCCAGAAATAACTCACAAACTCCACAGAATGAAGAAACACAAACCCTTGCAACTCATACTAGAAAAGGAAAGGGAAGAAGGAACTTTGGAAAATTTGACAAAAAGGACTTTGGAAAATTTAGTAAGAAGAATTCAGGTAGAAGACCTGCTCACACTCAAGATAAGAAGAAGGACATGTCAAAAGTGAAGTGTTTCACTTGTCAAAATTTTGGACACTATGCATCCAATTGCCTTGAAAGAAAAAGGAAGGAAAGGGAGCATGCATCAGCAACCAACATTGAAAATGATGATGATGAGCAACCACCTCAGAAGAAGTCAAAATAATTTTTCCTTTAGATCTGTCAAGAAATTGACAAATCCCTTCAATTCTCATCTGTTTTTTTATAAAAAAGATAAGTATTTTTTTGGTTATTATTCTTTTACTTACTCAGCCGCTTGTCTTTTCATTTTTGTATGGCCTTGATATTTCTTTCTTACTTCCATTATGAAATTTCTTTTCCATGACCCCCTGAGTGAGGTTCACGGATAATTAGGTCTATTGCAAAGACTGCCATTCCGTTGGTGGCAGTATCATGAAGTACAAGGCAAGGTTGTGACAAGAAGATTCTCCCACCTGACTAGTCATGGATGCCACTTCTTCTTCCAACCTGGAAGCCAACATAGAGAAATCGAAATCTATCTCTCTTGTGCAATCTTCTGAAAATCTGCGTGGGTCCCCTGAGGTGGATGCCTCTGCATCGTGGTCTCGACCCATAACTGATTTTCCCTTTCTATCTCTGATTACTTGCTATGATACCATGTGAAAATTCTATCACTGCAGCAACTGATTTACTTTTCCTACTTATTTCATCATAAGTTATTCATGAAATTACTTCAACAAACATTAAAATAAATACTGCTGCAGATATCACATCGTAATACAGAAACAAAAATATGCACACATTGACACAGTTATTTTGGACTAATAACCCAATGTGGGAAAACCGGTGCAACAAGGGAGGATTTTATTATTCAACAATTTTCTTGTACAACAGGGTGCCAAACTGGCTTACCCACAGATAGACAAACTTCCAGCACTTTCCTAAACCTAGCGTAGGCCCTACTGACCTCTGCTACAACCTGAAACCCTTTGCGTCAGCCTGAAACCCTTTGCGTCAGCCTACTGAGGCTTTGCACAGCCTCTCTGGGCTTCTGCGTCACTCCTGCAGCCTCTGCGTGGATGACGCAGGCCTTTCTGGCTTTGTGCAGTCTCTGCTGCCTCTGCGTGGCTTCCTCTGGTTCTGCGTCTGCCTCTTCTGTGCTGATCTCCCGTCTCTCTGTTCTGTACTTGTTGCCTCTTAACTGCTCTCTAGACCACTGGTTCAATTTCTCAGCAAACCCCGCTCTAGAAATTGAACTGACTGGTCTCCCTTAGTATATTCTCCAAGTGCCCCTCAAGCCTCCTCTTATACTTTTTTCTGTTGACATCTCAATGGCCGAGATTAAGTCCCTAATCAACGGCTAAGATTAGATCTGGCTTGATCCATGTTTTTTGGACCATTCTAACACAGATTCATATTAATACACATTAATATTTTATTTTCCCTAAGTTTAGACTTAGGGACTCCATTAAAAATATTAATTATTTTAATATCTCCTGATCTGTTTAGAATCTGCCCAAACCCTTTCTGGGTATTGGAGATCTCATGTGCCCCAACCTCTCCACCAAATTTCGTGGCTAGAGCACATCCGATGCTACCCCAAATCAACATATATTTAGGTCAGTTTTGGATATAGTCTTGCATAGAGTCCAGGCCTATATCAAGAGTGGGAGTCTTTGTCTATTGCTGCAACAAGTCAACAACAAAAGTGACAAACACACTTCAGGTACGCATTGTAATTTTAATTTGTATTTATTCATTATTATGCACTTACATGTGTTTTGCAAGCAAAGGTAAGTTGAAGGGTATTTTGTTTTGTTTTGGAATTGGTTTCGCCGAGCAAATTTTGCATGCAGGTAGAAGAAGATTCAAGTACAACTTCAAGCAAGAATTCAAGAGCAGAAGTATCAAATCAAAGGAAGCATTGCAGCGGAACATCCTTTGAAGACATGACAGCCATCCGTATATTGTGAAGAAGTGTCAAGGCCAAGAGTCATCATTGTAAAGTTGTAAAAGAGTCATTTGTAAAAGTGTCATCATTGGAAGAATCATTACTGTAAAAGAATCAATCTGCCTAGAGTTGAAAAGGCATTATTGGGAGGTGTAGGAGTCTCTGTTGGGATGATGTCATGGTTGGGTTGCAAGCATAGTGTGATTGGGTGTTCAGTCAAAATCATTGTAAATCATATTGTATCGTGGATCATTGTCCTTGGTATGGGAATCCACATTCTTGTTTCATTTCAGTCATTATAGGGTGGCAGGGAGGTGCTAGGCTGGTGCATGAAGTCGCCTACAGGTTGGGTCCTGTGAACACTTCAGGGTGGTAGGTTGGTCTAGGATATTGGGGCATCCATTCAGTTGACTACTGAAGAAACTAGGGCGTTGGGGCGTCCTTTCAGTGGGAGTTGGAGAAGAATGCTTTTCTAGAATTCTAGGAAGTTGTTGCTTTCATTTCAGTTGGGGCTGAAGATTAAAGAATTTATTAGAAAAACGTTCGGTGGTTTTTGACCCGGAGGGGGTTTTCCACCTAAAATTCTTGTGTTTACTGTGTTCTTTTATTTACTGTTATTATTACATAAACATTAATAATAATTGAATAATAACTAATGCTCTGAAAAGATTTAAAAGTGCTAATTGCTAAGGAATATTGATTCACCCCCCCGCTCAGTGTTTCCAACAATTTCAACAATTAGAATATACATATAATGCAAATGGTAATAGGAGTAAGAATCTTATGGAGAGATTCTCCCTCTGAATGGGAAACCACTTCAATCATCTTCATTCATGTCATCAACCTGACTATAATACTCTCACACATCAACAGATCTGTTAGATCACAAAGTCAAACATATACCCATCATGGTCATAACATGCTAACATCAACTACTACATCATCACATCATGACATCAATCTTTCATCAAGGGTTAGAGTCAAGTGATTAGGGTAGCAGACAGATGTAACATCATATTTCAAAGATCATGAACACAATATTACTTCTATCAAGTCAATCCATTAAGTTAGGGCATTCAATTTTATCATATGCCATAGTTACTAATCACATCACAACATAATCACAGTTAATAAAAGATCTAGAATATCAATCTCATAGTTATACTTCTATTATCATGGTTACCATGTGAAAATTCCAAACTGGAATCGTATTGCAGCAACTGGTATTATTTCTCCTAACTGATACATTAATTATTCAGTTTATTGCTACGGCAACATCGAAATAAACACACTGCAACCTTCACAAATAAAATTTCCTCGGAAAAATAAAACGTTGTAAGCTAAGAAATGTTATAGCACACATAAAAATTGACACCGTTATTTTTAGACAATTGTCCCCAGAAAAACCCAGCTTGGGAAAAACGGTGCAGTAGTGAGGGTTTTTATTATTATGCAACAGTGAAAATATGAGTACAATCTGTATGCCTGAAACTGGCAATCCACATCAAGAAAATCTGGGCAAAATTATTGAAGGGAATTACCCTTCCTCCATAATCGATCCTGACACAACCTGCCTACAAAGAACCCGACCTCCTGAAGCCTCGGTGTTAGCCTCTATGTTGCACTACGCAGTCTCTATGACATCAAGCCTCTGATTGGTCTCTAATGAAGTCGTTCTGCCTTCTGCTGCTGAGGAAATCCTCTCTCCGACCCTTTGGAACCTCTGCCTAACCACTGGAACTGAGAACGAATTTTCTCCCCAGCAAATAGAACTGCCTTCTTTGAAGCTACTGCGGAGTCCTCTGCGCTACCTCACTGGGAAAACTTGGCCATCTTGTTGCTAACTCTCCGGATCTGGAAAAACTTCCTCCAGATCACTGTCCCTGCCCCTCACTCACTACTTCGATCTTTGGCTCTCTCTCCGAAAATTGACTTCTGCTACTCAAGGAAATCGATTTGCCAAGGAAATCAAACTGCTCAAGTGTTTTTGGTGTTGTCTCCATCACCACATCGATCTCCTCTTATAATCCACTGCTGGACCACCAACGACCAAGATTAAAACTTAATCAATGGCTAGGATCATCTTTGGATCGATCTGTGTGAGTTTCTAGAGAATTCTCACCTTGACTTAATTATTTTAATTAATTAACTATATTCCTTAATTTTAGACTTAGGAAATATTTAAAAACTAGTTAATAATCTAATTAAGCCATCTCTAGGTGGAATTTCCAGAAATGATTAATGGGTTCTGGAGATCTCATTTATTCTACCCTCTCCACCAAATTTTGTGGCTAGAACACATCGAATGCTGCAAAAACTAACACTCCCTCTTAGCGAGGAATGTGCTCTAGTGCTGCACACCCTGTCACAACACCCTGTATCTGTATCATCTCCTATCACGCTGCTGATGTCTGGTAAGAAATTCTATTGGAAATGATTGCGCTGCTCCCTCAGTCACAGTGTTGCTCCCTCAGTCACTGTGTTGTTTCCTCAGACACTGCGCTATTCCCTTAGTCACTGCGTTGTTTCCTCAGTCACTGCCCATCAACCACTATGCTAACTCTGATTCATCTGCCACTGACTGTAGCTGAACCAAACTGCGACATCTGTGCTGCTGCTAACACTGCCATACTGCTGCCAACTCTGCATCTGCATTGCAATTTCCTCTCTTCTGTTGATGCTGCAATTGCAACAATTGCAACTAAGAAGCATTTGAAAATACTGAATCAACTGTGTTTAGTATGATGCCTTTGTCTCCCGAGTCTTTGACTACTACTAGCATCTGCACTGTCACTGAAGAATCTACAGTGCTGTTAGTGACTGCATCAACTTCTACTGATCCATCTTGCTACTGAATACTGTGGGCCCTCGTAGCAAGGTAATGATCCATGAGGTGGACTCCTCAAGGACCCTGCCCACACTCTATAGCTCTTTGGGGCTACAACTCCAAATCACCCCACCTCACTCTTAGAGGTATATCTGCGAACATAACAAACTCTGATCTACTCATACTGCTGCCAACTACTGTAATAATGAGTTTGATCTCTCCAGATCCTAAAGTACTAGCTTCCATAGGGTTGCTCCCTATGAAACTAAACTCCTTCTGAGTCTTGATCTCCTAATGGGAAATCCCTCTGCTCCCTCCTGACAACTCGCACTACCCTTTACACTGGAAACTAGACTGCGTAGTTCTGCGCTAGGAACCTCTTGGCTGGAACTGCACCTAGGCAATTCGCACTGCTTGTGTCACTGCATCTAGCTCTGTAACTATCTCTTGGGTGTTGACTTCAACTAGATTTGTAATTGTCTATTGATAGATTGCATCTGCTGACAGTGAACCTGCTACTATGATACTGTAGGCTCTTGTAGCAAAGGTGATGATCCTGCTGCAACAACTGGAACTGATCTAACTGATCTCCTTGCTGCGTCTGCACTGGATCTTGCCCACCTGGCACGCTGGAGTCTCATACTCCTCCTCCTCCTAGATTTGGTGCCCTATTATCTCCTTTTGAGCCTTGTCCCTTACTGGGACCTTTCTTTGCTTTGCAACCCACACTAGAAAACTCGCACTTCCTCTGGTACATGTCTTCGACAATTGGGAGTTGATCTATTGCGCAGATCTGCATTCTGGCTAACTTGTACAACCTCCTCTGGCAATCTCGTATGGTCATCTCTACAAAGCTGCAAAAGCTGCGAAACTCAAAAAAACTGGAGAACTAAACAAGAATCTCCTCCCTTTCCTACTCGGCTACCAGCTTTGTGTGAAAATTTCTAATTAGAAATCCAAATGTAGTGATTAACATTATTTCTTCTACTTATTAACTCAGAAATAAGTTATTCACGGTATTTCTACAACAAATATCGAAATAAATTCTACTGTAGCCTTCACAATTAGAATACTGCGGAAAGTGAATGCAAAGAAAAATACTAGCACAAGTATAACCATGATGACACAATTATTTTTGGACAATTGTCCCTGGAAAAACCTAATGTGGGAAAACCGGTGCAGCAGATGAAGGATTCTTTATTAATCTTCAACAAAAATTGCATGTACAAGATACAACTAGCAAAATAGAAGAGGATTCTCTGTGAGAAACTTTACAGATACTTCTCAGCGAGTTTCTGATCTAGGAGAGGACCTACTGCCCCCTCTGCGTGGGGACTGTGCAATCCTAGCGTCACACTGCCTCTGCGTTGTCCCTCCTTTGCGTCATAGCCTCTGCGCTATCCTTCCTTTGCTCTACGTCTTCTGCTCCTGCACTCCCGACTGATGCTGATACCCTCTCTCTCCTTCTCACTTGTAACTCTCCCTTTGATTCGATTTTCTCTTGCCAAACTTCGACCAGTGAGAAAATCGATCTTACTCGGGTAACTGAGTATCTGCCTCTGGTGTGTTTTCCAAATGCCCATTGATGTCCTTCTTATAATCCTCCAGTTGAGAACCAACGACCCAAATTAGATTCTAATCAATGGCTCAGATCATTTGGACTCGATCTTCGTCTTCTTCTAGAAGTTACACCCACAGTTTAGATTAATACCCATTAATTATTTTAATTTCCTAAGTTTAGACTTAGGTACCCATTAAAAATAATTAATTATTTTAATAAAACTGTTTCCGGATGGAATTTCCCAAAACAATTTCTGGGTATTGTGGAATACATGTGTCTAAGCCTCCCTGCAAAATTTGAGACTTAAAACACATCCGATGCTACCAAAAATCAACACTTTGAAACTCGCACTCCCTCCTGGAATGCACAAAATTGCTACTGTCTGCCTAGCTTTGCCTTCAGTTTCTCTTTGAGACTACTCACTCAGCCTTTCCGAATGTCCTTCTCCAGAAACTGGCACACGAACTGCAACCCCAACAACTTGAACTAGTTTCTTTGGCAAACCCGCACTGCCTGCTGCAACTAGAAATCTAGGATCTCCTCTAGAAAACTAGATCTGGAAACCCTTTGGAAATTACTCTGTGTGTGTGTGTCTTTTCTCTTCCACCCAACATTAATTTTGCTACTGCAAAACCCTCTCGTCCAACCAGAAATCTGCTCATTGAAAATTTGAGCTGATGTTGCTCCCTCTGCCTGCTGGAATCACTCAATCCGGAAAGTCAAATTTTTCTACCACTCTCGAACTTCCCCGAGCAACCCAGCCCCCCTGGCAATGGACTATGTTACCTCTAGGAATTTTGGCTTGCTGCTCCTACTGAACAACAAAATTCCCTCTTTCGCTTTTGAGCTTCCCGGTTGATCACTCACGCTTTGATACCACGTAAAAATTCCAAACTGGAATCCTATTGCAACAATTGGTATTATTTCTCCTAACTGATAAATTAATTATTCAATTTATTGCTACGACAACATCGAAATAAACACACTGCAACCTTCACAAATAAAATTCTACAGAAAAATAAAACGCTGGAAGCTGAGAAATGTCAGCACACACATAAAAATTGACATCGTTATTTTTGGACAATTGTCCCCAGAAAAACCCAACTTGGGAAAACTGATGCAGCAGTGAGGGTTTTTATTATTATGCAACAGTGAAAATTTGAGTACAATTTGGATGCCTGAAATTGGCAATCCACAGCAAGAAAATCTGGGCAAAATTATTGAAGGGAATTACCCTTCCTCTACAAGCAATCTCGACACAACTTGTCTACAGAGAACTCAGCCTCCTGAAGCCTCTGTGTCAGCCTCTGTGCTGCACTACACAGTCTCTATGACATCAAACCTCTGATTGATCTCTGATGAAGTCTTTCTTCCTTTTGTTGCTAAGGAAATCGTCTCTTCGGCCCTCTGGAACCTCTGCCCGACCACTGGAACTAAGAATGAATTTTCTCCCCAACAAATCGAATTGCCCTCTCTGAAGCAATTGTGCAGTCCTCTACGTTGCCTCACTGGGAAAAGTCGACCCTCTTCCTGCTGCCTCTCCGGATCTGGAAAAACTTCCTCTGAATCACTGTCACTGTCCCTCACTCACTGCTTTGATCTCAAGCTCTCTCTCCGACAACTGACTTTTACTACTCAGGAAATTGATTTGCCAAGGAAATCGAACTGCTCAAGTGTTTGTGGTGTCGTCTCCATCACCACATTGATCTCCTTTTATATTCCACTATTGGAGCACCAACAACCAAGACTAAAACTTTATCAATGGCTACGATCATCTCTAGATCGATCTGTGTGAGTTTCTAGAGAATTCTCACCTTGAATTAATTAATTCTAATTAATTAACCATATTCCCTAATTTTAGACTTAAAAAATATTTAAAAACTGGTTAATAATCTAATTAAGCCATCTCTAGGTGGAATTTCTAGAAACGATTTATGGGTTTTGGAGATCTCATGTATTCTAGCCTCTACACCAAATTTCGTGGCTAGAACACATCTGGTGCTACAAAAACTAACATACCATGCTTATCATTATCAATAGGATCAAGCTAGGTCATTTAGTAAAACTTTACCAAAACAACAAGAGTGTCAAACCTTTTTTCCATACTTTCATCATGCTCATCACAAGCATCATCAATAGTATTGTATATAGAAATCAATGAACTAACCTTCTATATGAAATCCATCATGTCTTATGCATGTCAAGTGTCAAGAGTATCATCTACTAGAATCAAGGTGCTAACCTTCTTTATGGGATCAAGATATCCAAAATGGTAGATGTTAGCCAAACATCAAGTATGCCACTATATCAAAGATCAACTTTAAGTAGCCTCATAGAATCAAGAAGTAAGATACTTGTTCAATACTTAGTGCACCATTTTATCATAAGAATCAAGAATTCAAATCACTTTCATATGCACGCGTGAACCATTTGAGAAGGAGATATTCTTAACATACCTTAGGGCTTACCTTGCCATTTCAATATTGAAAGGGACAACAGAAGCTGAAGCGAAAGAAGGAAATTTTGAAGATGAAATGTTTTAGTTGTGGCGAGATGGGCCACTATGCATCCCAATGTCCTTTGAAGAAAAATGACAAGGATGAGAAACATGATCCTAAGGCTGCTTTAGCAAAGATTGATGAGGATGAGTTTGCCATGAGTGCCCACGCATCTCCAGGTGGGAGATGGGGCGATATTGAGCTGTAGTCGGGAGGACTATACGTGGCAAAGATCCTTGAGGAGACTACCTCTTGGATCAATTCCTTGCTACGGGAGCCCAAGATTCAACAATAGCGAGATGGACTTAGTGTCAGATGATACGGTGGAGCGTTTGGAGGACAGATGCAGTAGCTGGGGACCAAAGACTGATCAGCGCAGAGCAAGGTTGGCAGCAGTGCAGTTGGTACAGTGCAGGAGTCAGCAGCAGCGCAGAAGGTTTAGAGGGTTAGAATCAGTAGGAGTCAGATTCCAACATTCATTGTATTATGCTGAACACAGTTAAGTTCAGCGAATTTTGGATGTTTTTTAGTTGCTTCTCTTAGCAAATGAGTTGCAATACGGATGCAATGTTAGTAGTGGCAGTGCTAGCAACATAGCAAATGCAGCGTTTGAGAGGGAGTTGTAATAAAGATGCAACAGTGGCAGTAGCAGTGTCATGGGCAGCAGTACAGTAGCAATAGTAGCACAGTGTTGGTGGCAACAACAGTGCAGAAAGGAGGTGCTTCAAAAACAGAGCAGCATGCAGGTGGACATTGTTGTTAGAGCACTTTCCTTGCTAAGATGTGCTATGGCCTTGAAAATTGGTGGAGAGGCTAAGGCACTTGAGTTCTAAAGAACCTAGAAACCGTTTGGTGAAATTCCACCCGGAGATGGAGTTCCTAAGTTCAAACTTAGGGAAATTAAAATATTAATGGGTATTAATCAAAATATGGGTGAGAATGATCTAGAAGGCGGATCAAGTCATGTTTTAATCTTAGCCGTTGATTGGAGACTTAATCTCGGCTGTTGAAGACTCAACAGGAAAAGTATAAAATGGAGGCTTAGGGTTCATTTGGAAACAAACACACAGAGAGATTGAGGAAATCGATTTTTTGAGGTGAGAAGTTCTCAGGAGGAAAATCAATTGGGGAGATCTTGCAGCAAAGGGGTAGTGAGAATCTGGAAGGAATTTCCGGAGAACACTGAAAGAGAGGTGGAGAGAGCTTGCAGAGAGGCAGCGCAGTAGCCGGGAGAGCTGATACCGGGCCAGTCTGGGCCCACACAGTCCCGACGTAGAGCCAAAAGGGCCAACGCAGAGCAGAAAAGCGGCCTGTCACGCAGAATCTAGAACTGCCGGAACAGCTAGGAGAGCAGACGCAGAGGTCAGAGAAGGTGATGCAGAGCCAACACAAAAATAACAGGGGTTAGCTAGTCTTGTGCCAGATCAGCGAGAATTCTGCTAGGTGAAGTGGGGTAAAACTCTCTCAGATTTTCCTCTAGTATTTTCTCTGTAAAGATTGCTAGATGAGCATTTTAGATTTGTATTTAGATATTTCTTCTGCATAATAATAAACCCTCAGAACTGTTGCACCGGTTTTCCCGCATTGGTTTTTTCCGGGGACTATTGTGTCCAAAAATAAGTGTGTCCTATGTATCTTGTTCTTGTTCAGTTTTCTATTTCATGAGATCAAACATTTAATTAGTGTAGGCTGCAGAAGTAATTTGCTTCTGTATTCAGAAGAATAACTTGATGAATGTAATTTAAAAATCAAGTAGGTGAAGTAGATTCAGGTTTGCTGCGGTAGGGGTTCCTTCGAGTGTAGGAATTTTCAGTAGTGACGCAGTTCCCAGAGGGTGTGACGCTGGGCTGACGTAGTGATTGCGCAAAGGCAGCCAGGGGTAGTGCATTCAGTGGTTGGATCATCCAGGATTTCTAGTGATAGCGTGAGGTAACCTCACTTATCTCTTTGTCAGTGATATTCTCTGTAACTGGATTGCCGGGAAGGCATCCAAAGATTGTATTAAGAAATTAGTTCTACATAATAATAAAACCCTCAGAGTTGTTGCACTTGTTTTCCCGCATTGGGTTTTTCGGAGGACATTTGTCCAAAAATAATTGTGTAGATCTGTTGTATTTATTTCTTGTTCCCGTATTTTATTTAAATGGTGAAGGTTGCAGTTCATTCGTTTCAGTGTTTACTGTATGAAACAATAAATAATTTGGTTCAATAATTAACAAATAGGAAAAACGTAATCAGTTGCTGCAGTAGGATTTTGGGCATCCAAATTTTCACACCTCCAAGCATAAACTTGGTTGTAAGAAGATAGGACAACCTTTTTCACCCAACTTGCAAAGTTTAGACCCTCATTTGTGGTTAACACAGGTGACCTTGTAGTTCTCTTGCGGACAATCCCTTGTAGGAACGAAGACATTTGGGTGGTTAGAACCCCACGGGATGTATCGTTAATGAGGCCATAGCCTCCTTCTTGTTGGCTTCTCTCTACAACCTACATTTGAGACTAACTTCAAAACAATTGAGAGAAATAATTCACCTAGATAGGGCATTTAACTAAAATTAACCAAGAGTCTGCATCTCACTTAGTACTAGGACTTGCACTTCATTTATGATAGATTTGCATCCTGCAACAACTGTTCATCCAGTAACTTGGATTCTAATCTATATTGAGCAAGTAAATAATTTGTCAAGGCACTGGTCTCATGCTTAAGAGATCCTTAAATCTAATCAAGTTGTGCTAAATAATCAAACTTGCCAATTTTCCTTAACCAAATTGCTAGGCCGTTGAGTTGTGTCTCCCAAATCCATCATCTCATCCATAGGACTACCCCCCTTAGCCTGCTATAGGGAGACAATTTAAACGGAAAGGGTCGAGATCAGAGTGACAACCCCTACCTTGAGTGTGGTCGCATTCTCCTGTACAATTTGAATGACAACAAGCCCCACCATGAAGGGGTGTTACTTTTGGTCCAAAAGTCACCCCTTTGACAAATATAAAAACACAAGTTGACCTCCTCATTTGGACCAGTTCGAAATACACATTCTTCTATTTTTTGATCCACATGTGCAAAGTCAAGAAGAGGAGATCTGAAGTTTGACCAAGATAAAGAAGCTGCCATTTGATCGAGTTTGACCTGCTTTGTTTGATCGAGAATCCACTGTGTTTGATTGAGAATTTGACTGAATTTGATCGTAGAAAAAGGGGCAAGTTTGACCATAGATTTGGGCCATAGTTAACCACAGTTGATCGCAATTGACTGCAGACCCTTTGACCGCAGGACCGAGCTGACCTCAGGCCGAAATTCAAAGTATTTACCAACATTGAATAACACTAATTTCTCTGATTTTTGGAGGTTTGACCAACATTGACTAGCTGGTATTTGACCAGGTTTGACTAGTATCTTGGACTTGGATTTGTGGCACAAATTTCTAGAATTCTCTTGGAATTGTAAATATTGCTGAAGAACAATTTCTCCTTAGAAGAAAAGTTGTTGGGTTTTTCCCAGGTAAATTTGTTGTCTCTATTGTGCTTGGTTGTCTCTTTATGATCCTATTGTTTTCATTGCATTACTGTTGATATTTTTTGTTTATAATTGCTTAATGACATATGTGACATATGATAACTTGATTGGAAATCATCGGAAGTAATTATCAGATCAGAAAATCAGTTTCTTCTGTGCATTATTGTAGAAAATTCAACAGGTATGCCAAGTTTACGAACTTTGGAAAGTGACACATCAATTTCCTCCACAGGATGATCACATGTATTGCCAATTTCATGTTGATGTAATGGATGGTCCACAACCTGTTCAAGCTTCACAATATTGTGTCCCATATAATGGCTGTTAGTGCATTGGCGATTAGGCTTTGTTCAAATGATGGAAGAAAATAAGTTATTCTAAGGTTCATAACTCATGAACTAGAAGTGAAAAGGAGTTGATTTGGAGAGACTTTGTGGGGAAGGATTTTTGGAAACTTTTTGAAGGGTTTTGGCTTATTTTGGAAGGTCTTTTGGCACACTTTTTGAAAATTTCAGTGCTAGTTTAGGGCCTTTTGAGGCCGAGTTTTGTTGATAAGGAGGTCGAGTTCAAGGATCATTTGTTGAGGGAAGTTTTATTTCTAAGAATGTCATGTTTGGGAAACCGAGTGCTTGTGTGAAGGATAGAGGAGCATCTGCCAGGAGGGTAGACTTTCTTTGACTAATATTGACTCTTGTACAAGCTTTGGTGTTTCCTTTCAGTTGGTACTGATAAACTAGTGAGTTGGTGTTGATAATTCAGGGAGTCGGTGCTTCCTTTCAGTTGGCGCTGATCAATTTGAATGTACTCTTTTTATATGTTAAGAAAAACATCCATGGTTTTCACATAAAAATCTCTTTGTTCTGTATATTGTTGGAATTTCTAAGTCTGACATGTTAGAAACCCTTCATGCACTTTACTGATTTATTCCTACCTACTTGTTCTGTTAATTAACAAGTTATTTACCATGTAAATACTGGAAATAAATACAAGTACATGCTCAACACATTACAGATCATCAACTAAAGGAAATAGAAACAAACACACAAGTGACACTGTTGTTTTTGGACTAATGTCCCCGGAAAAACCCAATGCGGGAAAACCGGTGCAGCTATCTGAGGGTTTGATTTATTAAGCAGTTTCAGAATACAATCTGGGTGCCAAATCCGGCTCACCCAACAGAGAAAAATCTCGGTAGTAGTACCTCTCTACTCGGAAGCAGATATTCCGGCTGAAACCCCGGATAAACACTCCGGCAGCTCCACAGCTCCAATCTGCCCCACGAAACCCCAGCGTCAACCTCTAGGGACTGCGTTAGCCTCTCTCTGGCCCAGCGTTAGCCCAACGTCACTCTGGCTTGGCCTGCGTCAGCCTCTGGAGGCACTGCGTCAACCCTCTGGCCCTCTGTGTCACCCACATTGGCCCTCTGAGGCACTGCGCAACTCCTGGCTGCCTCTGCGTGAACCCTTGGCTGCTTTTGCGTCCCTCTCTCCGGCTACTGCGTTGATCCTCCCGGTGCTATCTTTGCTTCTGTATGGACTGTCCCTCAGCTGCAACTTTGATCACTCTCTCAACTTTCTCAGCAAACCCAGCCTCAGAAAGTCGAAATCTTGATCTCTTGGTGTGTTCTCCAAGTGACCCTCAAGCCTCCTCTTATACTTTTCTCATTGACAAATCAACGATCGAGATTAAGTCCCTAATCAATGGCTAAGATTAAATCTGGCTTGATCCATGTCTTTTGGACCATTCTAACATAGTTTTATATTAGTACACATTAATATTTTATTTTCCATAAGTTTAGACTTAGGGACTCCATTAAAAATATTAATTATTTTAATATCTCCCAAACTATTTAGAATCTGCCCAAACCCTTTTTGAGTATTGGAGATCTCATGTGCCTTAGCCTCTCCACCAATTGTCGTGGCTAGAGCACATCCGATGCTACCCCAAATCAACATATATTTATGTGCTTTGGTTTATACTTGTGGATGCATTTACAAGTTTTTTAAGTTAAAAATTGTATATACTAGTTCTCACCCCCTCTTAGTATTGCTGAATATTCCAACATTTATCCCCAAATTAGGATTGACGTCTAGGCTTAGTTTGCTGTTCTATGCATCTTAAACCATTAAAAACTCCAAAAGTTTCATTTTCCCTGGGTTACCTTTTGATAACCTTTAATATTTTATTAAATCTATCTCTTAGAGGCTATTTCTTGGCTGCTATATGCTTTTGTATGCCATGAACTTGCTTATAAATAAAACCCTAGTTAAAGCAACCCTCTCCTTGTCTTTGGAATTGGTGGAAAGAGTGCTTGATTACTTGTGTGTCATACCATGGCCATCAAGGCCCTGCCATCACCTTCCTCCTAAGTTGCACTGAAATGGATACGGATATAGGGTTTGAACCGATACTTCAAATTTTCAAAAAATTCGGATACCATATGGCTACCCCAAATCAACATATATTTATGTGCTTTGGTTTATACTTGTGGATGCATTTACAAGTTTTTTAAGTTAAAAATTATATATACTGGTTCTCCCCCCCTCTTAGTATTGCTGAATATTCCAACATTTATCCCCAAATTAGGATTGACGTCTAGGCTTAGTTTGCTGTTCTATGCATCTTAAACCATTAAAAACTCCAAAAGTTTCATTTTCCCTGGGTTACCTTTTGATAACCTTTAATATTTTATTAAATCTATCTCTTAGAGGCTATTTCTTGGCTGCTATATGCTTTTGTATGCCATGAACTTGCTTATAAATAAAACCCTAGTTAAAGCAACCCTCTCCTTGTCTTTGGAATTGGTGGAAAGAGTGCTTGATTACTTGTGTGTCATACCATGGCCATCAAGGCCCTGCCATCACCTTCCTCCTAAGTTGCACTGAAATGGATATGGATATAGGGTTTGAACCGATACCTCAAATTTTCAAAAAATTCGGATACCATATGGCAAGGAAACAACACACACACACACAAATATATATATATATATATGACAAAATAAAAATTTCATATTACCATTCATCTTTTAGAATCTAGATTATATATTTAAAAATACATAATCATCATCATGAATTCAACATAAACAAATCATTATCATCAATTCAACATAAACATTGTCATCATCATTAGTGATTATTATAACTGATAACATTCAACATATCATCAAGTTTCTCTTTCCAATTTCAATCATCAACATCATCTCCAAAACTAATAATGCACACTACATAGTACAACTACAAATTACAAAATGAACTATGATTGGCAGTTTACTATCATATGACATATTATGGTATTCAATGTTCATTGTTCAAAAATGGAAACACCTTTGTCTCTCTTTGAGTGGAAACAACATTTTCCTATATACTTGTACTCTCTCTATGAGTGGAAACAACTTCCTCTCGACAAATGGAAGGCCTAATCTCTTTTTTCCCTTTGTTAGCGGGTCCCCTTACCTGAATCAACTCTCATCGCAAAACCCTTATATATATGATATATATATTTTTATTATAAATTTTCTAATTCCATTTTTTTCAACTATATAAAATTTCTTACATATTAAATATTATATTTATAAAGCGACATTTATAAATTTATAACTTATATAATTTATGTTATATATGTTATATATCTAAGTATTTGTGGCTTTCAATAGTAGCAAGACATAAGATAATGTGTTAAAAGATTAGTGCATGTTTATATTAAAACATTACACTATACGTCTTCCACGGGAGGGAATACCTATTCACGCTTCGACTTCGAGCCCAATATCTATAAACAAAAGGTCCTTGCCATGGCACTGCCGGTGGTATATTCAGCGACCATGTATGCAAATACAGAGCACCAACGGTCTCGTATATACACCATAGCAAATGGAAGGGCTTTTGACAACATGACCAAAAACAAACCAATCGACTTTTACACATTGCTCGGTGTCTCCTTTCGCAATGATTGAAACATATATTGAAAGTAAATTTTAAATAGTGGCTCGGTTGATTGGTGGATTGATGGGTTGGAATTTTTGAATTTACATGGCTCCTTTGTGAAAGTGGGCGACATTTCAACCTACTGGATTGAAATTTGGATCATGCAGCAATTTAGTAAACATGAACCTGAACGAACATAAACGATCTTGAACAAAGTTTTCGGCATTTACGGGTGGATCTATTTCTAGACAGATCACTAAAAATCGTGATCCATTTCTAGATATCTAGAAACAAATCCAATTTTTTTTCGTCTTGAAACGTTTTGAGACCTGGATCCTATGTGTCCAAAAAATTGAAACAGCTTGGAAACATTTCGATGGTGTTTCGAAGGCAAATCGTACCCATTTTGGTTTCGGAAACGCCGAACAACGTTTATGGGGGTTGGGAGGGACGTTTCCAGTAACAACTTCCCTCCCTATCTTTTAGACCCTAATATCACCCTTGAGCCCTTGTTTGTTGAAGATTTTGTTAGGGAAGCCTCCCTTGTGGGGATAACATCCACCACTAAATAGCTGGGGAAAGGCCATTGAGGTGACAATGGTGGTTGATCTTTTTTGCCATAAGACCTAGGTTGCCTACTGTGGATTTGCACTAGGCCTATTAGATTTTACGGTAACAATACGATGAGGGTAACTACAAATAACTAGTTAGGTAAACACTTCTCTCCCTCACAACTATAAGGTAATAGGTCACTTCTCTTTCCCTCGAGGCTTAGTGTCTCCATGATCTCCAAATGCCTCTCAGCTGGATTGCATAGCATCTAAGGAATCCTTTCACTGCTCGATAGTCTCTTTATGACTTCTTCTTCTCATGCTGCTCAGGCTCACCTAGCAAGCATCAGATCATTACCCTCTCAGATCATCCAGGGTCTTAGAGGTTCCCTTCTCAAATTCAAAGGCAACAAATCGAGCTTCTTTGATTTGCACTTGTGCATCTTTGCAATAGACTATTTTCCTTTTAGCATTTATGAGCCTTTGCGCTCTGAAATCTTGTTATATACATAAATATGTATAAATTAAATATAATAATGATAATAATAATTAATACAATATAATTAATAATTATGAAGGGACATGTCCCAAAGGACATTACTCTTTATGAATGGGCACACCCACTTAGGTATTTATATGGGATCCCAATTGTACTTTCTGTTAGTTTTTGTAGCATCAGATGTGTTCTAGCCAAAAAATTTGGTGGAAAGGCTAGAATACATGAGATCTCCAAAACCCAGAAATTGTTTATGGAAATTCCACCTAGAGATGGCCTAATTAGATTATTAACCAATTTTTAAATATTTCCTAAGTCTAAACTTAAGGAACTTGGTTAATTAATCACAATTAATTAAGTCAAGGTGATAATCATCTAGAAACTCACATGGATCAACTTCAAGATGATCCTAGCCATTGATTAAGATTTAATCTTGGCCATTGGAGTCCCAACAGAGGATTATAAGAAGAACTCGATGGGTACTTGGAGAGTACACTTGAGAACACCAGAAGTTCAATTTTCTTGGCAGATCGAATTCCAGAGTAGCGACAATCAGCTGTCGGAGGGCCAGAGATCGAAGTAATGAATGAGGGGCAGGGACAATGATTTGGACGAAGTTTTTTAGATCTTGAGAGGCAACAACAAGTGACAAAAGTGATCCACGCAGAAGCAACGCAAAAGACGATGCAAAGAAGTTTGATTTGGCTGAGGAGGAGTTCGATTAAGTCTTCCAAAGGGCCAGAGAGTCACTTCTAGTGGCAAAGACATGCTAGACAACTTGCTCACAGGTAGAATTGAGCCACACGTGTGAGAGACAGTGCAGAGGCAACGCAGAAGGGCTCACGCTGGGGTTTGGACGACCGATTTTCTGTAGAAGCCAGTGTCGGGATTGCTTGTGGGGTGAGAGAATATTTCTCTCTAATTATTTCTGTCAGATACTTGCTGTTTGGATTGCCAGTTGGGCATCCATAGATTGTACTCAAAATTCACTGCTTCATTATAAAATAAAACCCTCATCAACTGCATCGGTTTTCCCAAGTTGGGTTTTTTGCGGACTTTTGTCCAAAACAATGGTGTTATTTTTTATGTGTGTGTGCTAGTATTTTCTCAGTTTCAACGCTATTTATTTTCCGCAGTTTTATTTGTGAAGGTTGCAGTGTGTTTATTTCGATGTTGCCGTATCAATAAACTAAATAATTAATTTATCAGTTAGAAGAAATAATACCAGTTGTTGCAATAGGATTCCAGTTTCTGGAATTTTTACATGGTATCAGAGCGTAGGTGATCAATCGGGAAGCTCAGAAGTGGAGAAAGAATTTCGCTGCTCAGAGGGAGTAGCAGGCCAAAATTCTTGAGGCAGCGCAGTGCTCAGACAGGCATGACGAATTGTTAGGCTAGCAGTTCGATTTTCAGTTGCAGCGGTGCAAAAAATTCAATTTGCCCAGGAGAGTGATTCCAACAGTCAGAGGGAGTAGCTACAGCTCAGATTTTCGCTGAGCAGATTTCTGGTTGGATGCAGAGGGTTTTTGCAGTAGCATAACCAACCTCGGGTGGAAGAGAAAACACACAACAAAGGGAAAATTTATTTCAGGGAACTTCGAGTCTCAGAAGTTTGATATTTTCCTTGCAGATTGACAGTAGTTGTGAGCAAATCTTTTCACTCGAGAAGGGAGTGCGAGTAGCAGAGCAACTGCCAAACAGAGGGAAAGAGGGAGTTTTCAACAGTTTTCGAGATGGCCACTCTTGGGCTTAGAGATCAGGCTAGGTTGGATGGATCTTTAGAAATTTCATTGTAGATTAAACTGATAATGCAATGTAACTAAAGCAATATACGTAATCTACTTCTACAATCAAACTTGCAGAAGCTTAATCGATTTTGAGCAAGATCAAATAGAACACATATAATAGATGAAGAAGAAATCAATCACACATGAACACAGAAGAATACTCTGGGGAAAGCCTCAGCTAAAAACCTCGATCTCTGTATTATCATACAAGTAGAAAAATCTCAGGATTACACAAAGCTTTAGCTCACAAGCTATCCAGCTCTCAGTACAATCCCTCACTGCTGCTCATGGACAGAATAGACAACACCTGTGCCTTCCTTCAGTCCTCCAAGCCTCCTATTTCCTTGTGTAGTTTCTCCTGGGTCCTCAAGCTGCCACCTTTGTGTAATTACCTCACACATTGTTCACTAACCTCTGAAATAACTGCGCAATCCTGAAGGAGATAATTCCTTCTGCATGGATGAGTTTCCTATATAGGAAAATTCCTCCAACTGATAGTACACTGTCCCTTCCTTTAATCTCAACTGGGTCTTTCTTTGAACTGACATGCATGAGTTATTTATGAGAAAATATTTAGTTATTTGTAGATCACTAGTTGCATGCATGCATGCATTAACTGACTGAACTCACAATTAGTTCCTCCAACTGTTTGGAATTAATTTAACTGGACTTAACTCAGTTAACTGAGCTAACTAATTACAACTCAAATACAACTCATCCTTATCTTCTTAATTAAGGGATAACTTCCTCAATTAAAGGGATAACTGTTGCATGTCTTCACAAAGACTTCATGTTTGATTTTCTCCAACTAATTAACTCAAGATGAATTAATTAATTATTTTTCAAACAGCTAGTGAGACTAAATTCGAATTTTAATTCTCAATTTTAATTCAGGGACTAATTAAAATTGGAATATATCCTGAAATGCTATTTATAGCAATGCTATTTTTAGCATTTTTATTTTATCATTCCTTGTTGCTATTTTCAACACTGGTACATTTCTTGTTGCTATGTTCAACACTCCCTCTCAACAAGAAAGGCATTCAACTCGAACCCGATCCTGAACCTTTGTAATGTTCTGCATGCAACGTTTCTCCCTAGTGTTGTTGCTCCAGCAACTCTAGAAACAAAAAAATATCCAACCTGAATCAGAATGATGCCTCTGCCATCAAAGTCTTTGACTGCTATTGCCTTTGTCGACTGAAAACTCTGCACCTCTGTGCCCTTCAGTATTTGACTGCTCTAGCCTCTATCACTTTGATCTTTGACTGCATCAATCACACTGATTCCTCTTGCTGCATCCGTGTTGTTGCTGGTCCTATCTCCCAACACTGCATCCACACTGCATCTTCTCTCATCATGTTGCATCGTGCTACCCAATTCTGCATTGCAACTCAGTTACTGAGAAGTAAGTAACTGATCTCCCAACTGACCTCCCTGTTGGGCTAGAAACAGCCTCTGATGCTAAAGCTCCCTCTGCCACTCCATCCGCATTTGTCTCTACCCACTCAGCCAGTCCTGTTACTCCTCGTTGGGGCTCCCGTAGCAAGGTATAATCAAAGAGGTTGGGTACCTCAAGGATCCTACCCCTATTTTAGCCTTCTTGGGACTATCACTTCACATTGCCCCACCTCACACCTAGAGGTATGAATGCATGTGATCTCTCTGCTCACTTGGCTTGAAATTTCCCCCTATTGGAGGTCTCTGCGTGAGTGGATGCCTCCACTCGATCTCCTCTCGGCTTCTCCAGTTGTGGTTGCTCCATAACCTCCTGAAGCTGCTTCACCAATTGTGGCTCCTCCACAATTGTCTGAGACTTCTTCTGGTGCTGCATGTTGAGAGGTAATGTACTCTCCCTCTCAACCACCAAGTCTCCAACAGTTGCCTTGCTCCTCAAGGCTTTGCATGCATCTTGAACCTCAAGAGCATACAAGTTCTTGACTCGTGAACCGATCTGCTTCACCTGTCTCGTGGTGATGTGTCTAAGGAAAACCTTTCCCTTACTGAAGACTACATCATAACCTTTGTCCTCTAGCATCGCGACCGATACCAAGTTCTTCTTCAGTCTTAGCACATACTTCACATTTGTCAAGGTAATGCGAGCTCCATGCTCCCTCTGAAAAGAAACCGTGCCTACTCCTGAAACACTATATTTTTCATCATTACCCATCTCTATGAGTATCTTGAGGTCTTTCTCCTCCAAGGTACTGAACAAATTCTTATCGCCGGTCATGTGGAATGAGGTTCCACTGTCAAGAAACCAACCACAACCCATCATCGATGAAACCATGCATGCGATGAGGGTAAAATCCAATTCGAACTGAGAGGCCAATGCCTCACCTTCAGATCCTTCCGAGGATCCCTTCTTGGATTTCTTCAATGGACAATTAGTTGCATAATGGCCCACCTCATGACAATTAAAACATCTCACTTTAGATTTGTCAATCTTCTTCCCTCCATGAGAAGAACTCGATTTGGGATGAGAATCCTTCTCCTTCCCTTTCCTTGCCTTACTCGCTAAGGCGCAATTTTCTTCATCCTCCTTGGATGAAGAACCATCTTTGGTGCTTCTCCTGATCTCCTCCTGCATCAGATCCGACCACAGTCGTTCCCAATCTGACAATTTCTCTCTTCCATTCACTGAGTCCTGGTAGCTATGCTAGCTCTTAGGAAGATCGAGGAGAGCAAGACTCACCATATCATCATCGGCTGTCGTGATTCCTACACTTCCAAGCTCATCTCTGTAGGTGGTGAGCTTGTTAAGATATGTAGAGATCGTGTCACTCTTTTCACACTTGATTTTCCAAAGCTTGTCTTTCAGCACCAACTTCCTTTGATCGCTACTGTTCTGATATAGATCCTTCAATGTCTTCCACATTGAAAACGGTGTCTCCTTCCCATGGAGACTCGAGACAATATGGTCTCGAACTCCCTCCAGAAGAATCCTCCTCGCTCTCGCCACACATTTCTTCCATTCCGCCAATTCTTGGGCATTAGCTGCTGCTGGCTTGGGGACTTCTTGATCAATGAAATCTTTCAACCTGTTGTCCTCTAATACCGCTTCCATGCGATCCTTCCAGGCTATGTAATTCGAGCTGCTATCCAGGGCATAATCGAGTTCCAAGCCATTGAACGCCATTGGTGAATTTTGAGATGTGATAAAAGATCGATTTTGTACCTATAATCAAGAACTTAAAAACTTTGAACTTATCCCTTCTTTGTATACTGTTCTCCGTTTTGATCACCTTTGCTCTGATACCATGTAGAAATTTCACTGTAGATTAAACTGATAATGCAATGTAACTAAAGCAATATACTTAATCTACTTCTACAATCAAACTTGCAGAAGCTTAATCGATTTTGAGCAAGATCAAATAGAACACATATAACAGATGAAGAAGAAATCAATCACACATGAACACAGAAGAATACTCTGGGGAAAGCCTCAGCTAAAAACCCCGATCTCTGTATTATCATACAAGTGGAAATATCTCAGGATTACACAAAGCTTTAGCTCACAAGCTATCCAGCTCTTAGTACAATCCCTCACTGCTGCTCATAGACATAATAGACAACACCTGTGCCTTCCTTCAGTCCTCCAAGCCTCCTATTTCCTTGCGCAGTTTCTCCTGGGTCCTCAAGCTGCCACCTGTGTGTAATTACCTCACACACTGCTCACTAACCTCTGAAATAACTACGCAATCCTAAAGGAGATAATTCCTTCTGCATGGATGAGTTTCCTATATAGGAAAATTCCTCCAATTGATAGTACACTGTCCCTTCCTTTAATCTCAACTGGGTCTTTCTCTGAACTGACATGCATGAGTTATTTATGAGAGAATATTCAGTTATTTGGAGAACACTAGTTGCATGCATGCATGCATTAACTGATTGAACTCACAATTAGTTCCTCTAACTGTTTGGAACTAATTTGACTGGACTTAACTCAGTTAACTGAGCTAACTAATTACAACTCAAATACAATTCATCCTTATCTCCTTAATTAAGGGATAACTTCCTCAATCAAAGGGATAACTGTTGCATGTCTTCACAAAGACTTCATGTTTGATTTTCTCCAACTAATTAACTCAAGATGAATTAATTAATTATTTTTCAAACAACGAGTGAGACTAAATTCGAATTTTAATTCTCAATTTTAATTCAGGGACTAATTAAAATTGGAATATATCATGAAATGCTATTTATAACAATGCTAGTTTTAGCATTTGTTGCTATTTTCAACACTAGCATCTGAAATGCTATTTATAGCAATGCTATTTTTAGCATTTCTTGTTGCTATGTTCAATAGGATTATCCAACTATGTCATCTGGAAGGCTAGGATGTCCTTCCTTCTAGATGAATATGGCCTGAAAGCCTACATTGATAATGTAGTGGCAGTTCCTCAGGATGCAAACCAACTCAAGGAATATAGGAAGGAGATGGCACGAGCGAAGCGTTTGATCCTGGATGGAGTTCGGGACCATATAGTCTCACATATAGTGGCCAAGGGAATGACCAAAGAAATGTGGGATGCTCTCTCCACACTATACCAGGGTACTTCCGAGCAGCGGAAGATGTTCCTGGAGGAGAAGTTGAGATGCATCAGGATGCAGAAGGGGGAAGGCATAGATCCCTTCCTCACCAAGATTCAGGAGGTCCGAGACCAACTTTCAGCTGTTGGGGCAGCGCCTCAACCTTTTGAGCTAGTACAATTGGCACCCAACAATGTCTTAGAGGATTGGCAGGTCTTCACCTAGAGTATATTAGGCAGAGACACGCTAGAGGATGGGACAAAATGTGGGCCGATTTGCAGCAAGAGGAGTTGAGACGAGCTCTGTTAAAGAGCTTCATTAGTGGAAGCAATAGTAGCAGATTGAAGGTGGTGAAGGGGGAGGAGAACGTGGCCCTCACATCTAAGGGTCCTAGTAAGGGGCAGGGAGAGAAAAGAAAGAAGAAGAAGGACCTGTCAAAGGTCAAGTGGTTTAGATGTTGTGAGCTCGGTCACTACAACACGCAGTGTCCTCTCAGGAAGAAGGACAATTCGGAGAAGTAGGACTAGTAGGCAACGTTCGTTGAGATCGACAAGTTGTCCTCTAGATTGGAGGAAGACTTCGCAATGTTGGCAACCATACCTCCACGAGTGAGGTGGGGAGACTTCGAGTTGTAGCCCCAGAGAGCTACAGATTGGGCAGGGTCCTTGAGGAGTCCACCTCATGGATCATTACCTTGGTACGGGGGCCCACAATATTTAATAGCAGGATGGATCAGTGTTAGAGGTGCAGTCAATAGTCAGAATTCTAGAGTGACAATTGCAGACAAGGTGGAGTCAAATACTAAGGAGAGGAGTACTGAGTGGCACAGTGCAGAGTCAGTAATAACGCAGATTCTTTAGTGACAGTGCAAATGCTACTAGCTGTCAGGACTTGGGAGATAGATGCATCATACTGAACATAGTTGATTATGTATTTTGGATGCTTTTCAGTTGCAGATGTTGCAGTTGCAGCAACAACAGATGAGAGGGGGTTGTAGTGGAGATGCAGTGTTGGCAATAGTATGTCAGTGTCAGCGACAACACAAATGCAACATCAAAGTCGCGCAGTGGTGGTGGGCAGTAGTAGCTAGACATCAATAGTGTGACAGGAGGTGATACAAAGACAGGGTGTTGTGGCAGGATGTGTAGCACTAGAACGCATTCCTCGCTAAGAGGGAGTGTTATTTTTTGTAGCATTGGATGTGTTCTAGCCATGAAATTTGGTGGAGAGGCTAGAATACATGAGATTTCCAAAACCCAAAAATTGTTTTTGTAAATTCCACCTAGAGATGGCTTAATTAGATTATTAACCAATTTTTAAATATTTCCTAAGTCTAAACTTAGGGAATATGGTTAATTAATCATAATTAATTAAGTCAATGTGAGAATCATCTAGAAACTCACACGGATCGACTTCAAGATGATCCTAGCCATTGATTAAGATTTAATCTTCGCCATTGGAGTCCCAACATAGGATTATAAGAAGAAGTTGATGGGAACTTGGAGAATACACTTGAGAACACCAGAGGTTCGATTTTCTTGGCAGATCGAATTCTAGAGTAGTAGTAGTTAGTTGTCGGAGGGCCAAAGATCGAAGCAGTGAGTGAGGGGCAGGGACAGTGATCTAGAAGAAGTTGTCTAGATCTGGAGAGGCAACAACAAGTGATAGAAGTGATCCATGCAGAAGCAATGTAGAGATTGCGCAGAAGCTCACGTAGAGCACTTCGATTTCGCTGAGGAGTTCGATTAAGTCTCCGAGAGGGCCAAAGAATCACTTCCAGCAGCAGAGATAGGCTAGACGGCTTGCTTAGAGGTAGAATCGGCCCACACGTGGGAGACAGCGCAAAAGGGCTCACACTGTGGTTTGGATTGCCAATTTTATGTAGAAGTCAGTGCCGGGATTGCTTGTGGGGTGAGAGGAATTTTCTCTCTAATTATTTCTATTGGATACTTGCTGTTTGGATTGCTAGTGGGGCATCCATAGATTGTACTCAAAATTCACTGCTGCATAATAAAATAAAACCCTCATCCGCTGCACCAGTTTTACCAAGTTGGGTTTTTCCGGGGACTTTTCTCCAAATTTCCAAAATGTAGGAATTTACAGGGTAAGTTCCTCAGACAGAACACCAAAAGGACACCGCTCACAACCAGATCGCAGATCAATACACCAGTATTTTGACGTGGTTAAAACCCTCAAAGAGGGAAACAGTCCACGGCCTGAGCCAACGCGGCCACTTCAGGCAATTTATTAATAAAAGAATGAAAATTTACATATGTTTCTCTCATGCACGGATTACCCTACAAATGACCCTCCATGCGCTTTAAATAGAATTCATGGACCAATCGGGTGTCAAGCCACGGATCAAGTGTCGGTAATACCGAGGAGAGAATGAACCGTCGGATCACTACATATCGTGACCGTCGGATTGTAAGTTACAAAATGTACAACGGTAAAGAAACACACTTTACCTAACTCTATACCTAACTCTATACTAGACCAAGTTGTACTTAACTATTTCCTATGTGTCGGAATATCCTAACATCCCCCCTTAAGAACAACTTGGGATAGGATTGAAGGATTTACAAATATGACACAATAGGAGAAGGAAGGAGGCACTAGAGCCTATCCCCCCTTAGTGACAACTTCCTGAACTCCAACCATAAATCAAAGTTTAGTGAACTTCGCCTCTGTGAGAGCCTTTGTGAAGATGTCTGCAACTTGATCATCTGTTGAACAATATTGCACTTCAAGAACATGGTCGTGAATGAGCTTTCTGATGAAGTGCATGTGCAGTTCAATGTGTTTGCTGCGCTGATGTTGGACTGGATCTTTGCATAGCTGAATGGCACTTTGATTATCACACCAAAGTGTAGTCGGATGCTGCTGCTCAAAGCCAAACTCTGATAGGATCTGACGAAGCCACAAGGCTTCCTTACTAGCTTCTACGGCACCACGATACTCTGCTTCTGCTGATGAAAGAGAAATGGCACCTTGTTTCTTGCAAGCCCATGTAATAGGTCCTGAACCAAGAGTGAACACATAACCGGCAGTAGACTTCCGATCATCAGGGTCACCAGCCCAATCGGAATTAGTGAAACCAACCAATAGAGGAGATGCTTTGGCATTGTAATGAATCCCAAACTGAATTGTACCTCGAACATAACGAAGTATTCTTTTAGCTGCTTTCCAATGACTTTCACGGGGGTTTTGCATGAACCGAGCAACAAGGCCAACAGCAAAGGAAAGGTTAGGACGAGTATGGGTTAGATACAAAAGTTTTCCTACAAGTTGACGGTATAAGGTAGCATCAACTTCAGGAGAAGTACAAGTGACTGAAAGTTTGACTCCAGACTGAAAGGGAGAAGGGGCTGGCTTACAGTCTTCCATGTGAAAATGACGTAGAATATCACAAGCATACTTGGACTGGGAAAGGGAAATACCCTCCTTGGATTGCAAGACTTGAAGACCGAGAAAATAGTGTAAGTGTCCTAAGTCTGTCATTTCAAATTTCCTTTTAAGGCTAGACTTCACATGGTTTATAAGGTTGGGATCACTACCAGTAAGGATAAGATCATCAACATAAAGAACAAGGATGATAAGAGAGTTGCCCACTTTCTTGGTGTAGACAGTATTGTCAGAATGACACCTAGAAAAGCCAGATTCTAAAAGAAAGCTATCCATTTTGGCATACCAAGCCCGAGGAGCTTGCTTGAGACCATAAAGGGATTTCTTAAGTCGACATACAAGGCTGGAGTCTGTTTGTATGAAGCCAATGGGTTGTTCCATATAGATTTCTTCATGCAAGTCCCCATGCAAGAAGGCAGATTTAACATCCATCTGATGGAATTCCCATTTGAAAGAGGCAGCAAGGGAAAGAACAAGGCGGATAGAGTTCATTTTGGCAACAGGGGAGAAGGTTTCAGTGTAGTCAATGCCTTCAACCTGTGAAAAACCCTTAGCAACAAGACGAGCTTTATGTTTATCAACTTTCCCATCTGGTCCATACTTGGTTCTGTAAACCCATTTGCATCTAACAAGTTTTCGTCCCTTTGGTAGAGGAACAAGATCCCATGTATCATTTGCCAACAATGAATGATATTCTTCATTCATAGCTGCTTCCCAATCTGGATGGCCTGAAGCTTCTGCAAAGGTGTCAGGATCATAATTTACTGGAGCTTGAGCCAGTAAAGAAGAGGCTCTCTCGAACTGAGAACGTGTACGTCGCTGATCTGTAGGATCACCGGCAAGATCACCTGCTGCATCTCGAGTAGCACGAACCCATTTTGGAAGCTGAGGAGCTGAAGGAAGATCCTGAGATGGTGGGGGAGGATTGTCATCCTCACTTTCATCATCTGAAGAAGAAATGTTTTCAAAAGTAGAAGAGATAGGGAGAGGTGGCACAACCGCCGGACTAGGCTCGCAGGCCGATATATTTTCATCAAATTTTACATCTCTTCTAATGATAACATTTTTGGACTTAAATGGAATAAGTCTATAGCCTTTTACATCTTCAGAATATCCAACAAAAGTACATTTTTCACTCTTAGGTTCTAAAGCTTTATGCTTTTCATCTGGAATATGGGCCCACGCTTCACTTCCAAAAACACGAAAGTGACTTACATCTGGTTTGATTGAGCTCCATGCTTCTTCTGGAGTGATATTCTTTAAAGCCTTAGTAGGAGTGCGATTTATTATGTAATTTGCACAGTTAATTGCTTCTGCCAAAAAACTAAGACCAAGTCCTTTAGATTGTAGCATACAATTAGCCATTTCCTTTAAGGTGCGATTCTTCCTTTCAGCTACACCATTTTGTTGTGGAGTATATGGAACAGTATGTTGCATTTGAATTCCATTCTCAGTGCAATAGTTGATGAATGTGTTTTTAACATATTCTCCGCCATTATCAGATCTTAACTTAAGAATTTGATGTCCAGATTGTTTTTCAACAAAGGCCTTGAAGGCCAAAAAAGTGTTAAATACTTCACTCTTGAGTTTTAAGAAGTATACCCAAGTGCGTCTGGAGAAATCATCAATGAAAGTTAAGAAATACTTGCAGCCAAAGAATGACACAACTGGAAGTGGACCACATAAATCACTATGCACAAGCTGTAAAGGGGCTGAGGCGTGCCAAGAGGCACGTTTTTCAAAACTGTCCCGATGATGTTTTCCGAGTACACATCCGGAACAAACACCATCTCTGCAAGATACCATAGGAAGACCTGTCACCATATTTTCTTTACATAGATGCTGAAGGGAGCGATAGTTTAAGTGACCAAATCGCTCATGCCAAAGTTTGCTCACTTCATCGTTATGAGCAACAAATACTGAGGGAAGATTTGATGACCCAAAGTTGTGAAACTTATACAACCTTGTAGAATCATCAGCAATGCCAGTAGCCAAAATCTGTTTAGGATCTCTTAAGTCCTTGATTACAACATCATGAGGTGAAAATTCAACGATTTTACCTTCACCTGAATGAGTTATCTGATATACAGATAGAAGGTTGCAGGATAAGGTTGGAACACATAATACATCATTAAACTGACCATTGTCTAGATGAACAGTTCCAGTCCCTACAACACTAAGAGATCTATCATCACCAACATATATATTTTTGGTGTTACAATCATTTAAAGAAGAAAACATGGCTTTGTTTTTGGCCATGTGATAAGAAGCTCCAGAATCAATGAGCCACTCATGAGAATGAGAAGAAGAAGATACATTTAATGCATAGCCAGACCGAGATGCTTGACAACCACATGCAGAAAGTGCCATTCCTGAAGATGAAGTTGAAGTTGAAGATTGCCCCAAATGGATGTTATGCTTCTTCATTGCTGCTTCCAAGGCTTCCATCTTCTTAAAGCATTTTGATTCTAAGTGGCCATCTCGATTACAAAAATTGCAATGTCTATCAGTCTTCTTCCCTTTGTTTTTATTTGTCTTATCATTTTGGGGCTGAAATTGCTTAGGACCCTTGTTTGGTTTAGGACCATTCTTTTTAGGATATGACTTCTTAGGATTCTTTGAATTTGGTTGCTGCTGGGCGGCTAATGCTTTCTTGGAAGAGTTTCCAAGATTAAGAAGACCAAGGTGTAAGAGTTTTTCTTGTTCTCTTATTAAAGAATCACAAAAAGAGTCAAAGGAAGGGGGCTTGTAGTCTGTTCCTTGAGAAATGAAGGCTTCTCTTGTAGAATGGAAGGTGGAAACAAACACAGAGTAGGCTGGTCCCAACTTTGTAAGAATGGAATAGATAAGGTTACTATCTTCTTTCTTAACTTTAACACCTTCCAAAAGATATCTAAGGGTCTTGAACTTGGACAAGAAATCTTCAATGCAAGAAAAATTATTAGGGTCCAATGTAAGCAACTCATTTTCAAGTTGATGGGCTCTAATTTCATTTTTAATCCCAAAAACTTTATTGATTTGTTTCATTGCTTCATCAGGAGTATCAATTTCTGCAATATGGAATCTAAGATCTGGAGAAATAGACATCCCTATCAATCCACGTGCTTGATCTTGCCTATTTTCCCATTTAGCAGCCTTATCTTCATCCTTCGGTTTCTTTTCTTGGCCTGAGGCTATTCTGTAGAGACCTTTACTTCTAAGTAAATCCTCAATGTAAGCCAACCATTGGAAGTAGTTGGTGTTGTCAAGGGTAACTTGGTATTGACTTTCCATTTCAATGGAAACTGAAGCTAAAGATGCTGAAAATAAGTGTTCCAATGGATAGATCTCGAAAAATTAGGCTGGTTTAAAAAAAACGGCTCTGAAAACAGCTTCCGGATGAAGAAGTTATGGCTTTTTGAAAAAAAAGTTGTTGAAGTTGCCGACGAAGTGCGGGAATGTGCGGAAATGAAAAAGTCCGCCCCCACAAAATGGAGACTTGAACCCAAGACCTCTACTCTCTTAAAATAGCTTTGAACCAATTGATCTATACAAAAAATTTGAGAGAGAGAGAGAGAGAGAGAGAGGGGGGGGGGGTGCTTTGGGTTGTGTGCTTGCTTTGAGAAAGCTCTTTTTCCCTACAAAACAAAAAACACAAAACCCAACACAGACATGCAAAGAAAACGAACCTTATGGCTCGAAGTTAGCTTTAGCCGAAAAACTAAATATTTTCAAAAATGAACCTTGCGGCTCAAAGTTAGCTTTGGCCGGAAACTAAATATTTTCCTCAATGTTTCTGATTTTCCGAGATCACCCTAAGGCGCAGGGAAAAGAGCATACGCATGAGAAAAATCCTTCCTTTCTGTTTCTGATTTGCCCAGATCGCACAGAGTCGCAGGGCAAAGAGCATACGCAGAAATGAAAGGTATAGATCCGGTAATAAAAAAAGCTAAATAAACCGAAACCGAAATAAACAGAGAGAAAATAACAGTAAACTGCAAATAAACACTGTATACCTCCAGATCTTAAAAATGACGCAGCTAGGGCTACCGGAAACCTTTTCGCGTGAAACGAAAGGGGTTCCTCACTGGAACAGATGCTCCCAACACAACAGAGCAGTCCTCTCGGCCCGAAAGCAGTCAGAAACAACAGATCTAGGAAACGGCAGTCGGATGCAGTTCTACCGGCTTCAGATTTGGATCACCAACGGACGCGGCCCTCAAATAGCTCTGATACCATGTAGGAATTTACAGGGTAAGTTCCTCAGACAGAACACCAAAAGGACACTGCTCACAACCAGATCGCAGATCAATACACCAGTATTTTGACGTGGTTAAAACCCTCAAAGAGGGAAACAGTCCACGGCCTGAGCCAACGCGGCCACTTCAGGCAATTTATTAATAAAAGAATGAAAATTTACATATGTTTCTCTCATGCACGGATTACCCTACAAATGACCCTCCATGCGCTTTAAATAGAATTCATGGACCAATCGGGTGTCAAGCCACGGATCAAGTGTCGGTAATACCGAGGAGAGAATGAACCGTCGGATCACTACATATCGTGACCGTCGGATTGTAAGTTACAAAATGTACAACGGTAAAGAAACACACTTTACCTAACTCTATACCTAACTCTATACTAGACCAAGTTGTACTTAACTATTTCCTATGTGTCGGAATATCCTAACAAAACAATGGTGTTAATTTTTATGTGTGCGTGCTAGTATTTTCTTAGTTCCAACGTTATTTATTTTCCCTAGTTTTATTTGTGAAGGTTGCAGTGTGTTTATTTCGATGTTGCCGTAGCAATAAACTGAATAATTAATTTATGAGTTAGAAGAAATAATACTAGTTGCTGCAATAGGATTCCAGTTCCTGAAATTTTCACACTTTCATCATCCTATTTTCTACTATCAATTATTTATATACAATTTATATTTTGTGCACATGGATTTCTTTATATTCCAGACATTTTGAATATTACATGTGATAATGAACTTTGTTCATATCAAATCTCAGCTCCCACCCTCTCCCACTGAATTCCATACTCTCGTTTGCTCTTCATGTATATTCTGCTAGTCTGTCCATGCACACACTCATGTGATATTCCTGCACACTCATATGGGTATTCTATTCCTCTTGGGATTCCTTCAACCGTATCCTATGCTCTGAAATCTCTTCTGCAGCTCTTTGCTCATTCCTCATGTGTCTCTGCACTCTCTGAGCATCTGTCTTCTCACATGTGCTCTTCTTCATTCCACACTGAATCTTGTGCAACTGTTATGAATCAAATACATAAAAAACCAGAAGTACACACTATGTACACCAATGTGAGTGTGGAGCGAAACTTCAATATAGATAGTAGAGATAAGTTACACAATAACTCCTTAAAGAATTGGAAAACCTCTTCCAAATACCCAAATACATCCATACAACCAAATCACCTCTCTTCAATAATAATTACATGATCCCGATATATACCTATTCACACATTGCACATGTGGCCTCTTATTATTAGGCTGACCATATTACATATACATACACACATGACGTGCACATTTAAATCCATATATGCCTCCCCTCGGGGTCATATCATATACATTTAACCCCATATATGTCCCCCTTGGGGTCATATCATTTATGGTCAATGAACACATCAATTGAATCTAAATTTTGTGGAACTCTTTGTTATTGAAATATGCAAAATTTAACTAGAGGCAATGGGGCACTGGGAGGTAGGTATAATGTTTGCTGTCCAGTTTCTAACATTTACTGGTTTTTTACAAGGAAAAATCTAAATTGGGAAAGTGGAAGGAGAGCTATTAACTATGGTAATGGGATACATTAATGATGGTGAATCTCTTTTAGTTTCCTGATACTTTCTGTATAAGATGGTGCATACTGTCCTAACACAAGTGCTTTTACCATGTTAATGAATATCGAATAGAGGTTTTATTTACACACTATCTTTATTCTAACCTCACACCTGGTTTCCATATAGTGATTTCTAACTGTGGGATAGTTGCCTGTGACTTCATTTCATAACTAATATATCGTCAATGTGTTTATTGTGGTCGGTGGTTTAGTAGCAATGCTTTTGTGTTTCCTAACTTGAAGTTTTGTCTTCTTTTTGATTTATATCTTTGCTATTTACTATAGCTAGAATAGAGATCCTGTACTTCATGTTAAATAGTTGATGACTGCTTGGAACCCTGACTACTAAGCACATATAGTATGCGTGATTGCCAATTGTTCGTTTTCAGGACAAGTCCAGCCGAGTTTGTGGTTCCTTATCAGAAGTATGTAAAGAGTCTCAACCAACCAATATCAATAGGAATGAGGTTCAAAATGAGATTTGAAACTGAAGATGCTGCAGAGAGAAGGTTGATCATCTTTACTGGCACATGTAGATGCCTTGATGGTTCCTGAAAATAATGTATTTGGACTTATGCTGAGTTTTTTCTTTTTCATATGAAAAGCACTGCTAGATTTTAAGTACCTTCTGTGTTAATAGGTACATTGGCACAATCACTGGGATTGGTGACGTTGAACCTTCCAAATGGCCTAGTTCAAAGTGGAGATCCCTGAAGGTAACCTCAATAGCTATTCTATCTCTGCTGCCTAGAATTAAGTATATTCTTTCATCTTGTGAGGTTCCTATGATTATAATAAAATTAGTAAAAGATGGATAATCTAGGATTGTCTTTATACTATTTCAGAGGTTAGCCTGGGTACTACTTAAACCTTCCCATAGTTAGTAATCATGAATTTTGATAGCATGTTCAGACACCTAAACTCTGGTAAAACTTGAAAACTTTTATCACAGATTGTCTCAGGTCTTGGTATGTAATATGCTTGTTCTAGCTTCCTTGATGACATCACCAAGACATACTGGCTCCAGTGTTAGACTGACTTCTAGTCTAGGTTGAGTAGTCAGGTGCCTATTACTAGATATCTGTTCTTCGCCTCAGATTTTAGGAGAGTTCCCATAGGTAGCTCCTGGGCACCTAGGATTAGCCATCCCGGTTTGCTCAAACTCTAGAGGAGATTATTAGCCTTTGCATTGGTACCTTCATGGTCATTGGGGATGACAGAGAATAGCTCCTCATCTGCTTCTTCTACTTCAAGTGTAAAGTAGCCCTGCCCCCAGATTGGTGAGACCTGCAGAGAGCAGTCCTTGACAGTGAGATCCATGTGGGGTTTTGAGGCCTCGGGACATTTTACACTACTGGTAGGCAGACCCCCTCTACCAGCTCTCAGCAATGGGGAACCTCTTTTAGATAGAGAGACATCCCTTGAGCCAGATCTAGCTCCTCTACCCAGATTTCTATACATAGATTCTTTCCTTTGTCCTCAAATGGTAGGAGAGCTAGATTTTACACTACTGGTAGGCAGACCCCCTCTACCAGCTCTCAGCAATGGGGAACCTCTTTTAGATAGAGAAACATCCCTTGAGCCAGATCTAGCTCCTCTACCCAGATTTTTATACATAGATTCTTTCCTTTGTCCTCAAATGGTAGGAGAGCTTCACGTTCAATTTCAAAGGAGGAACTCTCTTACCTTGGTCTAACTGTAGGCACCTAGAGCACTAATGCTCCTCTTGTATTGGGCTCTTTTACTGCCTCAATGGTATGTGTGTGATAAAAGCGACAATCCACAATGCAAAATCTGATGGGGACCTTTTAGGAAGGTCACCTACTGTCACCTCAACAACTTGTCCTCTTGCTTTAGGCCAGATCTCCTTCAACTCAAAGGGGCTTCCCTACTAGGATCACTAAGGCATAGTCAAATAGGCACAAGGTGATGTCAACGGTACCCTCAGCGAAACATTATTTTGGAGATTTTTAGGGGTTCTTGTAAAAAGAGGAAAAAGGGTGATAGAGGGATATGAAGATCAGTGCCAATATCCTATCAGGTCTATGGAGTCAAGAGGAATCAAGTGGGAAGATGAGATCAAGAAAAAAAACCCTTTTAAGTTGGTTATTTGGTGTTTGTCAATTATGGCAGGAGGATGGAACCTAACAGCTAAATTAACCCCTTGGCTAATCAAGAAAAATCATCAAGTCGTGCCCACTCGAAGGTATTCCTCTAAAGGGAAAGCCCCCAACCACAAAATCGACTATGGCATGAAATAGAGTCAACAATCCTTACTAAGGAACTTTAGAGTATGACCTAGCAACGAAGATTAAAATTATGCCATGAGAAAGAGCCTCTAAATGTCTTCCCTCCAGGTGACAAAGTTTCCCTTCAAATGGATGGATCTTTATAGCCTTATGGTAGTCTTGAGCAATCACAATAATGCCTTTAATGATGTAGAAGAAATAACCAAGAAATAACAGCTTCTAAGTCAAAAACATTCACCACATAGATAAGCCCTTAACACCAAAATTCCTCCAATAAAGATATTTCCATTAAGCTCCAAGGAGAGAAGTGCTCTCACAATCCAACCATGAGTAGAAATGAGGAAGCTCTCTTCTATTTATAGAGTGAGATTTAACTTCTTTTACAATAAATATCATTATTTGATAATTCCTTAGATCTAGCCTAAGAAAATTAAATCCAACTAACTCCTAAAATCAAGTAATCTAACACAACATAAAAAATAAAGTGGTCAAGCCACATGTACAATGATTTGATGAGTAAATGCCCTCAAAAGTGTTAGTTTTGTAGCATCGTATGGTGTTCTAGTCTCGATAGTTGTCAGAGAGGTTAAGGAACAATAGAATTCCAGAACCCATAAAAAGTTTAAGGATAAGCCACCTAGAAATGCCTTAATTAAGTTCATTAATCAGTGATTAAATTTTTCCTAAGTCTAACTTAGGAAAAATGATTAATTAACAACAATTATTTGAGGAAGGTGATATTTCTCTAGAAACTCACACGGATCGACTAGGAAATGATCTCAGCCATTGATTAAGTTTAATCTTGGTTGTTGGAGTCCCAAGTGGAGATTATAAGAAGAGGTCGATGGGTAGATGGAGGAACACACTTGAGGTAGAGTTTCCTTGGGAAGTTCGATTTTCCAGAGAGCATCATTTTGTTGGAAGAGTTCGAGCTAGAGAGGGGACATAGAGACAGAGAGGGGTAGTGACAATGAGTCGAGAGGAAGTTTTCCAGTGGGGAAATGTGAACCCAAGTGGGAGAAATGATGAATGGGTTAATAATGAGTAGAAGGAGGGTAATATAAGCGGATAAGGGAGTGGGACCACACAACCAAAATTGGGGTTTCCCTTGAAATACCATATGTAAAGCCAAATGGTCAATAAAAGGGATCCCATGAGGCTAGAATTCAAGGTTAATATTCAAAAGGGGTCTAGGGGAAAAAGGCACAAAGTTGACCCAAACTTTCCGCCAAATCCCCCCATTAATCCATGCCTAAAAGTGCCCATGATAAGCAAACTACAATACTCAACTACCAAATGATAAGGCATACCTTTAGGTCCAAGAGGCTCACTTTCAAACATATGAACATGGCAGATGGGCGAGGGACCACATGGCTGGCTCAGGTGGTGGAGAAATGACACAATGAACTAGCTGGACGCTGCAAGGGGTTGCTGACTGCCGGCTGAGGACCATCTTGGAGAAAAAATTTCTCCTAGGGTTATCACCTACAAAATGGTGGATAAAATCTAGTTCCAACGGGGACGTGATCTCTTGAAGAAGTGGGCGAAGCTACTCGAATGGGAGGTCACGAGAACTCCAACAATCTCTTGGTTACCGTAGACCTGCTACCTAAACATGTAATAGATGAAAAGACACGGGGCAACATGCTTTCACGACATCTCATGATCGCACATGCTATATGTCAGGCCATAAAATTAACAAAAAATAAAATATGCAAGTATGCATCTATCTATCATGAGAAAAATCATATGACGTTAGTTTTAATGCGGAAATCAACATGCAATGCATCCTACCCTAACATGCATATGACGAAGCTATTATTAAAATTTAAGTGTAATCATAAAGCCAGTGCAACCAACATATCATCAAGTCAATACAAATATGTCTGCCTATATGATTACTCATGCAACAAATCCCAAAGCGAATGCAAACCCTAACATGTGGAGGATGTTGTGGGCGGGAGGTGGGAAATATGATGCCCACACATGGATGATTATGTGAGAAGAGGTAAGAAAATGATGTAATCTAGTCCGTGAGATCTTCTTTTGCAACAAAAATATAGAGATATCAACAACCAGGCTCATAAACTTTTGATGGATGGCAACCTCGGGCATATCACTTCCACCATTGTCCTTATTATTTATGTCATGGCTTATGGCCTTCTGGTGGGCTCCAGTATTGCAGCAATAGTGCTGCAACTCCTGAGACTCCCTTCTTTACTTATATCAACCCGGTAGTTCGTAACAAACTTGGAAGCGACGGTGCTGTATGCACAAGTACTAGCTCTTGCCGCAGCTGTCACTTGGTTAGCTGGCACAAGTCCTGCTAGGGGCTTAAGCCAACTTCTATGAGCTCTTAGAAGAAGCTTTTTAACTGATGGACGAAAGCTAACTCAAAGGAAGCTAATCTACTTGCAGAAAGAACTGAAAGCCAAAAAGTAACGCAAACCCTAATTCTACCAGCTAGTCCTACTGATGCAAAGGAGAGAATGCAAACTACTGGAAGGAATGCCATTACTTCTATGAAGGTAAAATACATGTGTCTAGACTACCTCTACCTGAAGAAAACATCTTTTTGTATTTTTGAATAAGTTATTAGAATTATCATGCATGTGCCTTTGACTGGCTTTTTACTGTGCAGGGGTGGATCAAGGAGGAGAAATGCTTGGAAGAGGTTGGGAAGGTTCAGAGAGGGTCTAAGGAGTCCCTAACACCCTTCCAGAGAGTTTCACAAAGTTTGGCTCTCAAGAAACCTCATTTGTGAGCTTCTACAGGAAGTCTGCAGGGGTTCTACAGGAAGTTCAGGATTTTCTACAGGATGTTCAGAAATTTCTACAGGATGTTTAAAAATTGGATTTTGGTGGATGGGTGAGTGAGGGGAGATGCATTAATGGATATGGAGGTAGGATAGGGGTCTGGTAGTGGCCCAGGGACTGGTGGATGGAGTGGCGAGAAGGTGTGGAGGGCTAAATTGGCTCAAAGGAGGCTGAAACAATGATTGCACAAAAAGGTAGGGTTACGTGGGCAAGAGGACAGATGTGAGACGAGGAACCTAGCTAGGAGATGGAACAACTGGCTCTGATGAGGCTTAGGTGGATGAGAGAGTGGTCGAGATGCCCTGCACAATGTACATTTAACCGAATCAACAACGTCTTACAAATAATCAAAGTCCTAGCTAATCTACTCTAACTGTCAATAAAACGAATGAACAACAGTGTTATTGGGAAAGAAAACCATGTACATCAATCATGCAGAGAACATTTCAGAGATCTAAACCCATAATTAACTTCTGCAAATGAAAACAGTACACTAAGGATTGCATGGTCAAGCAAACTAGTGTTTTTGTTGGGGCAGCACTGTTTCTTCAGTTCCAACCCCTGATCCAATAAGGATGAGGCGAAACAGAGAGTGTTGTTGACCCCTTTTTTTGGAGCTTCTTCCTGTTATTATCCTACCAATCCATTTTAAACATCTGAAGCAATTCTATTCATAAACAGTGACCTATTTAACCAACACACCTAAATCTGCCCAACAGAAATATGTTTCAAATGCATAAAAGGAGAACAACGATGCATAAAGGAAAGGTAACAGTACAAAGAAGGAGGCCCTAGGCTCTCAGGTTGGGCCCAACCCCGAGAGCTATGGCTCCTATAGGAAACTCAGATTTGATATAAAATCGGACTGCTTCTCATTATCAAAAAATAGTCATAAGTCAAGAGTTATGCCACAATGGCTACAAGAGAACAAAGTAAAGCTAGCAGCACTGTAGTGCAAAATATGCAATGGTTTCCAAAAGTCCCTCATGAAGGCTGAGGCCTTAACATTTATACACCACGAGGGCCCTAGCTGGCCTCCTAAATCTATGGGACTTGGCTGCCCAAACTGTGAGTAGACAGCTTCTTCCAAAATCTGCTTGGCTGCCTTCTAGATCCGGTTTTGGTGGCCTTTGGAGCTCGGATTTGGGGGTGAAGATCCCGAGGAAGGCTATTTAATGCCATAGACAACCCCCCTACGAATCCTCACCCCAAGCTTGGCTGTCTTCCAGCCCATGATTGCTCGGTTTTGCTCCAACATGTGTCAAAAAACCTGAAATGAGCACGTGTTAGCCACCTAGGAAGAGTGACTACCCTTATTCGTACAAATGACATAAACATACTGGAAAATAATGCATAGGCTATGAAAAATGAAGGATTGAACAAGGATAATTAGGCCAAATGAGCCCAACAAGTTACCAAATTTGGGGCTCATCACCTTCATTGGGTTATGATTAGTGGGAAAGGGAGGCCGACGAGATGGATGAACACAAGTAGGTTGCACATGATGATTACACTGGAGGGGAGGCTATGGAGTGATCAAAACCTTGAGGGCGCGTCCAAGGAGAAAAAGTATAATCAATGAAGGCTTCTCCTTGACACTATACTTGGGAGGGGGGAAAGGCAAATAGTTACATGAGATCATATGACTAGGTATGAGGGAATCACTTGATGAAGACTCAAGATGATGACCAATAGGAAAAAGGGAGAAAGAAATATTGTATTCAACGAGTTGTGCTTTCCTAAAGTCATAATCTAAAGGCTCAAGTGATTTGAACATAGAATCATACTCAAGAGAAGTGGGAGCCTTATCAATTTCTTTAGTATCAAAGATTGGGTCTCTCCTAAAAGGAAAATTGATCACTTCCAACTTCCCCTCTTTATGCAAAGGGAAATGAAGATTCTCCTTCCTAAGGGTATCAATGGGTATGTCATCATAAATAGTGCACAAGGGGAAGGGAAGATGAATCTCATCCTCATCCTCCTTGTCGGTGTCGTAAATGGGAGCACCATCAAATTGAGGACCAACAATTTCCCATTTCTCCTTTTCAATGTGGAAATAATCTTCAATGTCATCTTTTAAGGGGCTAATGGGATCATCTCTCTCAAGGTTTTCAAAAGAGGATTCATCGGGAATAATATCCTCGAGAAAGGTAAGGTTGGTCTCAATTTTACTTTCCATAAATTCATCCTTCCCAACACATGTGTTCTCAAAATCATCATTTTCATCATGTGGACCCAAGGAGGACTTGTCTTCTTGCTCATTAACTAGACTCTTAATGTCTTGATGATGCTCGATGAAGGCTTCCTCTTAGATGCTTAATGTAGGGTGTACTTGAAAATGTCTAGGAAAGCCATCAACGAACTCTTCAATAGATGCGATGCTCCTAGGTTCATGATCATGCAGCCATGATTTATGACCACCGAGAGATCCCATGAACAATAACATAAGGACATCTTGGTGGAAAACCTTCTCTCTTGAAGTATGTGCATTAAATCTTTCTACGTGGTCAGTTGTGGAGAGTGGATCACCATCAAACATGGTCACCCCACGTACCATCCTTTTCGCGACATGATTAGGATGCTCAGGGATGCTAGCAATGTCCAAAGCAGGGAATTTATCAAAGAATGACAACCTATTTGAGGTATACATGAAAAATATGTAGGAGTTGCAAGGGTGAAATTAAAGATGCCTAGACAAATGCTTGTTTCACCCTACAAGCATCGACCTTAAAGTTCAATGAAGAACTAGGGCTTCGTTCTTCCAATAGAGTCTCCAATAATGATATGTCAATATGTTGTATGGGCAACAAAACATACTTTTCCTGTCCCCGACAACAACGCCAAAATGTTACCACTCAAACTAGCAGGGGACCTAAAGGGCAAATACTAGACCAAGGGCAACAAATGGAGACTTAGCCCACTGTCACCTCAACTAAGACTCCCTTCTATTTATGGACTTTCACCGATGGGAGGAGACTCGGTATATTATGGAGTCATCGATGAAGGATAAGTCAATGAGATGATGGGGTGACCCTAATAATCTCTTTCCTGGAAGAGTTAGAATGATAAGGCTTGCTTGCTTTCTAAGCAAGGTACAATGTCTTCTAGGGAAAGGAAGGGAGGATTTAAGGGTTAGGTTTATGAGATATGACTTATGAAGGAACTTCCCAATCCCCAAATTCCTTATTGTGATTGGTATCTCTGATGGTTCTTAAAGAATTGTCTTTTCAAAGGAGCAAGACTACATGGGACCAAGTGGACCTGGTCTAGGATAGGAGGAATGAGTATGGAAACCAATGATGTTCTAACTTCTTACCCTAGACAAGGTGGGGAAAGGAACAAAGAAAGGATTTTCACTTGAAAGTGTTGATTTGACCCTATGAGGTGCTAGCCTTGGGGATGCTAAGGCAAAGTTGGATCTCGGATCTAGGGCTTGGCTTCCCTCCCAACTCCACTTTTGGAATGGCTTCAAAATTGGAGACATTGAGGAAAGACCAACACATGAGATCCTAGGAGATCGAACTTTTTGGAGGGCTAACTTGTCGGGAAATTGATGCCCTAGGTACCCCAACTTGGCTAGACCTGAATGAAGGTGAAAGTATGTGATTTTTGGTGACCACCTTTTGGTAGATTAGTGCCTTAGTCTTGGGAGAATGGAGTCTATGATGAAATAATGAGTAGGATTCTTGATTCTTGGTCAAGGAGGCCTCAAGATCACTTCGCTAGCCTTCTAGGTCAAGGAGAAGCAATCTTGCAGCTTTTATACTTCGATGTGCAAAGGAGATGGCTTATCAAGGTTGAATTCTTTTATAGAATTACCCCTATGAGATTTTGTTCATATTACATGGCCCATACATTGAGAGATGCTACAATAGAGACAAAATTCCACAATTTTAAGCAGTAAATTCATGCAACAATTAGTCCTAGAAACAATGAACATCCCAGTCCAATGTATATGAAAAAGTAAAACAAGAATAACATTAAAAACATGTACTAACATGTAACTGAGTATATCCAACCATCCACAATTGACAAAAGAGAAGCTCCAAGATAAGATATACCAATATCCAGACATCAAAATTCATCCATAAAGCACCAATTCATCCTCTAGAAAAAGTGCGAAATTCTCAAGAGAGAGAAGAGATCCAATCCAAAGTGATGATGAAAGAATGAACTCATCTTACTTGTATTTATACACTAATGAGGAGTTCGAATTAGCTTCCTTGGCCTACATAAGCCCCAAAAATAAAATAATGTTCTAATAATCTAACTTTTGGTGACAAGCCCACCAAACTAGCTCATAAATGAAAGAATAAGCCTCTCAAGAGGTCAAATAATAATCTATGCATGTCGTAGGGCCCTCTAAGAGGCCTAATGAGGTCCATGGGTGCCATAATGAAGAGTAGGACCCTCGAAAGTGATGGACAAGGGGTTGGCCCTTTGTTCTCCAAACAATAAACTTGCAATGCTCCCAATGGGTGTGGGGGCACAATGATAACATCATGGGACTCCAAATGAGTTGAGGGCGCCTGTAGATCGTTTGTAAGGGATCTGATGATGGTGCAGGGGATGCCACATCATCCTACAAGTCCTGGGTCAGCTGCCAAGTGCGTGGTACATCTCTGGGGTTGGCTGGGCAAAGGTGAACCAGGTGCATCATCCTCGTCCAATGGGAGTATCTCGAGCATCTCTGATCATCCTCGGGGATCCATGGAGTGTTGTCTACTGCTGTGGAGGCCCATGGCTCTCAACACACACCCTACATGTGCCAATGTAGCCCTTTGGAGGATTAAGACCTCGTATAGGGAGACCAAACCTAAGATGGAGACCATCTGCAATCCTGCATAAGATCCAATGCGTCCCTTAGCCTTCCAGTACAATAAGTCATTAGAGAAATTGAGTAAATGAGCTTACCAACCATGAACCACAGGTGGGGACTTCATAGTGGTTTGCCCTTCCATAATGGGCTTCGGGATGTGCTAATGTCTCTTAAACTCCAAATGGGGTTAACCAAGTATCCTATTAGGTGGTTTCTACTTCTAAAGGGAATAATATGCTCAAGGTACACCCTTCAAAAGGTGGTGCCATGTGACAGATAGGTGAATGAAGTAGGGGATGAGAAGGGGCAACCTTGGGCCACATTTTGAGGTACAAGGGTAGCTAATAAAAGGGAAGCCCACACTTGGGTTTATAATGTATAGGAGGGAGCAATCATGGTACATGAGGTGCCCCGAACTTGATTTTTCTGTTAGTTTTTGGTAGCATCGGAAGTGCTCTAGCCTTGAAAATTGGTGGAGAGGCTAAGGCACATGAGTTCTAAAGAACCCAGAAACCGTTTGGTGAAATTCTACCCGGATTGTGTTTTATTAAAATAATTAATATTTTTAATGGGGTTCCTAAGTCTAAACTTAGGAAAATTAAAATATTAATGGGTATTAATCAAAATATGGGTGAGAATGGTCTAAAAGGCGGATCAAGTCATTTTTTAATCTTAGCCGTTGATTAGAGACTTAATCTCGGCCATTGAAAACTCAACATGAAAAGTATAAAATGGAGGCTTGGGGTTCATTTGGAAACACAGAGAGAGAGAGAGAGAGAGAGAGAGAGAGAGAGAGAGAATTGATCTGGAGTTCGATTTCTGGGGCTAGGAAGTTGAGAAATTTGAACTAAGTGATCATTTAGTAGCAGAGGGGCAGTGAGAATCCGGGAGGACTTTCCGGAGAATACTGAGCAGAGAGACGGAGAGAGCTTGGAGTGGCAGCGCAGTAGCCGGGAAAGGCTGACGGTGGGCCAGTTTGGGCCCACGCAGTCCCTACACAGCGCCATAAGGGCCAATGTAGAGCAAAAAAGCCGTCTGTCAAGCAGAATCCGGAACTGCCGGAATAGCCGGGAGAACTGACGCAGAGGGTAGAAGAGGTGACGCAAGGCTGACACAGAGCCTATGCAGGGCCAACGCAGAAATAGCCGGGGCCAGCCAGTCTTGTGCCGGATCAGCCAAAATTCTGCTAGGTGAAGTGAGGTAAAACTCAGATTTTCCGCCAGTATTTTCTCTGTAAAGGATTGCTGGCTGAGCATCCTAGATTTGTATTCAGAGATTTCTCCTGCATAATAATAAACCCTCAGAACTGCTGCACCGGTTTTCCCGCATTGGGTTTTTCTGGGGACTATTGTGTCCAAAAATAAGTGTGTCCTATGTATCTTGTTCTTTGCTCTGTTTTCTGTTTCATGAGATCAAATATTTAATTAGTGTAGGCTGCAAAAGTAATTTGCTTCAGTATTCAGAAGAATAACTTGATGAATGTAATTTAAAGAAAATCAAGTAGGTGAAGTAGATTCAGATTTGCTGCAGTAGGGGTTCCTTCAGTAGTTGGAATTTTCACATTTTCCACCCTTCTTTATATGCCTTTTTCCTTTTTATGTTTTTTTTTGATTAACTGCTCGGGGTTCAAGGGGTAAGAGTATGATGCATAAGATATAACAGTGAATACCCCCTTTTAAGGTAGGGCGGTTCATTACCCATTAGGGGTTGGGACAATCATGGGTTCCTATATGATGAAGGAGGCTCATAGAACCTGTAGGAATCGGGGTGATGGCCATGATGATGGGGTAGAGCTCATGTATTGCGTTTTATCCACGTGCTAAATGTGTTTTTCCCGGCCATCTTTTGCATTTTGTGGTACATTTTCTTGTTGAATGTGGCCAAATATGTGTTTATCTTTGTTTTTAGCTGCATCGACCTCTGGGGCATCATTCCAAGCCTGACCAATGGTGTGGGCAAGGGGAAGGGGCTAGCTAAGACAAAATAAAATCCCAGATCCCACATATATACAAAAAATTAAATTGAAAACCCAAACCCCAAGCTAGAGATTAAAAATTATGTTACAAAATTTTAGATCTATACAAATAATTTATAGATCTATCAGATATAAGGAGTATGAGTCCGACTCCACTCCTAGATCTGTAAATATAAGGCTCTTTCTAGCCAGATCCAACTATTTAGCACATATTTTAAGAGAAGTAAATTTTTTAATTTAGGTACTAGCCCAAAAAATCCCTACAAGAAGAAGTTCGTCAGATAATCTTAGGATTTTAATCAGGAAGGCTCTCTAGATCTTATGTCTCGAGAGTCGGCTAGTCCAACCAAGGACTTCCCCAAACGCCTAATTTCTCAAGTACAAATAATTTCTGCAAACACTAGATCAAATTTTCAGATCGATAGAGATATAAAATAACAATATAATCTTCAAGAATTAGAGATACCTGCTAATTCAATCAAATTTAAATTTCTACTTTAGATTCAATAAACTAAGCAAGATACCTGTGCAATAGATTATTCCACGAGAGTTATTAATCGATAATTTATAAATAATATTCAACAGAGCATTAAAAACAATATTACCGTAAAATACCAGAGAGGAACACTGCCATTGACAAAACCCCAAATACTGTGTTTTTTATTATTCCAGAAATATTACAAGTGAGCTTCGAGAGCCAGTACACGATCTAAAATATCGGATAATCTGAATGACAAGTGACCTCTAATTTATAGATTAATTCTTAAAATTAATTAAAATTTCTAAGACTTAAAATCAATTAAATCCTAAGACTTAAAATTAATTAAATTTCTGGCTTAAGATTTTAATTTATTTTTTGTCAAGAGATTTAATTAATTGACTCATGAGGGGATTAATAATTTTTCCGACCCTCAAATATTTTAGTCATGGTGTCTAAATATGAGGGACCATGCACTAAGATATTTTTTACATAAAGATTTTACATTTTAATACATGAAGGGGGAAACCTGTTCGTTATAAACCCTCAATTATTTACCCAATTCTACGACTCAAATATGATCTAGTAGACCTAGTGATTTGTAATGAAACAATTTAACCAATTAGCTAAAATTATTCCCAAATCACTTTACAGAAGACTTGACTAGAACACTAGGACTTATCTAAGATCTTGACGACAAAATCCACCCTAGCTTTGGGGTGAGGTTGGAGGCAAAAACTCTGCCTATCATTTGTATTTAGAAACACGCATGAATTGGTGAGACGAAAAACCTTCTAGGATAGAAATTGTCACAAAAAAGGTAGGATTATCTAGGTTGTTACATACATAGATGGTCTTACTAGGATCATTTACATTATAAACTTGTAGAATGAGTTTACAACTTTTAAACAATGATGGAAGAAGATGATGATGAAATCTGGATGATCTCATTGTTCGATCATGATGGAATCTTCTTGCGAAAATGTATACTACTATAGGGTAGTTGACGCGGAGTGGTTAACATCTGGCTCTACTGGGGAATGCGTTGTTTCACTGAAGGAATATGAGAATCCAGAATCTGCACCCAGGCAACACACAAAATCACATAAGTAGTTTCCATCCAAATGTAATCCAAAAATCATCATATAACATTAAGTGCATGATATAGAAGCTCTGAAATGTACAACTAACCTAAAGACAAAAGTGAAACTTAATCTATGAAATAGAATGCCAAAATAGAAACTACTCTAACAACAAAAATAACAAGGAGTAGGGTTAGAAATACAATACAGAGGATGCCCTATGGCATAAGATGTGTTCAATATAATGCATACTGAGCGTTTTCCTGCTTTCTGACAAATCGGTGGGTTGTTTTTCGGATGTGCCATGCCCGATCATGCATATTGTAGGACTTTGTCTAATTCGAAGATCGAGCTGCTCTTGGCTATCAGATGCATCAAACCGCTTCCTTCTTCTTTTCTTCTTTTTGTTCTTCTTCTGGGTGGGCTGAGATGTCAATATTGAGACCACTATAGATTCCTTGTCCTGATCTTGAAAATGCTTGGGCGAAAGATATGAAGAATTTGAAGTATGCCCAATCTTACTCTGAATATAATCTGTTAATGGTGACACATAAGCTTGGTCTTAACTTTCTTTGTAACCATGGTCGACTTGTCCTTAATGAGAAAAGTGACCTTCTTGCAATGAGATGGGAGTTGCTTCGGCGGACTAGGAGATTTGTGAGTCGTGACAAACCCTTTGTGCTTTGGTTTGAGTTGAAGTCTCGGACCCTGTGCCTTTTTCATCATTTGCAGCTTATCCTGAATAGTGGTCTTTTCAATTCTGATGGCATCAATCTGGTTAGAGTGTCCAACCTTCATGGCACTGATTTCCTTTGCATGAATTGATTCCATAGCTGTTATTAATTGTACTTGCTTTTCCTCCATGGCCAACAATCTATTCTACAGACATATCTGACCAACTTCCATGTCTTTTATCATTTTGTTATGATTTACTTGAATAACACTCATTTATTTCACATGATTTGCTTCCATGGTGATCAAATGATCCATGGTGGATATCTGATTAACATGTTTTTCTTCTATAGCCAACAACCTCTTCTACATAGAACCCATTTCCCTGGTGTGATCTTTTGTTAATCTAGCTTGGTTAAGTTCCACGTTCTTAATGAGTTGAGCCTGGTTGACTTCCATATTCTTGATTACCTGTGCTTGATTCAATTGCATATCGTTAACCATTTGAGTTAACTGCTTGATAAGATCATTTTCAGTTTCTTTAGCTTCCTTTACTTCAACCTTCGCTTTGACCTTTCTCTTATCTCCATATTTATTTTCAAAGGCATCAATGATTGATTGTAAAGGCTCAAAAATGTTATAAGGAAACTTAGCAAACCATTCTAAGGCATCTCCATATAAGGTGAGAATGAAAATCTTCATCTTCACATCTTCATGGTTAGAATATGGATGAAATTTGCTTATATAGATGTTGAAATTATGAAGGTGAGTCTCGGCAGTAAAAACATTGTCATCTTGAAAATGAGGAAATCCATCGATAATTTCACCAATTTCATAAGGATAATCATGCAGATCTCCCTGAATGTTAGTAAAATCATAAGGAGCAAACAAATCATCCATGATGACTTGCTTAAAGGCCACATGGATGATAGAGAGAGAGATCCTTGCTCAAGAAAATCTAGAGATCCACAGTAAGCGAGCTTCTAGCAGAAATTCTTGTAAGAAATGAAAGAAGTGGAGTTGCCACTTGAACATGAATCTATTTCCAAGATCCAAAATGAAAAACCCGAAAGATTAGTCAGGGAGAAGCAGCTGGATATCGGGGAGGGCTTCTTGTCTGAGAAATAATGGATGAATAAGTGGAGTCGCCACCCAAACAGGGAACCAACCAAAATGTCTCGGTGCTAAAGGTGCAAATAGAGAAGATGAAGAGGAAAGATGAATGTTGTAAAGCCAAGGTCCAATAAATTGGTCCCCGACAACAGCGCCAAAACATGTTGTCGCATAGGATGTCTAGGCACCGTGACAACGGCTCAGATCGGGGGCTGTCACCCTGATTCCCAATCTCTCCGTTTAAGCTGTCTCGCAACAACGGACTAAGGGGGGTGGACCCTACAAAAATGGAATGGTGGAGGACTAGTTGGGAACCAACCAGTCCGGTAGACACATTTGACTCTTTGAGCGACCAAATACTTGTTTAGATCTAGCAAGACTTAAATGATTCGATTAGATTTATAAGGTTGATACTAGTGCCTTGTGGAGTCAACTGTCTTGCTAAGAAATTTAGGAACAAGTACAAGATGGACAACTGTTGCTAAAGAAAATATTATTATGATGAAAAAGAGATGCAAGATGCAATTAGCAAAGGGATGAGTGAGTAGTCTTGAGGTAAGATCGTTTAATGTTTAAGTACTTAGTATAAATTAACCTTATAACAAGAGTACTTAATGAAGATAATCCTACACAAGACGAATGCAAATAGGATACAAAGATGCCAAAGATGTAATCGTTCAAGTAAATAACACCTCTTAAAGAAAGATGCCAAAATGACCATAAACCAATGATTTTAATGTCAAGAGAACTAGATAATTAAATCATTTATCCAATATAAATGACAATTCTTCAAGATTAACAATCTCCTTAGGATTTTTCCAAGATAATGCCAATTATGCAGATGCTCAAAATACTCAATTTTAATAACTGAAAGATATACAATTTTCCACAAGTCCACGATAGAGTATTCAATAGAAATGCTGATCACAATTACTTTTAAATTTCTCAAAACTAATTCAAGAAATATCCCACAATTCAAGTAAATAAATGCAAGCTTAGAGTTAATTTCCTTCTTAGACAGAGGACGATCTTAACAAATATCAAGCATTAAAACCAATGATTACAAAACTTAGCTGAATCATGCAGATAATAAAGGCTTAAGCACTTAAATTTCAACGATTTAATATTTTAGGATAACGGTGAAATTTAGATGCTAATTAGTGCCCATAACATCTCTTCAAATAATTCTGGAAATTATTAATTTTTCTTATTTTTCATATCGAAAAAAATATATTTTCTCATATAGTCATACTTACAGAAATTTTAAAAAAAATTATTTGTTGCCTTGACTATAGGAAAATTTAAATTTTTACCCCACAAAGATTTTAAAGATTTAAGGCCCCAAAACCTTTATCACAAAACTAAAAAATGAACTTTAGATTAGAATTTGTCATGCTTAAAATTTTTTGCTTTAAGATTTATGTGATAATAAAAATTTAATTTTCTCGAAGGGGCAAAAGTGATGAATGATTTTTTTAATGTGGTAAGGCAAAAATTTATTTTTTAAAGGGCCAAAGGCCATCTTTTAAAAAATTAAATCGAAGTATTGCTTATGAAAAATATATTAAATTAAATTTTTTTATGGGCCAAAAGCCACGAAAAAAATTTAAATAAAAAAAGTGAAATGAGGTTGACTAAGTTAGTGAAAGGGAAAAGGCGTATGCAGGTCAAGAGGCTCGAGCAGCGAGGAGGGACAAGGGCCGAGCTCGCAACGAATTGGAAGAGGAGCCACGACAAGGGAATCAAGGCATCAGATGGGCAGGGAGGAGCTAACATGAAGGGTAGAGGAAGTCACGCGGAGGTGAGGTGAGGATGAGAAGGGACGCAAGCAGAGAGGAGATTGAGAAATGCAAAAGATTAGGGCCACAAGCTAAGAAGAGGAATGCAAAGGATAAGGGACACGAAGGGTTGAGGAAGCTGTGAGGAGAGCTGAGGGTTAGAGAGAGAAAGGAGAAATGTGAGCTGAGAAAGAAAGGATGAAGAAAAACGCAGAGGGGAAAGGGATCTGCGAGGAGAGAGAAAGGAGAGCAGGGATGAGGGCCGCGTGAGGGAAAACACACAGAAGAGAAAGAGAGCAAGAATTGCGGGAGAGAAAAGAATGGACAATGTGAAAGTTTAGGACAGTGATTAGATTGCAGGAATGGAGAAAGCCAAGGGCTGTAAACAAAAAATTAAAATTTTATTCAAAAAATTTGCCCAAAAAAAATCAATTTCCTTCTCAGAATTTACTAAGATCTGAATCTTCAAATAAATGATTTCGTTGTTTTTTATCCTTGCAAACAAAAAATTGAGGCAAGATCTTGCCCTCCAGAGCTTAGATCTGCTTCGAAACCACAAATTTTCCTTGACAATCTTTAGATTTGAACTTGTAAAAACAAAATAAAATCCCAGATCCCACATATATACAAAAAATTAAATTGAAAACCCAAACCCAAAGCTAGAGATTAAAAATTATGTTACAAAGCTACAAATCTATACAAATAATTTACAGATCTATCAGATTTGAGTGGTATGAGTTCGACTTTGTTCCCAGATTTGTAGATCTAAGGCTCTTTATAGCTTGATCCAACTATTTAGCACAAATTTTAAGAGATAAGTGAAATTTTTAATTTAAGTACTAGCCTAGAAAATCCCTGCAAGAAGTAGTTCGTCAGATAATCTTAGGATTTTAATCAGGAAGACTCTCCAAATCTTATGTCTTAGGAGTTAGCTGGTCCAACCGAGGACTTCCCCAAACGCTCAATTTTTTAAGTACAAATGATTTCTGCAAACATTAGATCAAATTGTAAGATCGATAGAAATATAAAATAACAATATAATCTTTAAGAATTAGAGATCCCTACTAATTCAATCAAATTAAAATTGCTATTTTAGATCCAATAAACTAAACAAGATACTTGTGCAATGGATTATTCCATGAGCGCTATTAATCGACAATTTATAAATAATATTCAGCAGAAGATTAAAAACAATATTACCATAAAATACCGGAGATGAACATTGCCATCAATAAAACTCCAAAGACTTTGCATTGTTACTATTCCAGAAATATTACAAGAGAGTTTTCAGAACTAGTACACAATCTAAAAGATCGGATCAATTGAATGACAAGTGACCTCTAATTTATAGATTAATTCTCCAACAGTTAGTTGGCTTGATCCCCGTCAAAGTAATCTCGACCGTTGAAAAAGATTTAATTATCTTTTAATCTCCTCCGTCGAAATTATTTTATTTTTGAGGAAATTCGATTTTTTCATTTAATTGAATTTTAATCAACTCAAAATTAATTATTTTGAGTTGATTTTCTCACAAAATTGACTTTGATTTAACTATTAAGGCCCAAGGGTCCAAAATCTCTTGAAATTTTCAATATTCCCTTGGCTAGAGACCTCCAAAATTTAATTTCTTCGAAACCCACAAATTTTACCTTTTGGAGAATTAATTTTTCCTAAGAGTTAAAATTAATTAAATTTCTGGCTTAGGATTTTAATTTATTTTTGCCAGTAGATTTAATTAATTGACTCATGAGGGGATTAATAATTTTTTTGACCTTCAAATATTTTAGCCATGGTGTCTAAATATGAGGGACCACGCACTAAGATATTTTTTACATCAAGATTTTACATTTTAATGCATGAAGGGGGAAAACCCGTTCATTATAGACTCTCAATTATTTACCCAATTCTGTGACTCACATATGATCCAATAGACCTAGTGATTTGTAATAAAACAATTTAACCAATTAGCTAAAATTATTCCCAAATCACTTTATAGAAGACTTGACTAGAACACTAAGACTTACGTAAGATCTTGACAATAAAATCCACCTAGCTTTGGGGTGAGGTTGGAGGGAAAAACTCTGCCGATCATTCATGTTTAGAAACACATATGAATCGGCTAGACGAAAAACCTCTTAGGAGAGAAATCGTTACAAAAAAGGTAGGATTACCTAGGTTGTTACATACGTAGATAGTCTTACTAGGATCATTTACATTATAAACTTGCAAAATGGGTTTACAACTTTTAAACAATGATGGCTAAAGATGATGATGAAATTTGGATGATCTAACTGTTCGATCATGATGGAATCTTCTTGTGAAAATGTATACTGCTATAGGGTAGTTGATGCAGAGTGGTCAACACTGGAGATCCATGAAGTAATATCTGCTATGGTGGAGGCCCATGGTTCTCAACGCTCACCCTACAAGTGCCAATGTGGCCCTCTGGAGGGCTAGGACCTCATATAGGGAGATCAAGCCCCAAATGAAGACCCACATGCAATCTTGCATAAGATCCAATGCGTCCCCTTACCCTCCAATACAACAAGTCATTAGAATAATCAAGTAATAAAGCTTACAAGTCATGGGATCAATGGGGCATTTCATGGTGGCATGCCCTTCCATAGTGGGCTTTGGCATGTATTAGTGTCTTCAAGCTCAATAGGGGGGTTAACCAAAGATCCTATTAGGTGGTTTCAACCTCTGAAAGGGGTGACATGTCCATGGTACATCCCTTAAGTGGTAGGTGGCAAATGATATAATAATAGAATGGAGTGGGGATTAGGGAATCATCCAGCGCACACATCAAGGTGCAATGGTAGCTATAATAGGGGAAGCCCACACTTGGTTATATGAGCGTAGGAGGGAGCAAATCGTAGTACATGAGTTACCCCGACCTTTGTTTTTCCACCCTTTTTCATATACCTTTTGCCTTTAATTGATTTTTCTCTATAACTGCTCGGGGGTCTTGGGGATGAGAGCATGATGTGTAATATGTAGCAGTGGATACCCCTTTAAGGTGGGGCAGTCCATCACTCACTAGGGGTTGGGATGATCATGGGTTCCTTAATGATAAATGGGGCTCTTCTAGGGCCCATAGGAACAAGAGTGATGACCATGGATAAGGGGTAGAGCTCATGTTGGCTTCTGCCCACGTACTAAATTTCCATGTCCCGACCATCTTTTGCATTTTGTGGTACCTTTCTTGTTGTGAGTGCCAAATTATGCTTTTTTATTTTCTTTTTAGCTGCATCAACCTTTGCGGCATCGTTCTAGGCCTGACCCAAGGTGTGGACAAGGGGAGGTGGAGGCTAACCCTATGTGGACCCTGTGGACACATGTGGACTCGAATGGGAAAAATACTGAATGGGGTTAAAATGAGTCGAAAGGGGTGATGTATATGGAGTCAGGAAGCCGGAACACACAACCAAAATCGAGATGTCCCATGTAGTGCCAACTCTGAAGCCAATGGCCAATAAAGGAGATCCCACTGGACTAGGATACAAGGGTAACCACGGAATCAGGCAGTGGAGACAAGAATACAAACCTAGCCCACTCTTTCCGCTGAATCCCCCCACCAATCCATGCCCAAAAGTGCCTATGAAAAGTAAACAAAATTACTCAACCAAATTGCAATGACCCATCTACCAATACAAACGAAATGTAAATCATTAGCATGTATACGAGGCATGCATATGATAACTACATATGCATGTGTTCCTCCACTGCACTAGTATTCATATTAAATTATGAAGGATTTCCAAGCATAGGATAAAAGACGTAATTGTTGAAGATACTAAATAAATACCTAACTCGCAAAAATATAGTGAAATATGTATTTTAGTGTGTGTCGTCATCATAATAGGTAATAATAGAATATTATGCAAAATAAAAGATTAATACTCTATACTATACAAAATTAAAAGGGATAAGTATAAATAAAAGGAATGAACATTTAAAAAGGATACTATGCATGTTATACAAAAATAAAAATAAAAAGAATATTAGATAAAGCAAACAAAAGGGAATATAATATGTTATTTTACCTAACCCAACCAATTCATAAAGGCACATTACAATATTAATATTATGGAGGGTGAGTAATATCATACGTATAGGTTCCAAAAGTAATGATAAAACTGTCATCTTAAAGAGAGACCACCGCATCTAATTATAAATGCTTTACCTTCCTCACGAAGCGAACACAAAAGAGAAGTGGTCATGCAATCGACTGAAAGTTCGAGAAGAGCTTCATGGAAAAATATAAAGGGAACATAGATGAAGTTTTTGAGGGGGAGGAAAATTTTCAGGAGAAGGAAGGAGAAAATTTTTAACAGAAAGTTATAGACAGTAAGGACTGAGCCTTGGTTGTTCTTGAAGTTTTTGGGCACGGGGGCCAGATTGCATCAATTGGGAAGCATTCTGGAACTGAGTACTTAGGTTGTACCTAGTTTGGCTGGGAGGTTTTGGTCTTTTAGTAACCAACGCAAATTTGGAGCCACAACATCTCAGGATCAACTTCATACACGGAAACTAGGTAGGTGTCTGTGCATTAAAATTGATAAATTTCTTGCTTAAATTGTAGTTGGTAAATTTTAGAAGGACTTCGAAATTTAATTTGCAAATTATATTTTGTTTTGGGCATTACATGAATTTAGGAATTCAATTTGTAAACTTAAATGGGAAAATTTTGGTTTAAGCACAACACAAACTAATGAAAAGTCATGCCTTTGGGGTCGGGAAGCCCACCCTCAAACATACATTTATAACAGATGGGTGAGGGACCACATGGCTGGCTCAGGTGGCAGAGAAAATGAAACATCGAGCTATCTGGGGCTGCAAAGGGCTGCTGGTTGCTTGCTGAGGACCGTCTAAGAGAAAATTTTTCTCCTATATACACTACCCATGGGTGGTGGGTAATAGGGCCTCTACCCCATTGATAGCACTTTATTTAGCTTTTGTCTTATAGGGTTTCCCTCTCTAAGGCCTACTAGATTTTGTGGTAATAGGTTTTGTTGTCACTCAGATTGTACAGGCATCACGACAACGGCTCAAGGCGGGGGCTGTCACTCTGATCCCCGCTCACTTTGTTCTAGCTGTCTCCCAAGAACAGGCTATGGGGGGTAGTCCCTATGGAAATGTGTAGGTGGAAGATAAATTGGCAACCAACAAGCCCGGGAGACACGATTGAGTGGCTTAGCTACTTGGTTAAATTTAGCAAGACTTAAAGATTATATTAGATTCAGCTATGGGACTAGTGCCTTATGGAGTCAAAATTATTGCTTGTTATAATTTAAGACCAACTAACCGAATGGACAACCACTGCTTAGATGCTTCATTAACTTATATGAGATGCAAGTGTTGATTTGTGGTAGCATCAGATGTGATCTAGCCATGAAAATTGGTGGAGAGGCTAAAGCACATGAAATCTCCAAGACCCAGAAATGGTTTGGGCAGATTTTAACCGGTTTGGGAGATATTAAAATAATTAATATTTTTAATGGAGTTCCTAAGTCTAAACTTAGAAAAAAATAAAATATTAATGGGTATTAATATAAAACTGGGTTAGAAGGTTCCAAAAGTCATGGATCAAGCCAAATCTAATCTTAGTAGTTGATTAGAGATTTAATCTCGACCGTTGAAGGACCAATGAGAAAAGTATAAGAAGAGGCTTGAGGGTCAGTTGGAGAACACACCAGAGTGATTAGTCATTCATTTTGCTAGAGCGGGGTTGCTAAGCAAAGTTGAATCAGTGATCAACAGCGAGAGGCAGTGAGTACAAGATAAAGAGGTAGAGACAGTACTGGGAGACCAGCGCAGAAGCAGAGAGAGTGAGAGCAGCAACCAGTCCAGGCTATGTAGAGCCCAACAGAGTTAGTGCAGAGGCTGCGCAGTGCCTCAGAAGGCTGATGCACAGGGTCCTGGGGCTGACGCAGGTCAGCAAGAGGCTGACACAGAGGCTAGAAGGGCCAGTGTTGAGCTTTAGTTGTGCCGGAGAGGGTTTCGTGCGACAGGTTTTCTGAATCCTTGTTTCCGAATATAGAGGTATTGCTGTAGTGTATTTTTCTTTGTCGGGTGAGCCGGTTAGGCACCCAGTTGTACTCAGAAAGACTGCATAATAATATAACCCTTAGAATAGCTGCACCGGTTTTCCCGCATTGGGTTTTTCTGGGGACATTTGTCCAAAAATAACGGTGTCACTTGTGTGCTTGTTTTCTTTCAGTTGATGATCTGTAGATGTTGACTGTATTGTGTTTATTTTGGTATTTAAATGTATTAAATAACTTATTCAGAATTTACAAGTAGAAGAAATAAACCAACAGAATACAGATTAATTTTCTAATGGATAGACTTAGAAAATTCAACATGGTATCAGAAAGAAGTTGCAGATCACAGGGAAACTGAAGGCATCAACTTAGCAGGGCATTTGTAGCAGATTCAGCTGTCCTGAGTGACAGAGTTGATCCTTGCAGAAAGCGACAGAGGAAGGAGTGACGCAGAGGGACTACGTCATCAGTCTGAGCCAGAAAGAGGCAACACAGAGGCTGAGGAAGGCAGAAACAGGCTCACGCAGAGCCCAGGTGGGCTGACGCAGTTGGCTGAGAGACCTGTTTTGCTGGTGCTTGGATTGCGCAGAGCCAAGAGGCTCAATCCTTCAGTTGTTGGGGCATAGGAGGCTGTGGGTAGTTTACGGAGCGAAGCTGGTGGGGTACTGTGGTCAGAATAGTACCTAACAGGGCAAGACCAAGGCGGAGGGAGTTGGTGCTGAGGCGGATTTCTAGCCAACGAATCTGGATTAGTGTTGCAGTTGCACAGACGATGGGAGTGGGGCAACTTGATGTTGGCAGAAGGATTTCTAGGAGGGAAATCGGGACTCAGAGGGAGTCCAGAGAAGAACTTCCAGATGGGAAGTAGAGAGACTCAACAGGAGTCGAACAGAGGACTTCCAGGAGGGAAGTAGAGAGACTCGGAGGATTCGACAGAAGAGCAACGAGATGGTCGTGAATGGGCTGAGGGATCAGGATAGGCTGGACGAAGCGTCCAACTTTGTGGTCTGGAAGGCCAGGATCCTGTCCATTCTAGACAGACATCACATCAAGGGCTTCGCGTTGAGAACTATGGCTATCCTAGTTGAACCGGTAGTTAATGAAAGGTACGAGGAGGCAATGGCTAAGGCAAAGTGCATCATCTTTGATGGGGTCAAGGATCATGTGGTCCAACATATTGCCGAGAAGCAAACGACAAAGGAGATATGGGACACTTTGAAGACATTGTACTAGCATACTTCCGTGCAGAGGAAGATGCTCCTTGAGAATCATCTAAGGTCATACCAGATAAAGAAGGGGGAGCAGATAGATCACTTCCTTGGTCGATTGAAGGAGATCAGGGACCAGCTGACTTCCATAGGAGCTATGTCGGATGAAGAGATGATGGTTAGGAACGTACTTAACGCAGTCTCCGAGGAGTGGGAGACATTTGTCCAGAGCATACTGGGCAGGGCGAATCTTCCAGATTGGGAAGAATTGTGGGCGGCTCTTTGCCAAGAAGAGATCAGAAGGCTTAGCAAGAAGGGAAGTAGCAGTAGAGGAGTCCAGATCAAGAAGGAGGAGGAAGAGGATGCGGCTCTAGCATCTGCGGGAAAGCAGGAGAAGAGGAAGAAGGACCTCTCCAAGGTCAAGTGCTTCCATTGTGGGGATTTGGGTCACTATGCGAACTAGTGTTCGAGGAAGAAGAACAAGGGAGAGGCTTCTGAGTCTAAGGCAGTGCCAACGAAGGTAGAGAATGAAGTCGAGGAGGATGACGATTGTGCCATGAGTGCTCATGTGCCACTTGAGAAGAAGTGGGGAGACATCGAGTTGTAGTCAGGAGAACTACAGGCGATGAGGGACAGGATCCTTGAGGTACCCAACCTCTTGGATTATACCTTGCTACGGGAGCTCTGAAGAGGAGTAGCGGGACTAGCAGATGTGGGTAGAGACGGATGCGGATGAAGCGACAGAGAGTGTTACAGTGTAGGAGTCCCAGGGAGTGCGAGGCTAGCAGGCTGCAATAGTGCGAGAGGCACGAGAGTGTTGCAACGGTGCAGGATGGCACAGAGAGGGTTGCAACGGTGCAGGATGGCACAAAGAGGGTTGCAACAGTGCGAGATGTAGGGAGTTGTTGTAGCAGTGCAGAGGTTAGTAGAGGGAGCACTTGTTAGCGGAAGAGGGAGCGTCAGCATTGGGAGTGTTTTTAGCCCAACAGAGATGTCAGAAGTTGGGTGGATCAGTTACTTACTTCTCAGCAACTGAGTTGCAGTGCAGTAGCAGTTAGCAGTAGCACGATGCAACATGATGAGAGGGGGTTGCAGTGCTGGGAGGATGGACCAGAAACAGCACAGATGCAGAGGGAGACGTCGTATGAATGCAGTAGTGGCAGTGGCAGGGCCATGGGCAGTAGTACAGGATGCAGCAGTGCAGAGGATGTTGGGCAACAGGCCTAGCATTGGCACAGGTACTGGTGCCGGATAATTAGAGTGATGCTCAGTGTGGAGTATTACTAGAGCACAATCCTCGCTAAGAGGGAGTGTTGATTTGTAGTAGCATCAGATGTGCTCTAGCCATGAAAATTGGTGGAGAGGCTAAAGCACTTGAGATCTCTAAAACCTAGAAATGGTTTGGGCAGATTCTAACCGGTTTGCGAGATATTAATATAATTAATATTTTTAATGGAGTTCTAAGTCTAAACTTAGGAAAAAATAAAATATTAATGGGTATTAATATAAAACTGGGTTAGAAGGTTCCAAAAGTCATGGATCAAGCCAAATCTAATCTTAGTAGTTGATTAGAGATTTAATCTCAGTCGTTGAACGACCAATGAGAAAAGTATAAGAAGAGGCTTGAGGGTCAGTTGGAGAACACACTAGAGTGATCAGTCATTCATTTTTCTAGAGCGGGGTTGTTAAGCAAAGTTGAATCAGTGATCAACAGCGAGGGGCAGTGAGTACAAGACAGAGAGGTAGAGATAGTACTGGGAGACCAATGCAGAAGCAGAGAGAGCGAGAGAAGTAGCCAGTCCAGGCTATGTAGAGTCTAGCAGAGTCAGTGCAGAGGCCAGAGGGACTGCGTCATCCACGCGGAGGCTGCTGGAGTGACACAGAGGGTCCTGGGGCTGACATAGAGGCTAGAAGGGCTAGCGCTGAGCTTCAGTTGTGCCGGAGAGGGTTTCGTGGAAAAGGTTTTCTGTATACCTGTTTCCGAATATAAAGGTATTGCTGCTGTGTATTTTTCTCTGTCGGGTGAGAGGGTTAGGCACCCAGTTGTACTCAGAAAGATTGCATAATAAGATAACTCTCAGAATAACTGCACTAGTTTTCCCGCATTGGGTTTTTCCCGGGACATTTGTCCAAAAATAACGGTGTCAATTGTGTGCTTGTTTTCTTTCAGTTGATGATCTGTAGACGTTGTGACTGTATTGTGTTTATTTTGGTATTTAAATGTATTAAATAACTTGTTCGGAATTTACAAGTAGAAGAAATAAACTAGTAGAATACAGATTAATTTTCTAACAGATAGACTTAGAAAATTCAACAGCAAGTCCTAAGATCTAGATGAAATGCAAGGATCTTGGTCACTTTTAAGTTATATGCCTAGTCTAAATGGAATCTCCTTCTTAACTATTTTGAGACTAGTCTTTAGAGTAGGTTGTGGGATGGAAGCCAATGGGAAACAAACAAATGATTGATTAACGATACCTCCCCCTGTGTTCCAACCACCTAGTGCCTCCGACGCTGCAGAGACTATGGCTCTGACCACTGCAAGGTCACTGTGTTAACCACTAAAAAGGTGTTGAATCGCTCAAGCTAAGTGAGAAAGGGTGGCCTTAGAAGTCTATCAACCAAACTTATGCTTAGAGGTAAATTATTAATGCAACTAGGCCTAGAATGCTTATGAGTGAGTATTCGGTTTAAAATTGGCTTAATGTTTAAGTACTTAAAGTTATAATTAATCTTCAATGACAAGAGTACTTATCTAATAAATGGAAAGCCAATCTTATTACCAAGAGTGCCAATTATTAAGTGCCAATGTCAAATCCACAAGATGCTTAATTAAGAGCAATTATTCACTTAACAATTTGCCAATAATCATCAACACAAGATGCCAATTGCTCAAGATATTCCAATGATGATTATCAACAATCTTATGCCAACAATAATTATCTAAGGCAATGCCAAGATTATGCTCTTTAGACAATGCCAATATTGAAAGATGCTCAATTAGAATAACGGTCAACAAAACTTAAGATGCCAATTGCTTAAGATAGACAATAAAATTACCAAAGCTTCTTAAGATTGTGAAAGAGCACAAGATTATGAGCTTAACTTAGAGCAATTATCCAACAAATTCTTAGCAATGTTTAAACAAACTTAGATCTTAATAACTGAAACCATCAACAAGATTAGGGCTTAGATGTGTGAGTGCTTATTTAGTGCAAAATTGTGATTCTTATGAATGATCTTACAAGAAACAAACAAGTGTTAGCTTTCAAATAATCAATGTTTTAGACAAGCTTCTTCACAAGAGCACTAATTAAACTTTAGGACAACAGTAAGCTACTCACTCTAAATCCAAGAAATAGCAAGCATATAAGAAACTAATATGACCAATGAAACATTAAATGACTTGCCAAGTGAGTATGCAAGAGAGCTACCCTTCTTATGATGGATTATTCAGAGATATATCAGATCTGAAAATACTTATTGCAGCAGTGAGAAAATTATGCAAACAATGAGCAATCAATGTGAGAGTGTGTGCCAAATTGTGCCCAACAATTGGCAAGTGATAAAACAACTTTGTCAATATGGAATTGTGAGTTTTTAGCCTTCTCAAAGATGTAGTATTCAGAAAATATAAGATCTGATCACACTTTTATGCAGAGATATCAGTCACTACAAATTGGAGATTTATGCCAAAAACTTGAAGCCCAAGACACTTAGATGTTAGGACAAAGTGCTAAATATCACACCAATCAATTTTATGCCTCTTAATGTGTTCTTTCCAAGTTATATCAGATCTGATATATTTGATTATGCAGAGATATTCCAGCCAACAAACAAGTAGATCTAGGCCTAATGAACAATGCCCAAGTAGTCAAAACACAAGTAAAATTTTACCATGAATTTTTTAGTGTGTTTGAACCTAAGTTACCAGGATTCGGATACGGATACGGATACGGATTCGGATTCGGATCCGGATCCGCCAATGTTTTGAAAAGTCAGGATCCGGATACGCGAAGGAAACAGCAAGTACAAATAATATAAATATTTTTTTTATAATTTTAAAAATAAGAATTATAAATTTTATAATATATAGTTTATATATATTTGTAAAATGTAATACTTATATAAAATAATTAATATATTCCATTAATAAGCTTAGAATTAATATATTATTTATGTATTAAATAATAAGTATTCATACAAATTAAATAGTTTATAATTAACGTAAAACATAATAATAACTATTATAAAAATTATTATTATTATAGTTTATAAATTACCTATTAAAAAAAAAAAATTATTATAAATTAAATTAAAGAACAAAACTATTGAGATTCATTTATAAAGTGAATTGAATTATAAATTATCAAGATAAAGTATCGGAGACCAAACTCTTGGGAGCTGGGAATTTAAAATATTTAATTATTATAAATTAAATTAAAGAACAAAACTATTTAGATTCATTTATAAAATGAATTGGATTAGAAATTTAATAAGATAAAGTATCAGAGACCAAACACTTGGGAGATGGGAAGTTAAAATCCACGTTAAGTGCTATGTGGGCAAAATAATTTTACGTGGAAACTGGAGGCTAACAATCGCGTGACACACATATGTTCCGACAGACATTTATCAATGTTAAATAATATGTTAAATGCCCATTTGAATAATCGTTTGACGCACATATGTTCTGACAGACTTTTGTTACCCAACTGGTCCAACCAACGCACCTTCATTTGCAGAATCGATCAAGCCGCCGCCATAGAACACATGATTTTGTAGGTTTGGATTTATTTACTACGAAAGGTTCATTATTTTTGAAAGTGACTCTTAAAGTGCACAGTGCGGATCCCAGTGGATCCGGATCCGGATCCGTATCTGATCCGGGGATCCGCGGATCCAACTACCTAGCCCCACGGATCCGGTAACATAGGTTTGAACTATTTAGATGAGATTTTAGGGCACTTCAATCATTGTTATGGTGAATTTATTACCACTGTAGAGAAGCCAAGGGTTTAGAGAGCAAACCCTAGGCCCAAGGCCTTGAAGATGACTTGTCCAATTTGCCCAAAATTTTTCCAATGAAGATGCCACCTGAAAACACAAGATTTGAGCCAATTTCTTCTTGCAAAACCCACCAATATTCAATCTAGAAAATTCAGAGATGGACAAAGGGAAAACTAGGGCCAAAGAAGGGTTAGCACTAGGTTCAATGGGGCAAGTGTTGAGCTAGAAAAGGCCTAGAAGGCCTAGCAGCTTAGGAAATGAGGCTAAGGAAGGGATGAAAAGGGGAAAAAAGAGGGCAAAAAGGGAGAGCGAAGGGCATAAGAGGAGGAAGGAGAGGGGCCAAGGTTAGGAGAGGGCTTGAAAAGCCTACGACCAACCCTAAAGGCTACTGTCCAAGCCCAAGGAGGAAGGCCAAGGCCTTCTGGGCTCATGCTCAGGCCAAAAATGGCCTAAAAATCGGACGCAAGGGTAGAGGAAGAAGATCGAGGCCCTCTGGGGCTGATGACTAGGTTCTGGAGGGCCTCTAGGGGTGATGCAGCCCCTAAAAAGTCTGACGCTGGAGGTGAAGAGGCTGACATTAGGCCTGGAGAGGGCAGATCTAGGCCTGAGAGCCCTAAAACTTGAAACCCTTGCTTTGAAAGATTTATTTTCTACGGATCCTCAGTTTTACTGCAAAATCTTCAATGGTTGACCCTGCGAAAAAAAAATTTAGAGGCTAGATCTTATCCTGAAGGGCCTAGATCTAGTTCTAATCCAGCTCTTGTCACTTGATCTTACCTGCACAAATGAAAGAAAAACGCCCAAAACCCCAATATATACAAAAATTCAAAAATAAGTCAAACACCAAAAACCCCAGTTGCAAAACCAAGATCAGAAAAATAAAATAATTTACTAGTGTATTATACAACTTATATTTACAAAATATACATGTAAAATGCTTAATTTTTTTTTGGAATTTTTATAAATCTTTAGTAGTGGCTAAATGTATTTTGAAAGATAAATAATAAACTACAGCCTTAGCGAAGTTAGAACACCATAAAAATAATTAGAGTCCAAACATAGTCAGTTTCTATCCAAAGTTTGTGAACTTGGAGTCCAAGGGCTAAGGAACCTGCAAACACTATATATTTCTAAAGAACAAATTGTTAGGGCACCCAGTGAATCAGATCACCTAAGATAAGCCCACAACTTACCAATAGAATGTGCCTATCACTTATAGTGAAATACCGATCAAAATATTTATAAAGCACAATATAGGAATGCCCGTACCCAACACGTACCACAAATCATCAGATCAGAGACACCATGAATTGCACCCAAAAGTCTTTATTATGATTATTCCAACGTTCCCAGTAGGACAATAATTTACATCAGCTTTTCAGAGTTACAACAACCAAAACTAGATGGCTTGAGACACAAATGACTTTCAATTTATAGATAAATCCTCCAAGTGGAAAAATAATGGCTAGTTGGCTTGATCCCTGTCAAAATAATCTCGGTTGTCGAAAAATATTTGATCATCTTTTAATTTCCACTGTTGAAAATATTTATTTTTGAGGAATTTTCGAATTTCTCATTTACCCATTTTTTATTAGCTCAAAATTAATTATTTTGAGCTATTTTCCTCAAACTATCGACTTTGATTTGACCACCAAGGCCCAAGGGTCCATTTTTTCTTGAAATATACAATATTACCCTGGTGGGGGACCTCCAAAAATTAATTTATTTGATACCCACGATTTTTTCCACTAAGAGAATCTAATTTCTCTAAGACTCTAAATTTGATTCTAATTAATTAATTTTCCAGCTTAGGATTAATTTAATTTTGGTAGAAAAATTAATTAATTGGCACTTGAGGGGATTAATTTTTTTTTCCACCCTCTAATATTTTAGCCATGGTGTCTAAGTATGAGGGACCATGCACTAACATATTTTTTACATAAGATGATTACATTTTCAACCCTCAAAGGGGGAACACCCGTTTGGTATAGTCCCTCAAATTACACACCCAATTCTGTGACACAACATGATTTAGTAGACCAAGTGATTTGTAATAAAATAATTTAGTCAATTAGCTTAAATTATTTCCAAATCACTTTTATATAAGACTCGACTAAAGCAGTAAGACTCACCTAAGACTTGATGATAAATTCCACCCTAACTTTGACGACAAAACTCTGCTGACCATTCGTGTTTAGAAACATAGATGAACCAATGAAACGAAAAATCTCCTAGGATGAAATTTTCGCCAAAATAATATGCTTACCTAGGTTGTTACATACATACATGGTCTTACTAGCATCATTTACATTACAAATTTGCAGAATGGGTTTACAATGACTCAATAAACTGATGTCCTGACAATCTCAATCCTTTGAAAAAATTGGTACATCTACTTCTTTGGAACTTTGACAAAAATGAGTGCAACAGGTTCAACACCCAAAAAATGGTCAACTATCCCCATGTTCACCCGAAGGCTCCAATGTCCCTCCTTTTTGGTACAACGACCTCATGAAGACTCCACCAAAGGGGCGGTGGCATCATGATTCATAACAACTCCATAAACCAAGTGATATAGTGGTCAAACGTCTGCAAATAATGCTCCAAATGGAGTTCCATGGTCATGCTTTGGGTGAAGGCACCCCATGAAGCATTGGGGGTGTTTGTACAAGTCAAAATTTGGGTCATAAAATCCCCATACAGCCAAGTGACATCAATACATAATGGAAGCAATCTTCATGCAGCTAATTTTTCTCCAAGATATTTTATCCAAGCTACAATCACATCATTCCAAGAGGTCTCAAGAGAGTGACAGATCATTTACATCACCCTTCCAAGTCAACAAAAGCTGCAATAATGCCCCACAGCTTCCATGTGCACAATCTGTTCTCAAACTATGTGAAAATCTACTCCAAAAGTGACCAATGAGGAGAAAATGCTCCAACAATTTCCATGCGGCATGCATAGGAGGTGTCTGAGTGTCCACAAACAGCCCCAAAACTGCCTCGAGAGGTGTGACCAATGGCTCGATATACATGAAGTGCTTCGAACAATGTGAAATTTCTTGGGAAACCTGAAAGTCCCCTAAAATCATAATGCAACTAGATAATCAAAGAGGGCTAATCTATGTCACCAATCTGCCTGGCTCATCAGAATCTGAGTGATAATGCAAAAAATTTACGTTGGCTACCCTTACTAAAAGGAGGGGTAGCAACTGGCACAAACTGTGGGACACATGCTCTTCTTGGGGGCATGTGAGAATCTCAGAATCTTGTTACTGTACATGTAAGCTCCACATCAACACATCGATAAGAAGGCTGCTATGCTACTGTCCAAGTGGACTTATTTTGCTTGTATATTGTAGCAAGTGCCAGATGAAGTTGTCAAGTAAAACCAGATAACCAGTGCAGCTACCTCAGCATCTTATCATTCCACTGGCTTCTTCCTTTGTGCTTAATCATCAGAGAAAACAACGCAATGTCAAAATTTACGTGATCATCAGCCACAATCTTTGACACTGCTGACCTAGGAATGAATCTAGGCACCTGCCAATTAGGAGCATCTTTAGACATATGTGAATATTCATGCAGGTCACTACGAACCCCTTCTGTCCAACATTGGAGGCGACTGTTGTAGCCACTGTTGAGGTCTATAAATTTTCCTTTGCCATCAAACACAACTTCTGCTCTACCTACACGCAAACACACAAGACCCTGTTTAAAATGCTTTTGCTGAACATTTGTTCTGAAGAAAATGTAGAAGGCCTAAAATGATGTGATAAAGGGAAAGTGATATCTACCCCACTGGTTACTGACAACTGGTATGTGTTTAGATTTATCCTTGCCAGGGCTTCATTCATCACTTTAATATTGCTGAGTATACAGTGGGACAGTTCAGTGAAAGTGTGACAATCGATCCATGATCTAGCTAGCTCTATAAATTGGTCTGCATTGATTGCACTCTTGATACAATCATGCTGAATAGAGTTAGAAGGTGCAATACTATACTTGATGTCTGAAGCATCCCTGAACCTGAGTATAGGTTCTTTTGAAGATATATTATCAACTATAAAAAAATGCCATATCTGCAGTTTTATTCTGTTGTTTCACAGCATGTGAAAAATCTTTACATTTTGCGCAAGTGTCCACCTCAAGGTGACTATCCCTGGTGGAATACTTCGCTCGCATTTCATTTGTCTATTGAAAAATGGCCATCTCACAATGGGACTTCCCCTCAGTGTCACTCTCGAGTGATACAAGGATATGCTTGATCGTGAGTCCCTCTAGAGAGAAAATTGCAACTTTGGGGCCACCTATTGCTTTCCTTTTGTCAAGTCATCCTGTCATCGGATTACATGGATATCCTCTGCCCAAAAAATCTATTAAAAAATGTTTGTTGCTTCCCCAAACAGTTCTATGTTGAGACACAAATCAACCACGGGGTCGGGGTCTGTATTTCTTTGCACGATTTCTTCATCACACAAATACGGGTTTGACAGTTTTATAGGCATCAAACTATTCCCTCTGTCGATTATCTTTGTTTCAAGGAGAGGGGGTACCCTATTTTCAAGTGATGAGATTCCCCTGTGCTTTTACATTGAACAACTTCCTTTGAAAATTGGTGTTCATACATTTGCATGCCGGAAGAAAAACCAAGGTGTGGGCCTGACTTTTCATGGGTAGGGTATATGTCATAATATTCATCAATGAGGGAAAGATATCTGTGGCCCAATCTGGTGTAATCATTGGCCCTATGATCTTTCTCTGCGCTATGGTTATCAATTCTGTGACCAAAATTGTCACAACACCATGTTTTCCATTTGCCAAAAACAGATACAAGCAAGCTCCTTTTTGTTCAAACTGGAAGCCTGCTTTGTCGTCATGTACAGAATCAATGGGAGAGGAATAGACTTTGCCGGCACTGAAGTCAATACGATCATTATAACTGTGTTCATCATAAATAGGGGACCCATCAAATTTCAACAGTAGGATTTGTAGTTTCTTCGTTTGAATTCGATTGACATATCTGTGGGATTTATGTCACCAAGGCCTTCCAAGATCATGTCACATCCTTTAGTAGAATGACCACTGGTATTGTCTTCAAAGTAAGCACGGAATATTTTTTGGGTTTACAACACGGTTGTTACCACAGTGATCACTAATGTTGGATATGATATGATTAGGGTCACTGGAACTTAGCCCGAAAGTTTGGTCAACAAGCATATGAGTGCTTATAGTTCTATTGTGTTCAAATTCTGGCTCAGAAAAGTGTTCAAAGTCCAAAACGGGGCTGGTCTGTTTGGCTCTGTCCTCACTGTGATTAACAGTAACCAGAGGGATAAAATTGGTTACTTTTTGAATGAATCTGTCAAGGGAGCAGACCCATCTTTGCCATGATTAGGATGCTATAGTACGACCTCGTTATTGTTCTGTTCTAAATATGGGTTGTCATCATGCTTAAACCAATGTTGCACAAAACGGGGATGAAATGGGGGTGCTTTTCGGAAGCGAAGCATCATTTTCCAAAAATTCTCGGAAGCGAAGCATCCTGGGAGTGTCTCTTTCTCTTTCTTTATATATATATATATATATCATTACATTTATATTCAAAAAAACATCCAAAATACCAAATTGGTTGCAGAATATATCAAAGCATGCATATTGTACACAAATCAAGATAGAAGTGGCATCCATCATACATTAATGATTAATGATTCGAGCATCAACCATCTAGAATCTAGATTCTTCTCTTTTCTAGCCTTTGCCTCTACCTCGATTCTCCAGGGATATTAGTGAACATTGCCCAATTTTGATCAAACTGCCTAATCCAAGCCTTAAAATATGGTAGAGAAAGCTTAACATGCGTGATCAATGATTTTGACTTGAGTGAAGGGTAAACTTTTGCTAAGGCCATGACAAAGGAGTTCAAAAATCAACACTACCAACACTAGGGTACATATAGTGCTTAGTGCTCTTGATTAAATGCAAATCAGATACCCTCATACATGATATGATCTAATGAAATGCCACAATCCAATTGATCTTGAAATCCAGTGAAAACTGTTATGTCTGCTGAATTTTGAATGGGATATGAAATTCTAATTTCTCCATATGAAGTCCTATGAGGTTGGAACCACTCTAAAATATCCTGAGTCATTTCATGGTAATGTTAAAAGTGACATTCTCATCTACCTTTTATTTTCATCCTTTTACTTAAAATATTAAACATTACCATTAGGGAACATCTAGGAAGCATCTAGGGAGCATCAAGGGAGCACCTTGGGAGTGTCTGGAAAGCCCCACTTTAACCATAGGTCAATGAAAAAAATTAAGACAAAGTGAGTCGTGGAACTGCGTGGGTGGGTCACGGAACCACTTGTGAACCATGGCGGAATTGTGTCGGAACTGCGGTTTGGGCTTGCGGAACTGTCACAGTTTCAAATTTCCAGGAAGCATCTTTTTTCGGCAGAACCACGGTTCCACCAATAGTTCGCCGACGGTTTTGAGTTACGAACCGGGGGGGGGGGGGGGTTACGGTTCCTACAATGACAATTATGAAGACCTAACCTACTTACAATTCCAACACAAAGCTCAGTCAAAAGCTGAGAGAATTCGGTGAAACTGACCTCAGAATGATTCGGTCTGCTGTCTAGAAGAATGTTAGGTCAACAGTGGTCAAACAGATCAGAATATGCTGTTCCAGAAACTCGTCATCCTCCTCCTTAACTCACACGTGTGAATAGAGAAAAATAGAAGATATGTTGATTCGAATTCATGCCACAGAGGGAGGTTGAATAGTGCATATATAGTAGTTTAGGGTGCCCCAAGGGGCACCTCCCTTTGGCTGGGCTGACTTAAACAATTGGAGCTGACTTGACTTTTGGAGGCAATTTAGAAATTCAAAAATCATTTTTTCCCTCTTTTAATTTTTGAGCCGATTTGAATCCAAAATTTATTTTTCATTCCTTTTTATCTTTGTGGGCTAATGTAGCTGGGGAATACCTCCCACAGCTACCCAAAATTCAATAGACTAGAGTCTAAAACAGAATCTGCTAAAGATAGACAATCTAAAAATATGGTCCTTAATAAATAGGGAAATGAAAGAAACAATAGTTAATCACTAATCTATTGGCAGTCTAAAAATAGATGTTCCTAAAATAGGAAATCATCTGGACAACAGGATCAGAGCAACAAAAATGAACACAGTAATGGCATATTTTCTGAGTGCTTGGAAGCTGAAGCTGTTGAGAGGGGTCCCCACAGTCAATCCCAACGAAAGGATGTCCATAATTGTGTTAGTGTCCAATTTGTTTTTATGAATGTGCTTTCCTCTTGCCTTTAAGTTGAAAATGCCTATTAATATGCAAATAAAACTTCTTTTGAGCTTAGGCAGGATGTCAAGGACATGGCTAGTCTGTAGATAATGGTAACCCTAAACTGCTATGATGTTGAGAACATAACTCAATGGAGATACGTATTGGTGGAAGATAATCTTATTTCGTAATTTGAATGGTCCTTTGAGGCCATGGACCTAGAAATTAATCTTTTCCAAAGTTCATTTCTGCAGGAAAAATACTGTACAGCTTCAAGCCTACGTTACTTAAGAGCCAATTAATCCATCCTGCAAGTTTTTCAAGGCCAGTTTGCAGTTTTAACCTCCATTATTGGGTGGGTTACAACAAGCTGCATGAACAAGCTTTGGCCAATGGCATTCAAACGAAGAAGACAACGAAATGAGGCAGACAGAGAGTTCTCTGTCTGAACATGTAAATGCCTTATTTGATTTGGTTGGAGTGAGGGGTTTTAGAGACTGTTCCTTGAGGCTGCTAACCATGATTGAAGGAGGAAAGGCAAGTGATGACTCCACTGTTGAGTTTTTCATGGCATTGACAAACATGATAAAAATGACATCTCTTGAGGGAGCAAAGAACAAGAGAGAATTACTGGCTCTTAGCAGATAGGAACTTTATGAAGTAAAACCTAGTTCTGCTTTCTTTTCACCCTTTTTCAAAAGAATTGCAACCCTACTCAACTAAATTCATCCTCTACTGGCAGTATGTGGTTATGTTTTGTATGTATCCTTGTCATTCTGTTCAACTTTCTTGTATTTCTTCTGTTTATACAGGTTGAATGGGATGAGCATGCTGCAAATGAAAGACAAGAAAGGGTCTCTCCCTGGGAAATTGAGCCGTTTATTTCAGCTGCAGGATTGAACCATTTGGCTGGTCCGAGAATTAAAAAGCTCAGAACAGGTTTGGCAACTGCACCAACATATTTGATCTGTGTTATGGTGTCTGGACTCTACTATTGAATTTCCAAAACTTTTGATCAGATATAGGTTATAATTGTGGGTACAAGTTTTAGTGCTAATCATTTTTCCATCTTGTGAAATGAGTGCAGATAGGGGTAGGTTACTAGACTTTGGAGAATCTTCAGGATTCCAAAAGGTCTTGCAAGGTCAAGAATTGGTTTTTTTGAAAGAACATGTCAGAGATGGAGTCAGTTTGAACAAATGGCAAGATGGAGACTATAAACTGCAAGAATCCTTGTGTGGAGACTTGGTGGTAAAAAAGACTGGTAGTGAAAGTGGGACATTTGAAACATGTAATATACCACATTCCTCGGAGTTATTCTCTAACCAAAAAAATTTTGGGCCATCATATCAATCTGAGGCTGTAAGAACTGTTGAATATTTGTCTGCAAGTGCACAATGCACGGATATAAATCAACAACATCGTAAGTTCATCATGCAATTGCAAAGAAAAGAGAATGCTTGTCCATTGCCTTTCAATACAGTAAACTATGGATCAACAGGATGGGGGGTTTCACTTTCTTCATTCCACACGTCGCAACAAGTTTACAGTTCAAAAATAGAGCTGGTTGAAATGCCTCCATCATTGGGTATCAGTGCTTATAAGCAAGGTGATTCACATACTTTTCCTTTTATTCATAACTCATATGTTCCAGAAATGGCAACAAGATGGCAGGCTTCCTTTGCCTCACCCTCTGAATTGGAGGATACCCAAGGTGCTTCTCAAACAGCAGGCATGCTGTCAAGAGACCTCTCTGTTGGACTGAAGAAATCAATTCCATCAGAAAACCCTCCCCCTCAGAGAACTGATCTGGCTGGAGTTGAAGGAGACAAAAAATGCAAACTTTTTGGCATCTCTTTGCTTGATGAACCTACTTGCATAGACAGTGTAGCAACTAGAAAAATCTCAGGAGGTCAAAGTTCCAATGACTTGCAAGGAACTTTGGGCCATAGAACTTTAGAGCCTTTTACTTTAGCACAGCACGATGGCCTAGAAAAAGTTTCTCATGATCACTGCATGCAACTGACAACTCTGGAGTCTTTAGAAAGAAAAGCAACTTTCCAGAAGGCTTCAAACATTCAAAACCTAGTTCAGTCTTCTGGGCGTAGCTGTAAGAAAGTATGAACATTTTGCTGTTAATTTGTTATACTCTGTATTTTAGATTTTATATAATACTGAAAATGCTGGATAAAGCATTTAAATCTGTTATTTGTGGTATAGGTTCACAAGCAAGGCAATCCAGTAGGAAGAGCAGTTGACCTGTCAAAGTTTGATGGATATGATGGACTCGTCAGAGAATTAGAGCAGTTGTTTAATATGGAAGGTTTACTGAATGATCCTGAAAAGGGATGGCAAGTTGTTTACACAGACAATGAGGGTGATCTGATGCTTGTTGGAGATGACCCTTGGCCGTAAGTACCTTTAACATGCAGTTTAATGGAGTTCTAAATATTTTGAAAATGGGCCATGTTTGAGGTTTGATGTTTATGAGATGAATTTTTAGTAACTTCTCTATCAATATTGCAAATACGACATCGTTCTTCTCTGTTCATATTAGAACACCTCTCTATCAAACCCTTTGATCATTTTCAAAGATGATAGTCTATATATCTTATTTACTTGCCTCATTTTGTTTTGCTTTATTTTCTTGCATTCAGCGAATTCTGTAAAATTGCCTGCAAAATTTTGATATATACTGTGGAGGAAGTGCAAAAGATGACACCAGGCTATTTTAGTAACGATGCTCTCAGCTGTTCCGAGGAGCAGCCTGCTACCATGGAGGTATCTAAGCATTCAATTCACCACCAGGATTCATCTTCAAGAGTCACAACAGGAATGACATAGTCCATAGTTTTCTGCTGTTCTCAGATTTGAATATTCATCATGAGTGCTGGCCGTAAGGCAATGCATGATATGATGACTACTAGCTATAAACTTGTAATGTTGGTACCGACCTTGGTATTAACCTATGGGAAAGGATAACAGCATTTGACTGTAAGACATCAATCATTATATAGAGTTATTAAAAAGATGAATTTATGTTTAGTTTAGGTTGAAGTAGTCCTTGTGTGCTTATTTTGATCAGATTGGCATATCTGGGGAAGTAGTTATTCTTTCCTGAAAAGGTGTTCATTTATGAGATAATAGGCAATATTAACATGAAGCATATTTGCTCGGCACTTCAGACAGTCGTGCTGGGGGTTGTAGCAATTTTTTTGAATATTGATAGGAATTTACTGCAGTTAGATATTGTGTTTCCTTTATAACTTTTTTGTATATTAGGAAGGATGATCATGTCTTTCTAAACTGTGAAACCTCAAATGGTCTGATCATGTTATTTTGTTGAGGTATTGTATAGAGTAGGCCACTAGCTTTTTGTAATATCAATAGTGGCTTTTTTATAGGATTTCCTTCAGGTGTCTACCAATAACCTCTCTTTTTTTTCTAAATGGCTGCCTTGGTGGAGCCAATTCCTTGTTTCGCACTGTTGGGCTATTGTTGCATGTATCTAGTATATGATTTGGAGGATATTGGCAGTTCTACTTCTAACTTCCATGTTCTCATTGATTTCGTTGATTCTTGGATTTGGTAAGGAATGCATTGACAAACATGAATTGTCTTATGTTTGGACAATTAGATATGTTAGGATCTCTTTCGTCCCATGTTGTGAATATCTTGTAAAGTCCAGCATTTTTTGGATTGTTCACTACTCATTATGAATCACTCTCCCTTTACCATGCGATATCAATCTCTCTTCACCCTACAATCACAAATTTCTGTATAGAGAATACTAGAAAGTTATCATCCAATGCATCCTACATAGACTCAGGAAATTGATGAGACATCATCATGGTAATGCATTTTGATACAAGTACATATCTTTGACAAAAGAGAGTACAAGATAGATTTAAAGCAAACTGATAAAGTGGATATGTAATGGTAGGGACTAATAAAGTACTTTACTCATTTTACGTTATAAAGTGAATGTTAGAGAAATAAAGTCGATATTGTTATTAATTTTAAATTATCTTAAACTTATATGTTATCAAGTGTACGTTAGAACAGTAAAGTCATATTGTTATTACTTTTAGAATATTAGGACCCTTTTTCATTAGTGTTTAATTAAATGGAATATAAAGAGCCATGGAATGGAGAGACCTCGAATCGAGCGAGATAAACATCGGTCAGACTAAACCCCGACTTTGAAACAGAGGGTAAGAAGCCAGATACCGGTCTAACGAAATGTGCCTAACTGAAAGAGGGATAAATCAAAAAGAAACCCTCACCATATGAATAGTGAGTGACTCCGTCCCTTTTCTTTCAAAGGGGAAGTGCATTGAAGACCTAACCCATCTTAAAGGTCATTGCAAAGATGATGGACACCTATCCCCGCTAATACAAGACCTTTCCGTAGAGAGACCTCGGTTGAGCAACCCCGATCTTTCTTGTTGCTGGCCATTTTGACTTCCCATTCCATCGGCTTTCTAACGGCGGATGCGATTTCGACTAAGTAGAAACCGGCAGGTCGAGATCTTGAAGAAAAGTGCGTTCAGTTGTTTCATGCTTTTTTCCTCATTTGGGAGCTATATCCTCTAAAGAGTGCACTGAAGCCGCCTGCCTCGTTCCCGCGAGAGGAAACCCTCACCATATGAATAGTGAGTGACTCCGTCCCTTATCTTCCCTCCCTCCCGGCAACAAAGGTTGAGTTATATCAAGCCCAAGAAGAGTTCGTTGGGTCGAGTGATCGCCTTACCATTTCAGAAGGGGTTCAGGAGGTCAAGTCCAACTGGAAAGGGCGATCCAACGGAGGTCGAGTCGATTCTTTCCTTATTCATGGGGGAAAAAGACAAACTTGGTCTTTCAAGGTCAAGTCCAGAAGGCCCTATCCCCGTTTTATTTAATATAGTTGCCGCCGGCATAGTCTTTCTCATATAGACCCGCTTGAGTTGCTCGAATCGTCCATATAGCGAAAAAAGCCTAATACGTTACGTCTGGAATAGGTGGTGTCTGTCATTGAAGCACTCAACTGACATTATGTTGTATGTAATAACGATCACTCTTCTTGCTAGATAGGGAGAGAGCTTAAATGGAAAGCACTCATCAACTTTCCAGCAATGAATGAATGGATGGCCAACCAAGCTCGACTGCCCATATATGTTGTACTTTAAAAAATAATTAAATCCCATTCGTTTCGTCTCATCTCCATTGTTGGTGTATTTTCTTTTTGCAATTGTTGTATGCATTTACTAACATGTATCGAAGTTAAGGATTTTGGCATCTAGGGCATGATGAAAGTTGGAGAATCAAGCCTGGAGCATTGTGGTAGCAACATAAGGGGTTGTGGTCAAGGGATTCAATGACACGTGGAGGGAGTGATGGAATCAAGCAAGGAATAAGAGAAACTAGGTTCAATCTAAGGCATTGACACCATCATAGTTGATATGCACAAGAAATTAAGATAAATCAATGTTAGAGATTAAATAAATATAATAAGATGTAAGTTTAGAACTTAGGAAGCTATATAGCGAGGTACACAAGCACAATACATAAAATAGGCATGCAAGCCAAGGTACAATGAACATGCACACATTTCGAGGTCTATAACAAGAAGAAAGTAATGTGTCTTGAGGTGAAGAACAACAAAGTAAATTCATGCATTTTGGGAGAATGAACTATAGTGTGTAGGCATGAATTTCAAGGTGCAATACTATGTAAGTTTCAGAATTTTGGCTTTCAATGCAAAAGAAAATATCATCTTACAAGGAGGTTCTTGGATCTAGTCCCTATGAACTATGAACTTTTGTCTTATGACAGATCTGAAATATTAGTTGACATTGTACAACAGGAAAAATAGACTATTTTATTGCATCTTAACCCAACACACTAGGCAGACCAAAAGAAAAGATACTAAACATATGCTAACAAGTTTTGGCCCTTAGGGCACACTTTCCTAAGCATCAATCAGATTTGAAATTCACATTATGACAGCAGAGTTTACAACAGTGAATCTGTTGTATTATGTACAAAATGTTTGTCAAAACACTTAACAATTTCAACTTATGTCAAATCAACAAGACATACGAGTGCTGGAAATTACTAAGTCACGAAGACAATGAAAGACGAAAATCAAATCTGCAATTACACGAGTGGATAGTCAAAATTTTCATATACATATGTGATCTGAAAATCACCCTATGAGTGATCTCAGTCAAAGATTTATTAAATGAAGGTATTACAGACTCATGTGATGGTGTGTGTCTAAGTTATTTACGCAACGGATCGATCAGACTGCAAATACACAGACACTTGAAATGGAAAACAACAGAGAAATACAGTAAGCAAATATAAGAACACAAGAATTTAATAAGGAGTTCACCCTATCCTCTAGGGCTACATCTTTGGTCCAGCTCTCAGTGGTGGCCTTCTTTTATTGTGCCTTGAAGCAAATAATTATAACGAAGGAGCTCAATATGAGTCTCCTGAAATAGAATTTGTTTGGTAGGGTGGTTCTGGGATTCCCCAAACCACTAGAGTGCACAGACTCTTTTCCTCACCAACTCTTTGACCTCTTTGGTCTTTAATGGAAGGAGCCCAGTGTGGTGCTCAGTCCTGACAGATCCTCTCAGGGATGGCTTGAATCTCTCAAGCTCTCTGGTGCTCGATGCTGCCTTTGGTCAGCTCGACCCTCTGTCTTCTTTCTGTTTTTTTTTGCTTCACTGTCTTTTCTTCGTTTTCTCTGTCTTCTTTCCTTTCTTCTCTTTCTCCGTCTTCTATCTTCGGGTGTCTTCTGCTTTGTCTATTCATGGCTTTAAAGCCATTCGAGCTCATGGCTGTTCGATTCCCCTTCCACTTTCGTCGGATCGCCTGCTGCAGCTTCGCTTGGAGTTCCCTGTTTTGGCGTCATCATCAGGCTCACAGGGAGTGGCCACTTGTCCTCCTGCGAACTACGCCAGCTTTTTCCTCGTCGGTTCAATTCTTCGGTTATGTCGTGGAATGAGTCCTCTGCCACCTTGGCGGTCAAATCGGACCTCAAATTCTTATAGATCACGGCTTATTCCCTTGTCAATTCTAGTTTCCCCATTGGGCGTGATCTCAGCCATTAGATCTGGGGCCTCCAGATCCGACGCCATTCGCACATTTCGCGCGGTTGACTTGCTCGACCGTTAGCGCGCGATGAGCGGCGGTTTTCTCTCTCCTCCGCTTGAAACGTGTCGGGCGCTGAGTGGAATCGCTCTATTTTTGCCAAATCTGCTTATCGCTCAGGGGTGCCCCCGATAAATACCACCGGTTTTTGGAGTGCGGTTCCCGCCTTAGCCTTTAGCCTTTTCCCCACGGTTTTTCCTAGCTCCCATGCGACCGAGCGCTCGGGGCCTCTCCTTCTCAAGGGGTTTTGCCCAGTGATGTGCGATTAGCGCTAATCGCCCATCAAAAACTACCTCTTTTTCCCGATCTGCTAATCGTGCATCAAAAACTGCCTCCTTTTCCCGATCCGGGCTTCCCAGGGCGCTAATCGCGCATCAAAAACTACCTCCTTTTCCTGATCTGCTAATCGCGCATCAAAAGCTGCCTCCTTTTCCCGATCCGGGCTTCCCAGGGGCTAGTTTCGCCTCCTGCGCAGTCTCCATGGGTCTCGGTCAGCGTGCTTTGATCGAGGTCCTCGTCGTTCCACGCTGGCTGCTAATTGCCACTGTTTAGAGGTGTTTCTAATCGCTGCTCTTAATTCTTTGAAGCCTGTCCCGACCTGATACAATCATGGTTCTCTGATTTTTATTCATGGATCCAATTCGGATCAATATGAATGAAGTACATACCACAACTTTATTACAAAGCTAACAAAATATTTCAAGCTCTCCAAAACCCTAGTCAGTCTCAAATAAACATCAACCTTAGTGAGTTTTCCTTTGCTTCAATAACAAATTTGTATCATGCAAGCACTCCACGTTAGCACAATTGTTTTCCTTAACGCTAACCATTTTGCATTACACAAGTACATGGCAAGACTAATGCTAGCCTCCAGATCTATGTGTCCATCTTTGGGTTTGAATTTCATGAGGGAAATTGTGATTTTCACCATAATAAGATTTTCAGGATAACATATAGGGTTGTTTATGGACTTTAGGTACACACCTCCTTTGACATAGAGATGGTGCTTTGTTTACTTGAGGTGGTGTTTTGGATTAGAGGAGATCCATTTCTCCTTTGTGATGTTTTTTTGTGGTTAAGTTCTTTCTTCTTGGTTTCATATATTTGGTTGATGGATCTTTGGAGTTATGAGTTTATGGTTTCACTTGATGCCTTAATTGATAATTGTGATATCCTCTTTGATGCTATGACATACCATTGTTGGGTGATTCATGATTATGTTGTTCATTGTAATACTCGTACATATGATTTTGGCTTATGGTGAAGTTTCCTAGGAGTAACATGGTACAAAACCTTTGTGAGGTATACTTCTTGTTGGCATATTAGTGGAGGCAAATATATTATTATTGTAATGGGGCCAGATATACTCCTTGTTTGCACATAAGTGGACACAGATATATTATTATTGTAATGGGGCCACGCCTTTTGGCAATTCAAATCATATATTTGTTGGAGTAAGCTTATGGCAATGGCAAAGAGAATCAAATACTTCTTGTTGTGGGCCATCCCCTTCATGTGATGATTAGCTATATATAATGTTTTATTTTTATTTATTTATTTATTTTTCTTTGTGGTTCACGTGCATTGGAAATTGGTGACCGCTACGTCCACGAAATATTTGTACCATGCAAATCCACCCGAAGGGATCACTTCTTGTTGGCTCAACCACAGAGCCTAACCTTGAGAGTGGTATTGTAATGGGGACAGATATACTCCTTGTTTGCACATAAGTGGAGACAAATTTATTATTATTGTAATGGGGGCACCCCTTTTGGCATTCAAATCATATATTTGCCGGAGTAAGCTTATGGCAATGGCAAAGAGAATTAAATACTATTTGTTGTGGTCCATCCCCTTCATGTGATGATTAGCTATATATAATGTTTTATTTTTATTTATCTAGTTAGTTTTCTTTGTGGTTCACAGGCATTGGAGATTGGTGACCGCTACATCCATGAAATATTTGTACCAAGCAGATCCACTCGAAGGGATCACTTCTTGTCGGCTCAACCACAGAGCCTGACCTTGAGAGTGTTGAGAGAATTGAACTCGTGACCTCTCAATAGAAAAGGTTCTTGAGCAACGAGGACTTGACTAATTGAGTTGACCCTCATGGCTAAATATATAATATTTTATGTGGAGGAAACCAAACATTATTTTATTATGCTAGGTGGGTAAATCCCATCATTCGCATATCTTTTATGACTTAGGCCAATCATATTTTCATTTCTTGTACACAAGTATAATGAAAGGGGATTGTTGCTGCAAATTCTTGCACCTTGGTGCAAAGCTTCACTAGGCAAGGAAGATGTGCAACAAAACAAGGATGTCACCACTGTGACCTTAGCAACAACCCCTCTTCTATTTTAATGGTGAAAACTAGCCACCACAAGGGGGCTTCCCAGTAGGAATCAGAGATCAAATAACCCTAGAAAGGCTAAAGTAAGTGCTTCCCAAGGATCCTACAAACTAGACCCACCAATTCAAACTTGTAAAGGCTAGGGTAAGGTGGAGATTGAGTGAAAGACAAGAAATAGGGTTCACAAAACTTATGGGTCAATCCTAAGACTATCCAAACCAAGAGAGTCTCTCAAATAAAATCCTAAAACAAATCCAAAATTCACAAGACACTTGGCTACTATAAACTATGTCAAAATCTGCAGTGTTGGACAATAAACAATACCTTATAACAACATCCAAAACTAACCATTCAATCTGCATGAAAAGAACATGGATTGAAAGATTACAAAATTAAGAACCTAGGAAATAAAATTCAACAACTTTTTAGGTTCAATTAGTCAATAAATGTAATTCAAATGTTGACATCAACCCTAATAAATTGCATGAAAAACAATCTATATGCTTGTTCAATGCACTTTAAAATGATTCTATACTCTATGCTTCTCCAATGCACTTTAAAATGATTCTATACCATAGTGGATTCATCAAAGAGCATTATTAAACCAATAGACCACATCTTAGGTGAAAATTATCCCCAATACAAAGGCAATTTAATAAAAAGAGAATTTTAATTAAACTAGGTTTTGCAAAATCAACCATAAAACTAAAATCTATCCACTAGATGAAGGAAGACTAGTGCTTTATCCACCTAGGGCAATGGGGTCTGTTGTCGCACAGATTGTCACGACAACGCTCAGACCGGGGGCTGTCACCCTGATCCCCAATCTCTCCGTTTAAACCTGTCTCCCGCGGCTAAGGGGGGTAGACCCTATGAGATGATGAAGACCAACTGTGACCAGTTGGGTTGGGAGACACGAAGAAGCAAGCACTAAATTGATTTTGTTAAAGTTAAAAGACCAGTGCCTTATAAAGTCAATGTTTAAATGATTACTTATTAAATGCTGCAAAAAGGTAAACCATGTAGAGCAATCATTTATCATCAAATAACTCGAACAGAGACTAACTTTTACCAGATGAGAGAAAATGCTTAAATGATACTCCAGCGATTAAAGCTTCGAAAGACGAAGTTCAATATAAAACCACGAAAATTTAAACCCTAACCTTATATCACATTCATAATCATTTAAGCATCCTAAACCACATAAAAATGATAAACGTTAATTCCACATCAAAATTTTAATCTCAGCAGAAAAGATAAAACGTGATAGATCCCTGAGCCAAGACTGAATCTGGGAAGATATAAAATATTTTTATGTTTTTTTTTTTTTAAACAACAAAATTTAAAATCAAAAATCTAAATAATATTAAAATCTAAACTGAATAAAAGAAACCCTTTTTTGCTTTTTATAATTTTTTATTTTTTATTTATTTATTTTTTATTGAAATTTTAATAAAATAAAATTTAACTAAACCATAACAAAAACTAAAATTAAATCCTAGAAATAAAGCTTAACTCTAAGACCAACTATACAAAATAAAGCACTAACACCCAAATGAAAATCGAAACTTCCCTTTCCCTTTTTATTTTTTTATGAATTTATATTTTTTTATTTATAAAATAGAACTAAAACTCTTTATTCTAAATGTCAAAACTAAAAATTAACTAAAGGAAAAAAGAATTCAAAACCAAACTTAGGCTAATAATATATACATGCAAATAGAAATCTAAAAAAAAAAAAGGAAATTTTTTTTTTTGATAAAAGAAACAAAACAAACTTAAATTAAAATTTTAACAAATCTAAAACTAAACCAAAAAGAAACTTAATAAATCTTAAGCTAACGAGTATCTAAAACCTAAAATAAAAATTTTAATTCTGAAACGAAACCAAAAAAAAAAAATACGCTACCCTAACAATCGAACTATTCATACGCAAGCGTATTGTTGTGTTTTCTTTTACTGCAGGTTTTGTGACGGCGGCATCTGAGGAGCGCAGCCACACAAGGGATGCTGCGTAATGGTGCTGAGGGAGAAGCGTGCTGCAGGTTGGACGAATTTGCTGCGTGAGGGGTCGATGAAGCTCGGACCAGGTAGCACGCGGAAATGAAAGTGTGATTGATGGCAACAAGGCAGAGATGCAGGTCGAGTGAGGGAGGGTTTTGCAGCGTTTTAGAGAAATAAATCTGCAAAGGAATGAAGCTGCGTGAGGGCTGGCAATGAGGGAAGCGAACAGTATGCTGGTAGCGTGCAACAAAGCTTTGAAATGATGCCGAATGAGGAGCTGCGTATAAGGAGAAAAGGATAACGAATATGGATATGCGGGTAGCGGAATGAGGAACTGCAGGTCGATGAGGAATCGTAGTGAAAGAAAGGAGCAACGATGAGGAGATGGAGGCAGCGAAGAGCTGGGACAGAGTGAAGTCACAAATTTCGAAGTGGAGTTTTGATGGCAACGTTGAAAGGTTGCTGAGGAGCAGAATGAAATGGACAGTGAGCAGAGAGTAACTTGTTTGGATAGCTGAGGAAAAAAACGACTTGAAGAGATGCAAGTTTTCTTTGCAATCCCACCAGGCAACCAACATTTAAATAAATATACTTTCCAGGGACTGATAAAATTATTTGATCGACTTATCTTCAGTTCTTGTAGATGAAACCCTCTCAAAAGATTTCCAGATCTGAAAGCAACAAAATTTAAAACCCTTGAAAAGCCAAAACAGAGACCCTGCAAAAACTAATTTTCCCACAAGATTTTATCTCAGACCTGCAACCTGCAAATGGAAAACAAAAACCCAGAAAATATATGCAAGGATTAAAAATGAAACCCTACAAACCAGCTACGAATTTACAGATCTAAGGCTCTTTAGCAGTCAGATTTATCAATAATCTACAGTGATATTATCAAAATTCCAGATTTACTATGAAATACTTCAGAAATCTCTCATGCAAATCAGAAAACAAACTTAAATGATAAACCCAGGATCGAAACTGGCTGGGCTCTGCAAGAGAATGCTTGCGGGAGTTGGCTGGTTCAGCCGAGAACTTCCCCAAACGCCCACTGATCTTCTTCAACAAGGGTTTCTTGCACAACTCACTTCAACCATCAATAAAGAGAGAAAAACAACACTAGATCTCAGATGCAATGGAGATACCTACCATTATTTCAGAAATTCTAATACCATTCAAACCCTAGTAAGTGAACAAGATACCTGTGTTCAACTATACTCTACAATAAGCTGTTACTAATGGTTGAAAATTAAAATATGGAGAAAATAAAATAGCTCACAGCACTTCAAGAGAGTAACACCAGCAAGATTTCAACCCCAAAGTCTTTCTTTATTAGCACCAGAAAAAGTTTACAAGAGAGCTTCTTCAGCCGAGACTCACAGATCGAATTTCTTCTCAAATGACCCCTAGCACCCTATTTAAAGGAAAAATCCCCAACGGCTAGTTCGAGTGATCCATGTCAAACTAATCTCGACCGTCGATGAGGATCAAGACATCTCTTAATTTCATCCGTCGAATTTTTTAATACATTAAAAATTGAAATTCTGCATTTATTTACTCAAAAATATTATTATTATATTATTTTTAGGTTTTTACTTTATTTTATTATTTTTTATTTCTATCTAAATTTTTATTTATTTATTTATTTTATAAATTTTATTATTATTATTTTTTTAAATTTTTATTTTTCAGTTATTTTTTTTAATTTTTTAATTTTTAAAAATTTTTAATTTATTTTTTACATGGATCCTCGAACTTAGCCTTTGGAAAAATCACCTAGGACCTAGGACTTAGGACTTATGAGGGGATTAAAACATTTTCCAACCCTCAAGACACTTTACATCATGACTTCTACAACTTTACATCTCAAGGGGAAGAACCCATTTGACATAGACCCTCATAAACCACCTAGTTCTGCGACACAACTATAATCTAGCAGATTAACACACTAAGATTCTCCTAAGATTCTAATGACAAAATCCATTCCGACTTTGGGCTTAGGCTGAAGGAAAACTCTGCCGATCATGGATCGGTGAGACGAAAAACCTTCCGGAACGTAGGTTATCACTAGAAAATTAGGTCCACCTAGGCAATTTACATACATGACTCATATCTGCTAAGATTATTTGCAATTCACACATGCAGACTGGGTTTACAACATAGATTGATCAAGCTGTCGATGACTGTCGAATGGCACGAACATGTCGATCAAGCGCTACCCTTTTTTGAAAAGAAAAGGGGTTGTACTGCTATGGGTAGTTGACACGTAGTGGTCAACATCTGGCTCTACTTGGGGACACGTTGCTGCACTGTAGGAATGTGAGAATCCAGAATCTGCATCCATGCAACACACAACAGAAATAAGTAGCGTCCATCCAAAAGTCATCATATAACATTTAAGCACATGAAAGATATAAGCTCTTCATTTATTAACTATCTGGAAAAGTAAATCTAATCCTAAAACAGAAATGAAATGCTGAAATGACAAGGAATAGGGTTAGAAATACAATACAAAGGATGCCCCATGGCATCAGATGTGTTCAATGTAGTGTATACTGAGCATTTGCCTGCTTTCAGGCAAATCTGTCGGCTGTTTGTCGGATGTGCCATGTCCAATTCTGCATATGGTAGGACTTTTTCCTATCCGAAAATCAAGCTGCTCTCGGCCGTCTGATGCATCAAATCTTCTTCTCGTTCTCTTTCTTTGGCGCTTTTTCTTCCTGGCAGGTCGTATCACTGATGGCATGGAACTTTCTGCTTCAAAACTTTCAGATGAAGTATGCGTGACATGTATTTCTTCATTCTGCATCTGCCCTGCCAAGGATGATGGACCAATCTCACAGGTGCCATGAGTTATAACTTGATCTTCAATGACTGGTGGATTAACCGTGTGAGTATCAATCTGATTATTAATTTCCCTTTCATCCAGGCAATTTTCAATGGAACAAAGAACCTCATAACAAGATGGAGCTTGCTGTAACAGATAAGGAGGCTTCTGATCTATTGACATTCCTCGGTTTCTTTCATCTTCCGATTGCTGTTGAAATTTCTGAAACTGTATTTTAATGGCATCCATCTGACTAGAGTGTTCAACCTTTATAGCACTAATTTCCCTGGCATGGTTTTCTTCCATATCTTTTATTACTTTATCGTTCTTTTCCTTTATGGTCATTAAGCAATACTGCATAGAGTTTATCTCTTCCTTATGATTTGCTTGCATGTTTGTCATATTTTCCTCTAAGCCTGATAACTTGCTTTGCATAAAACTAATTTCTGTGTCATGATTAGTTTTCATGGCCTCAATTTCCTTAGCATGCTGATTTTGCATAATTTCCATCTCCTTATTACGTTTTTCCAGGTGGGTGCATAAAGTTCTCACATCATTAGCGTAATTAGTTTGATTGACCTCCATATTTTTTACCAGCCGCATTAGTTCTTGTATAATTTGCTTCTGATCTTCCTTTTCATTGTCAACACTGTTTTTACAATTTGTCCCTGCTTTTCCACTATCATAGATTTGATCTGCAATGGTACAGGTGGATGGCACATTCTGATATGAAGAATTGTCTTGGAATCTTTCATCGACAGCTGGACCTTTTACAAGATTACTTTCATTCTGTTGCACAATTTTAGGGGCACAAGGCGAGCTATCTGGATCACCATATCTATCTTTAAAAGCATCGACAATGTCTTGTAAAGAAGTGAAAGAATCTTCAGGACAATTATTAAACCAGTTCAAAGCATCACCCTTTAAAGAATGGACAAATAGACGCATCTTGACATCTTCATGATTATATTGAGGAAGTCTACAATATATGATCATTACACAAGTAAACCTGTTTAAATGCTGTCTAACAGTGACTGAATCACCACCTGAGAACAAAAATAATTTAGAAATGGCCTCTTTCGGAAAATCATGGAGATTATCAGTAAAATGACATGGTTTAAATGAATAATCCATGATGAATAACTAGGGACCAAATGGATGATAGAACGAGATCTCTGCTCAAGAAAATCAATAGATGAAAGAAGTGGAGTCGCCACTTGAACAATGAATCTAATTCTAGGATCCAAAAAGCAACAAACAAGCTGATATGAGAGAGGCTTCTTGTCTGGGAAAAATAAGAAAATGGAGTCGCCACCCAAACAAGAAACGAACTGAAGAGAAGCTGCTGATATGACAAAAGATAAGGTGATGAAAAGATCCAAATGATGCCAAAAAATGTTGACTCTGCCAGCTCAAATGAGATATGCGAAAGATGAAAGAATGATAAATGTCATTGAAACGCCAGGGCCAGAAAAACTCTTTCCCCGGCAACGGCGCCAAAAAATGTTGGCGTTGCCGGCTCAAACGAATGATAGAAAGATGAACGATGAATGATAAAAAGTCGTTGAAACACCGAGAATAAAGTATCCCCGGCAACGGCGCCAAAAAATGTTGTCGCACAGATTGTCACAACAACGCTCAGACCTGGGGCTGTCACCCTGATCCCCAATCTCTCCGTTTAATCCTGTCTCCCGCGGCTAAGGGGGGTAGACCCTATGAGATGATGAAGACCAACTGTGGACCAGTTGGGTTGGGAGACACGAAGAAGCAAGCACTAAATTGATTTTGTTAAGTTAAAAGACCAGTGCCTTATAAAGTCAATGTTTAAATGATTGCTTACTAAATGCTGCAAAAAGGTAAACCATGTAGAGCAATCATTTATCATCAAATAACTCGAACAGAGACTAACTTTTACCAGATGAGAGAAAATGCTTAAATGATACTCCGATTAAAGCTTCGAAAGACGAAGTTCGATATAAAACCACGAAAATTTAAATGCTAACCATATATGACATTCATAATCATTTAAGCATCCTAAACGACATAAAAATGATAAATGTTAATTCCACATCAACATTTTAATCTCAGTAGAAAAGATAAAACGTGATAGATCCCTGAGACAAGACTGAATCTGGCAAGATATAAAATATTTTTATGTTTTTTTTTTTTTTTTTTTTTAGACAACAAAATTTAAAATCAAAAATCTAAATAATATTAAAATCTAAACTGAATAAAAGAAACCCTTTTTTTTTTGATATTTTAATAAAATAAAATTTAACTAAACCATAACAAAAACTAAAATTAAATCCTAGAAATAAAGCTTAACTCTAAGACCAACTATACAAAATAAAGCACGAACACCCAAATGAAAATCGAAACTTCCCTTTCCCTTTTTATTTTTTATTTATTTTTTTTATTTTTTTATGAATTTATATTTTTTATTTATAAAATAGAACTAAAACTCTTTATTTTAAATGTCAAAACTAAAAATTAACTAAAGGAAAAAAGAATTCAAAACCAAACTTAGGCTAATAATATATACATGCAAATAGAAATCTACAAAAAAAAAAGGATTTTTTTTTTTTTGATAAAAGAAAACAAAACAAACTTAAATTAAAATTTTAACAAATCTAAAACTAAACCAAAAAGAAACTTAATAAATCTCAAGCTAACGAGTATCTAAAACCTAAAATAAAAATTTTAATTCTGAAACGAAACCAAAAAAAAAAAAAATACGCTACCCTAACAATCGAACTATTCATACGCAAGTGTATTGTTGTGTGTTTTTTTTTTTTTTTTTTTTACTGCAGGTTTTGTGACGGTGGCATCTGAGGAGAGCAGCCACACAAGGGATGCTGCGTAATGGTGCTGAGGGAGAAGCGTTCTGCAGGTTGGACGAATTTGCTGCGTGAGGGGTCGATGAAGCTCGGACCAGGTAGCACGCGGAAATGAAAGTGTGATTGATGGCAGCAAGGCAGAGATGCAGGTCGAGTGAGGGAGCGTTTTGCAGCGTTTTAGAGAAATAAATCTACAGAGGAATGAAGCTGCATGAGAGCTGGTAATGAGGGAAGCGGACAGTATGCTGGTAGCGTGCAACAAAGCTTTGAAATGATGCCGAATGAGGAGCTGCGTATAAGGAGAAAAGGACAACAAATATGGATATGCGGGCAGCAGAATGAGGAACTGCAGGTCGATGAGGAATTGTAGTGAAAGAAAGGAGCAGCGATGAGGAGATGGAGGCAGCGAAGAGCTGGGATAGAGTGAAGTCACAGATTTCGAAGTGGAGTTTTGATGGCAACGTTGACAGGTTGCTGAGGAGCAGAATGAAATGGACAGCGAGCAGAGAGTAACTTGTTTGGATAGCTGAGGGAAAAACGACTTGAAGAGATGCGGGTTTTCTTTGCAATCCCACCAGGCAACCAACATTTAAATAAATATACTTTCCAGGGACTGATAAAATTATTTGATCGACTTATCTTCAGTTCTTGTAGATGAAACCCTCTCAAAAGATTTCCAGATCTGAAAGCAACAAAATTTAAAACCCTTGAAAAGCCAAAACAGAGACCCTGCAAAAACTAATTTTCCCCCAAGATTTTATCTCAGACCTGCAACCTGCAAATGGAAAACAAAAACCTAGAAAATATGTGCAAGGATTAAAAATGAAACCCTACAAGCCAGCTACAAATTTACAGATCTAAGGCTCTTTAGTAGCCAGATTTATCAATAATCTATAGTGATATTATCAAAATTCCAGATTTACTATGAAATACTTCAGAAATCTCTCATGCAAATCAGAAAACAAACTTAAATGATAAACCCAGGATCGAAACTAGCTGGGCTTTGCAAGAGAATGCTTGCGCGAGTTGGTTGGTTCAGCCGAGAACTTCCCCAAACGCCCACTGATCTTCTTCAATAAGGGTTTCCTGCACAGCTCACTTCAACCATCAATAAAGAGAGAAAAACAACACTAGATCTCAGATGCAATGGAGATACCTGCCATTATTTCAGAAATTCTAATACCATTCAAACCCTAGTAAGTGAACAAGATACCTGTGTTCAACTATACTCTACAATAAACTGTTACTAATGGCTGAAAATTAAAATATGCAGAAAATAACATAGCTCACAGCACTTCAAGAGAGTAACACCAGCAAAATTTCAACCCCAAAGTCTTTCTTTATTAGCACCAGAAAAAGTTTACAAGAGAGCTTCTTCAGCCGAGACTCACAGATCGAATCCCTTCTCAAATGACCCCTGGAACCCTATTTAAAGGAAAAATCCCCAACGGCTAGTTCGAGTGATCCATGTCAAACTAATCTCAACCGTCGATGAGGATCAAGACATCTCTTAATCTCATCCGTCGAATTTTTTAATGCATTAAAAATTGAAATTCTGTGTTTATTTACTCAAAAATATTATTATTTTATTATTTTTAGGTTTTTACTTTATTTTATTATTTTTTATTTTTATCTAAATTTTTATTTATTTATTTTTTAATTTATTTTATAAATTTTATTATTATTTTTTTTAAATTTTTATTTTTCAGTTATTTTTTTAATTTTTAATTTATTTTTTACATGGATCCTCGAACTTAGCCTTTGGAAAAATCACCTAGGACCTAGGACTTAGGACTTATGAGGGGATTAAAACATTTTCTAACCCTCAAGACACTTTACATCATGACTTCTACAACTTTACATCTCAAGGGGAAGAACCCATTTGACATAGACCCTCATAAACCACCTAGTTCTGCGACACAACTATAATCTAGCAGATTAACACACTAGGATTCTCCTAAGATTCTAATGACAAAATCCATTCCGGCTTTGGGGTTAGGCTGAAGGAAAACTCTACCGATCATGGATCGGTGAGACGAAAAACCTTCCGGAACGTAGGTTATCACTAGAAAATTAGGTCCACCTAGGCAATTTACATACATGACTCATATCTGCTAAGATTATTTACAATTCACACATGCAGACTGGGTTTACAACATAGATTGATCAAGCTGTCGATGACTGTCGAATGGCACGGACATGTCGATCAAGCGCTACCCTTTTTTGCAAAGAAAAGGGGGTGTACTGCTATGGGTAGTTGACACGTAGTGGTCAACAAGGTCTAGGATACAAACCACAACCTAGGGCAATCTAAAAGGGAAAACCTAACTCCAACACATAAGGGAAAATTAACCTACTTTCCTTAGGGTTTAAATTAGGGGTTTCAATACTCTTGAAATGCTCTTATGAAATTTTTAGAAATTGAGCACAAATTCAACAAGGGACATGTACACAAATGTCAAATTAACTTAACAAAAGTAGCAACAATTTTTGTGAAAAATATCCAAGCATTGCAAATGAACCAACTTATAATGCATGTAAGATCCAAGATCACCAAGAAAGACTTTGAGAAGAGCCCAATCCATGTGAAAATTTCTGAATCTAACACATCAAAAACCCCTATTGCAATATCTGGATTACTATCTCCTACTTGTTCTTTACATTAACAAGTTATTTAATAACATAAACATCGAAGTAAACATAATTGCAACCTTCACAAATATACAGATCAACAACTAAAATAAACTGAGACAACACAAGGGACACCATTATTTTTTGGACAATCGTCATTGGCAAAACCCAATTTGGGAAAACCGGTGCAGCGTATATGAGGGTTTTATTATTGAGCAGATTTCTGAATACAACTAGGGTGATGGCTCACCCTTTAGAGAATATCCTCGGCAGTAGTACCTCTTTCCGGAGATATATATTCCGGCAAATTAGCAACCGGATGATCAACCCCATAGTGACTCTGATTGTTCCTTGTGCTGGACAGTGAAAGTTGCTCCAAGCACCCCTCTGGAACTGCGTCACCCTCTTTGGAACTGTCACCCTCTCCCGGCTGATCTACTCTCAGTCTGCCCCACAGAACCCCCTCAGTGAAACCTCTTCAGCCCAGCATTAGCCTCTACAGTCCTCTGCACTGTCTGCGTCAGCCTCTACATCTTTTGTGCGTCCTCTGTGCTGGCCTCCTTAGCCTTTGTGTCAACCCTCCTAGGCTCTACGCTGCCTCTTCCGGCACTTCAGTGCCTCTTCCGACACTTTACTGCCTCTTTGATATGTATTCTTCAACCTTGGATCAAAATCCCTTGCTGAACTGCCCCTCAGTGCAACTGATCTCTAACTTGATTTCCTCAGCAAACCCAGCCCCAAAAAATCAAATTCTTGATCTCTTTTGGATTATCTCCAACTGTTAATTTTAGGTATGTTCTATGCTTAGAGCAATTTATTTCAATTTTCACAGTTAGCTCCATATCTTTTCCAGATTAGCAATCACATCAGCATTAAAGTAAACTACAGATAGAACATAAACATAAATCGCAGAAGACAAGCCAAGACATGAGGACACAAGATGTGGCGCTAGCCAAGGAAAAACCCCAATGTGGGGAAACCCTTGATCAATTCTTCTTATATGTTATTCAATAGTTCAACAGAGGGAGAGAGAGAGATAGTACGTTTACAACAGAAGTCAACACTTTGACTTATCTAGATAAGAGCATAGATCATCTCTAAGAAGATGATACATGAGTTCAGTTGAAGATATGCTGCTTCAACTGATTCTCCAAGGTGACTCCTTCACATATCGTTGTGCTGCATTTCGTCATCATGCTGCACCTCACCGCGCTGCACCATGCTGCACCCATCATCATTATGCTGCATCTCATCACGCTTCATTAATCATGATTGTACCCATCACTGTACTGCATTATGTGCCATTGCTGCACCATGTTGCCATCCTGACCTATGTGTTGGCTGCACCTTGCTTGCTTGTTGTCCCTAGCATGCTTGTTGTCCTTAGCATGCTTGTTGTTGCATGCTAGTTGTCCCTTGCATGCTAGCTGTAACATTGCATGCTTGGTGTATTTGCTGCTAAGTACCATACAATTGTCCCAATGTTAGTTATCTGTCCCTTGCATGCTGCTCTCCTTCGAAGACAGATTCTTCGGCTGCTTCGACAGTTCCTGGCAGTTATCGTTGTTCCCGGAAGTTTCAACAGTTCTGGTAGCTCCGACAGTCTCAGCAGTTCCGGCTTTTCCGACAGTTTCAGCTTTTTTGGCAGTTCAGGGATTTCCAGCTTTTCCGGCTTTTCTGGCTTTTCCGGCAGTTTCGTCTTTTCCGACAGTTCTGGTTTTTTCGGCTTTTCTGGCAGTGCCGACTTTTTCGGCAGTTCCGACGTTTCTAGAAGTTCTGACTTTTCCGACATTTCTGGCTTTTCCAGCAGTTCCGGCTTTTCCGGCAGTTTCGGTTTTCTGCCCTTTGGATCAGGGCAACATTATTCCTTAGGATCTCTCCTCCTACTAAAACCCAAAGACAAGTAGAGAGAGGAAGAGATCCCAAGTGTGTTGAAATGACTTGAAGGCCACCTCTATTTATACTAAAATGTTGAGCACATGTGGGGTTTATTTGGTTGCTGGCCGACCTTGACGAATTGTCTTATAACGCAAATAAATTCATAACTCCATGAATACTTATTGGAATCAGATGATCTTTAGATCAATCCTACACCTCTCGATGAGAGGGATCCAAGAAAAATATCAGTTTCCATGAATAAGATGACGCACATGGAGTTTGGCCCTAGTTGCCAATTTTAACACTCCCTCTCAACCAGGGAGAACATCTGTTGATCCATATGTCCGACTGTACTATCTCTGCAATCAGTGCCCTGCACTGCTCTGATCTGCTGAGCTTTGCTCTGCTGAGCTCTGCTCTGCTCTGCTGAACCATGAAGAAGAAGAATTGATTGAGAATGTCTCATACCATTCTCTACTGACCCAAAGTTAGTTTCATCTGAAGAGAGTGTGTCACATCACTCTTACTGACCCAAAGTCAGTTTTATTGATCCCAGATCAATATCACAAGAGAGTGTCTCAAACCACTCATACTGATCCCAGATTAATTTCACAAGAGAGTGTCTCAAACCACTCATACTGATCCCAGATCGGTTTCATTGATCCTAGATCAATGTCACGAGAGAGTGTCTCAAACCACTCATATCGATTCCAGATTAGTTTCATTGATCCCAGATCAATGTCACAAGAGAGTGTCTCAAACCACTCATACTGATCCCAGATCAATGGAGGTCATCCTAGCATAGGGAGTACGGTAGATACAACGATGCGTCCATCGATAGTACTACTATGGTCCCTATCCTCATTTCCCTGCTCATTGATCAGATGAGAGGTACTTCCCATGAGTCCCAGACTGCATGGGTAGGATGCCTCAACAAGAGAACTAATCATCCTGTCCACAGGAGAACGAATCATCCTGTCAGTGGATGCCATGGAGAACTAATCATCCTGGCCCACAGGAGAACTAATCATCCTGTTCCATAGTCGCCACGGAGAAAAAATCATCCTGGCCCACAGGAGAACTAATCATCCTGTTCCATAGTCACCATGGAGAACAAATCATTCTGAACCACAGGAGAACTAATCATCCTGTTCCACAGTTTCCACAGGAGAACTAATCATCCCGGCCCACAGGAGAACTAATCATCATGTTCCACAGTTGCCACGAGAGAACTAATCATCCCGGCCCACAGAAGAACTAATCATCCTGTTCATAGCGCACCACCAGGGGAGGGTGAGTCGCCCTGTGGTCGTATGTTGCTCCAGTAAGTACCCCAAGCCCCCCAAAGCTCCCAGAGCTCAATGCATGCAACATGTAGGACCCTTATAAGAAGGTCTCTCAACGACTCCAAGTCGTTCGGGAAAGTCACAGATTTGACCTTTCCCCGGGGCTTTGACAAAATGTCTGCGACCTGTACATCAGTCTCAATGCGATGGAGCCTCCTCGCTCATCGAATAACCATATCACAGATAAGGCAGTATCTGATGTCTATTTGCTGGAGCAATCATCAAATATGGGATTCCTCAATAATTGAACTCCCCCTCTGGTTGTCATAGAGAATCATAGTGGTATTCATCATGTGTACAAACAACTCACTTAAGAGCTTCTGCAACCATGCAACTTCACACAAGATCATACTCATAGCTATGTATTCGGTCTCGGTGGTGCTGTAGCAACTAACTTCTACTTCCTGCTCATCCATGATATCGAAGCAGAATCAAAGAGAACCAACACTGAGAAGTGCTTTAGTGATCCTCCACACTGCCTGCCCAGTCAGCGTTCGAATAATCATGCAGTTTCATATTTCCGACAGTGTATCTCAATCCATGAGAGATTGTGCCCCGAAGATATCTCAGAAGATTCTTGGCACCAATCCAGTGAGGCTCAACCAAATATGAGCTCACCATGCTAACTGTAAAACATATGTCCGGATGGAAGTTCACCAAGAACATCAACGCAAATGAGTTTATGAAACTCAGAGGCATTTCCCAAATCTTGTCCGACATCACTACCATATAACTTCTGAAAGTTAAGATCCTCGAGGTAGTCACAGGGTTGTAGTTTATCATTCCACATCCGGAATCCAACTCCCTCTTACTTCTGCAAATGAGAGGGTTTTCACTTGTCAGAAACAGGTCATCCTCATAAGGTGTCGGTATGAGAGGTCTATCATCCACAACCTTCGGGTAATGGTTTGAATTAGTTTCACTCCTAGTGAATCTCAGCTTCATCAGATAGCCATCAATCCTCTCGTACTACGCCCAGGGTGTTTTGCTTCAAGCCATAGAGGGCTTTCTTCCACCTGTATACATGAGATTCTCGATCATGAATCTCAAACTCCTTGGGTTGTTCCAAACCTGTGGACCTGCTGCATGAGGGGAATGGTCCCCTTACAAGATTTTCCTTCGGTACATCTCAGAGATGTACCTTCATGCTTTACTTGAATTCAGACATCCCTATCACCATTTGACTCACATCAGGTAGGGCCCCATAGGTGGACCTCCGGTGTTATAGATGCGATATGTCAATTGACATGATCCCCAATGGACCATATTGCAACTTGATACAAATTGCCAACCCTGAACCCATGAGAAAAAGCATCTTTGAAAATTATATATTTTAACACGTACCTTTCCATCGATGAATGCCACCTTGAAACCTTTGACTTCCATTTTCGAGATGGACACCAGGTTCTTCTTGCGATCAGGTACATAAAAGAGATTCTGTAAATGAATCGAGTTACCCTTATTCAATTGAGAGTTAACATTCCCTACACCCTTTTCGGGATAGGTGGCATCGGCTCCAAGTATAATCCCACGATTGTTTCCATCTCTACCAAATTAGAGAGTGCACCCATCTATCCAATGAAGTGCCTTGAAGCACTACAATCTATAAGCCAGATTCCCAAAGAATCTGAAGGAGAGGGCCAATACAAGATAACATTTCTTTATCTTATTAGAAACAACATTTGATTCTTCATACCTGGGGTTCCTTGCTTTCTATGAAGAGTCGGCCATTTCCTTGATGACCTGCATTACCTGTCATTCCTTTGATCATTGAAGATGTCCCTGGAATGATTGTTATCATCATCAAGTGATGTGTCCCTGCCATTCAGACACTCCTTCGCATAATGGCCAAACTAGTTATCTGCCTTTCCTTCCACCTTGAGATCCGGTCTTCCAATGAAGTGATCTTTAGGTAGGCCATGTTCCGCTGCGCCATTCTAATAATATTCTCTGCTTCGACTTCGCCCTTGGTGAATTTGAAGAGGGATGAGGAATCCACTGATCCTTTTGTCCTTTCCCAACTGTCTCTGGTGATTGCTCTTTCACTCTTTCTTGGGCATTGTCTTCACCTCAGCTTTGATACCATGTTAATTTTAGGTATGTTCTATGCTTAGAGCAATTTATTTCAATTTTCACAGTTAGCTCCATATCTTTTCTAGATTAGCAATCACATCAACATTAAATTAAACTGCAGATAGAACATAAACATAAATCGCAGAAGACATGCCAGGACAAGAGGACACAAGATGTGGTGCTAGCTAGGGACAAACCCCAATGTGGGGAAACCCTTGATCAATTCTTCTTATATGTTCTTCAATAGTTCAGCAGAGAGAGAGAGAGAGAGATAGTATGTTTACAACAGAAGTCAACACTTTGACTTATCTAGATAAGAGAATAGATCTTCTCTAAGAAGATGATACATGAGTTCAGTTGAAGACATGCTGCTTCAACTGATTTTCCAAGGTGACTCCTTCACCTATCATTGTGCTGCATTTCGTCATCATGCTGCACCTCACCGTGCTGCACCATGCTGCACCCATCATCACTATGCTGCATCTCATCACGCTTCATTAATCATGATTGTACCCATCACTATACTACATTATGTGCCATTGCTGCACCATGTTGCCATCCTGACCTATGTGTTGGCTGCACCTTGCTTGCTTGTTGTCGCTAGCATGCTTGTTATCCTTAGCATGCTTGTTGTTGCATGCTAGTTGTCCCTTGCATGCTAGCTGTAACATTGCATGCTTGGTGTATTTGCTGCTAAGTACCATACAACTGTCCCAATGTTAGTTAGCTATCCCTTGCATGCTGCTCTCCTTCGAAGATAGATGCTTCGACTATTTCGGCGGTTCTCGGAAGTTCTGGCAGTTCCGGCTGTTCTCGGCAGTTTTGGCAGTTCCAGCAGCTCCGGCAGTCTCGACAGTTCTGGCTTTTCCGGCAATTTCGGCTTTTCCGGCAGTTCCCGCATTTCCGGCTTTTCCGGCAGTTCCGTATTTTCTGGCAGTTTCAGCAGCTCCATTTTTCCGGCTTTTTCGGCTTTTCCGGCTTTTCCGGTAGTTCTGTCTTTTCCAGTAGTTCCGGCTTTCCCAGCAGTTCTGACTTTCTGCCTTATGGATCAGGGCAACTTTATTCCTTAGGATCTCTCCTCATACTAAAACCCAAAGACAAGTAGAGAGACGAAGAGATCCCAAGTGTGTTGAAATTACTTGAAGGCCACCTCTATTTATATTAAAATGTTGAGCACATGTGGGGTTTATTTGGTCACTCGTCGACCTTGACGAATTGTCTTATAACGCAAATAAATTCATAACTCCATGAATACTTATCGGAATCGGATGATCTTTAGATCAATCCTACACCTCTCGATGAGAGGAATCCAAGAAAAATATCAGTTTCCATAAATAAGATGACCCACATGGAGTTTGGCCCTAGTTACCAATTTTAACACCAACTGACCCTCAAGTCTCCTCTTATACTTTTCCTGTTGATGAATCAACGACCGGATTAAGTCCCTAATCAATGACTAAGATTAGAACTAGCTTGATCCTCGTCACTTACAACTTTCTCACCCGTATTTTATTAATACACATTAATATTTTTATTTTACTAAGTTTAGACTTAGGAACTCATTAAAAATATTAATTATTTTAATAACTCCTCATCCGGGTGGAATTTCTACAAACGATTTTCTGGGTATTGGAGATCTCATGTGCCTTAGCCTCCCCACCAATTTTCAAGGCTAGAGCACATCTGATACTACCCAAAATCAACACTCCCTCTTAGCGAGGAATGTGCTCTAGCAATGCTTCACCATAGAAGCATCACACTAATCCTTTGCATCGATCCTCTGTGCTGATGCTTGGCCTGCTGCCCCACATCCACCACATTGCTGCTTCCTGTATTGTTGCCCATGACACTGCCACTGCCACTGCTACATCTTTACTGCAACTCCCTCTCAAAATGCGGCCTCATGCTGCCCATAGCACTGCCATTGCTAACTGCTGCACTACAACTCGGTTACCAAGAAGTAAGTAACTGAATTCACCAAAACACTGACATCCTGGTCAGTCTGGAAGCCTCGTGATGTTGAAGCTACTTCTGCTGCTATCTTTTGCTCGCTCTACTACCACTGCACTGCTGCGACCTCTTCTGTGCCTCTCGCACTGCTGCAACCTCCAATGCGTTGCTACAGACTTCAGCACCATAGCACTACCATTGTTGCTCCATCGCACCTTGCTCCACCCGAGACCTATCATCATGCTACTGTCGTTAAGGGCTCCCGTAGCCGTATGTGATCCAAGAGTTTGGGCACCTCAAGGATCCTGCCCGTGTATGTAGTCCTCTCGACTATAACTCCATATCACCCCACCTCTTCTCTAGAGGCACATGAGCACTCATGGCACAATCGTCACAGTCTCGACATCCTTCTCCGCCTTTGCTGGAGCTGCCTTTGAGTCAGAAGCTTCTCCCTTGCCTTTCTTCTCGGGGCACTGAGATGCATAATGTCCCATCTCCCCACAATTGAAGCACTTGACCTTGGAGATGTCCTTCTTCTTCCTCTTCTGAACCCCCTGCTGTCTCGCAGATGCTAGAGCCGCATCCTCCTACTCCTCTTTCTTGATTCGAGCCCCCTTGTTGCTACTTCCCATCTTGGTCAATCTCCTGAGCTTTTCCTGTCGAAGCGCTGCCCACATCTCCTCACAACTGGGAAGAGTTGCTTTTCCCACAATGCTTTGGACAAATGTTTCCGACTCCTCGGAGACTGCATTCAGGGCAGTGCTCACCATAAACTCTGGGTTCGGTGAAGACCCCATGGAATTAAGTTGGTCCCGAATCCCCTGTAACTTGAGAAGAAAGTGATCTATATCCTCTCGTTTCTGCATCTGATATGATCTCAGCTGATTTTCCAATAACATCTTCCATTGCACGGAATAGCGCTAGTATAAGGTGGTCAAGGTCTGCCACATCTCCCTTGCTGTGTTTTTCTCAGCAATATGTGGTATGACATGATCCTTGGCCCCGTCTAGGATCATGCATTTCGCCTTCACCTGGGCCTCCTCATACTTCTCATTTGCATCGGGGTCAACTGGGACAACTACAGTTCTCAAGGCATAGTCCTTGATGCAATGTTTATCCAGGATTGCCAGGATCCTAGCCTTCCAGATGACAAAATTGGAAGCCCTGTCCATTCTGTCCTGATCCCTCAATCCGGTTACTGCCATCTATGCTCCTCTTCTAGACTGCCTCTGAGCCTCGACTTCCCTCCTGAAAATTCTCCTGCCAACTGTTGAATCAATCCTCTCCAATCCCCTTTTGCTGCTGCAACTCGGATCCAGATTTCTTAGCTAGAAATCCGTCGAGGTAGTGCTTCCCTCTACCTTGATTCTGTCTCCTTAGACACTGCTATGTATTGACATAACCAACGTCCCACTAGCTCCTCAAATCAAAGTCGGTACAACTCCCTTAGCCCCGACAACTAAAGGATCTGAGCCCTTCTCGCTTTGCGCAATCACAGTGAGAGTTGGATCAACTCCTTCTGGCCACTACGTCAATATTTCTTGGCTGAGAAAGATGACCGGGCACTGCGTAGGCCTGATCTGCCCCCCCTTTTCCTCTGCGTTGGCCTGGATAGCTGACGAAACTACTGTGTGGGCTCCTCCCAGCTACTGTGTCTTCCTCTCCTGGCTCAGAATGATGACGCAAGCACTGCGTGAGCCTCTGCGTCACCTTCTCTGCACTGCGTCACCCTTCCTTTTGCATCTTTGGCTCTGGAACAACGTTGTCTCTTGGGACAACTACTTCTCTGCTGCAAACTCTCAGATTTCCCAGCTGGTGCCTTCAGTTTCCTATGATCTGCAATCTCTTTGATGCCATGTGAAAATTTATGAATCTAACACATCAGAAACCTCTACTGCAATATCTAGTTTACTATCTCTTACTTGTTCTTTACATTAACAAGTTATTTAAACATAAACATCGAAGTAAACACAATTGCAGCTTTCACAAATATACAGATCAACAACTGAAATAAATTGAGACAACACAAGGGACACTGTTATTTTTTTGGACAATCGTCCCCGGAAAAACCTAATTCGGGAAAATCGGTGCAACATATATGAGGGTTTTATTATTAAGTAGATTTCTAAATACAACTAGGGTGCCAAAAATGGCTCACTCTTCAGAGAATATCCTTGGCAGTAGTACCTCTCTCCAGAGACAGATATTCCGACAAATTAGCAACCGGATGATCAACCCCACAGTGACTCTGACTATTCCTTGTGTTGGACAATGAAAGCTGCTCCAAGCACTCCTATGGAACCATGTCACCCTCTCCTGGCTGATCTACCTCAGTCTGCCCCACAGAACCTCCTTAGTGAAGCCTGTTCATCCCAACGTTAGCCTCTACAACCCTCTGCATTGTCTGCGTTAGCCTCTACGGCTTTCTGCGTCCTCTGTGCTGGCCTCCTTAACCTCTACACCAACCCTCCTAGGGTTTGCGCTGCCTCTTCTGACACTTCACTGCCTCTCTGATATGTATTCTTTAGCCTTGGATTGAAATCCCTTGCTGGACCACCCTTCACTACAACTTATCTCTAACTCGATTTTCTCAGCAAACCCAACCCCAGAAAATCGAATTCTTGATCTCTCTTGGTGTATCTTCAACTGACCCTCAAGCATCCTCTTATATTTTTCCTGTTGACGAATCAACGGCTGAGATTAAGTCCCTAATCAATGGCTAAGATTAGAACTAGCTTGATCCTCGTCACTTAGAACTTTCTCACCCATATTTTATTAATACACATTAATATTTTTATTTTCCTAAGTTTAGACTTAGGAAACCATTAAAAATATTAATTATTTTAATAACTCCTCATCCGGGTGGAATTCTACAAATGATTTCTGGGTCTTGGAGATCTCATGTGCCTTAGCCTCTCCACCAATTTTCAAGGCTAGAGCACATCCGATGCTACCCAAAATCAACAATCCACAAGAAGCTAAACTCTAGGATTAGACACTCAATTGGGCCTCCATTTCACTATAGTGATAGAGAATGCAATATAAGAGAAATGAATGTGTGATATGATGATCCAAGCAGGGAATTCAACCTCTTATTTATACAAGCCTAAGGTAGGTTGAATTCCCTCAAAAGGCTAAAAAGAGCCTCAAAATGAACATAATCCACAATACATGATGCTAAGGTCACATGCCAACCATCATAATCTCAACTCGAAAACATAACTTAAATCCTTAAATTGACCGACAAGTGTTAGTGATAAGGAAAATGAAGGTGACATCATGCTCCCAATGAGCCTCTCTCTCATGAAAAGGTTTAAGACACCTCAAAAGGTACTCATCATCCAAAAACCATCTCCATTGTCCAAGGAAGTTGACTCATTATCAAGAAACCATCAACAACATCAAACAATTCATCATCTCCACAACATCTTGCTAGTGGGTGACAACATCACATGTCCAAGCTGAAGAATGATGTTGTCATGATTCAGAATGCAACACCATCAATCTAGAAGGTGTATAAGCCACTCCAAAGGGGTCTCACTGAGTCATCGTCATCAAACAATTATATATAAGGCAATGTCCATCAAGAAAGGTGCAAAGCTAGCTTTGGGGGTCTTGTGAGGTCTTGGGGTACTGTTGTCGCTACGACAAACACCCTCCAAAATTTTAACTACATTCAAATTTTGGAGCCTACTGCGGATCTTGCGATCGGTCATTCCATAGTCACATCTTGGTTAGTTGATGCTTCTAAGCTCTTTTCTTGGATCAAAAGTGCCAAGGGTACTTGCTCACACATGCTTAGTCCACAACAAGTTCATGAGCACATTCTTTTACACAAACTTGAACAAGCATTGCACGGTCCATGAACACTCTGCCTGTGCGATGTCCAATCCATGTCGACAATTAATGTGCACTGACATCGACAATTTCTCACTTCTAGCTACGTTTGTACTTCTATTTCGATGAGTTTTGTAAACTGTCGCTTTCGAGCACCTTTGTTTCCGCGAGTGTCGTTTTCATGATTTTGGTTGTCGTTTTTGCTTTTTTTTCACTCTAATTAATGTCATTTTCATGTTATCTTCGCTTTGGCATGTGTTGCTTTCACTGTCGTTTGCATATCGCAAGTGTCGTTCGCACTTTAGTACTTGTCTTCTAGCATGTTAAGTGTCACACAATGTACATAAGCTTGTTTTAGTGGTTTCAATAGGTTCTCCTTGTGTGAATGAGTCGATATTTGCATGTAAACCATTGTTGCACTCATTTCCAAAGTTTTAATCACTATTGCACAAGTGTCGTCACAAAGTGTATCTTTAGTGTCGCACTTGTCATAAGTTGTCGTAAAGGTTGTCGCATCGAGGGAAGTATGTTTTTAATGTGTTCCAGATGATCTATGTTGTTTTGTCAAGCACTCTAAGTGTGTGATCATAGTCAAGTCCTATCATTATCCACATCAGTTTCATTGATCCCACATTCAGTCAAATTTTAGAAAATTCCCAGCAACTTAGCCTCATCCGGCCTTCCTGAATTGGGCATTGCGCAGTCGCAACCCTCATGCTGCAATCCTTCCTCCTAACAATGTACAATGCAAAGTTCCTGCCTTCCAAGACTACGCACTGCACAGTTTCAGTGCTCAAGCCCGAGCCTTGGCTTCCAAAATTGCGCAATTCATCCCTGCAACCTGGGCCCATCCGCGCACTGCGCAGTCTCTGAGCCCAAGCCCAAACCTTGAGCTCTTGAACTGCGCAACTGTGCAATCACCAGGTTTTCTCTGCCTCCTAGAACTGCGCAGTTGACAGAAACAATGCAAAACCCTGCAACTTGACTCACTGAGCCTCAAAACTACACAATCTTCCTGCATAGTCCAGCTTTAACTGCACATTGTGCAGTCTCAAGGCTCAAGCCTCAACCTTGAGCACCTAAACTGCACAATTGTGCAATCACCTAGGCTCCTCAGTCTTCCAGAATTGCACAATGGGAAAAATTAGTGTTCAATCCCTCAGCCTGACTCCTTGAGCTCCCCAACTACGCAATCTTTTTGCTCAGTCCAAGCCTGAACTGCACATTGTGCAGTCTCAAGGCTCAAGCCTGACCCTTGACTGCTTGAGCTGTGCAATTGCGTAGTCATTAAGCCTCTCCCTCATCCTGCCACCCAGTTTCGGCTCAGTCAATGGATCATCATGCAACATCTTAGACTAGGGGTTTATCAGACTGATGTCGTCTTGTCATGAGTGGATTGCAGATGCAGGAACTCTATCATGTTATGGAAAGATGATGAAGAAGGAGATGGAGAAGGAGGACATGCTAGAAGACACCTAAGGAGCTAAGGAGATAAGATGATCATCAGACAAGAAGATGAAGGAACAATGGATTACAACAAAAGACCAAAGATCAGGACCACATGAAGACTCCATTTGATTCACAACCCTTTGGAGGGTAGATATGAAGAACAAAGCATATCTCTCATGAAGACGAAGCATTGGATACATCTCTTATGGAAGAAAGAAAGAAATAAGCAACAAGGGGGTAGCTTGGCACTGCCACATCATCATGCAATCCATGTCATTAGTGTCATGTCATGTCTTGTCACGAGTCATCATGTGCCACATCATTTGTGGATTATATAATTCTATATTGGAAAATGTAATGTGAAATAGAAGTCCAAGAGTCATCTATGTAATGTGAAGAGTCATGTAGGAAGTTGAAAAGTCATAAGAAGTCAAACAATCATGAGGGTAGTCAAAGTGTCACAAGGGAGGTGAAGCATCACCCCATTGGTTATATATACACCCTCATTGTATGAACAAAATACTTTTCACCTTAGCTCCCCCTGCAAGACATTAGAGAGACAAGCTAGTTCTTTTGGGGAGAAAGTAGTGGCTCTGATGCTCCACTATTGGAACTATTGTGTTAATTATATACATGTTTTGGAAATTTTACTTAATATTAGAAGCCTCATGGCCAACACATTCTTCATGCATGGATTATGAATATTTGTAAGACTATTCTGTGGATGTTTGTAATTCATGTTTGCTTTCATTTGTGTTAAAGTAGTTGAACTATTTCAGTTATTTTGGTACTTATCATATTGAAAATGTGTTGTAATGGTTATTATTTTTGTCACATCCTTATGGACTATTCCATTGGATATTAGACAGATATTTCTTGTTGATTGGTTGTAATGATCGTCGCATCTTTGTGGACTATTCCGCTGGATGTTAGACGGATCCTTCTTGGTTGTGTGTGTCTCTACTAGGGTGGTACTATTACCTCTCTCTTAAAGGCTCACTTTATTTTCTCTCTTCGCAGTAGAAGAACCTTGACACACTTACAATTGAACACTCACCAGGCACACTCACTTGCTTTTCGAAGGCACATTTGCATTCCTCTCTCTTGCTGACAGTTAGAGCCAAGAAAATTCTATAAGAATACATGGAAACCAGGTGTTAGTTTTTGGTAACATCAAAAGTGTTCTAGCCTTGAAAATTGGTGGAGAGGCTAAGGCACATGAGTTCTAAAGAACCCATAAACCGTTTGGTGAAATTTCACCCGGATTGTATTTTATTAAAATAATTAATATTTTTAATGGGGTTCAAGTCTAAACTTAGGGAAATTAAAATATTAATGGGTATTAATCAAAATATGGGTGAGAATGATCTAGAAGGTGGATCAAGTCATGCTGTAATCTTAGCCATTGATTAGAGACTTAATCTCGGCCGTTGAAGACTCAACATGAAAAGTATAAAATGGAAGCTTGGGGTTCATTTGGAAACACACAGTGAGATTGAGGAAATCGATTTCCTGAGGTGAGAAGTTCTTAAGAGGAAAATCGATTGGGGAGATCTTGCAGCTGAGGGGAAGAGAGAATATGGGAGAAGGAATGTTTGGAAAATATAGAACAAAGAGGCGGAGAGAACTTGGAGAGAGGCAGCATAGTAGCTGGGAGAGTTGGCGCAGAAAAGTTGTCTGTCACACATAATCTAGAACTGCTGAAATAACTGACACTGTCAGGAAGTGCCGGAAGTGTTGGGAACTGTCGGAACAACCGGGAGAGTTGACACAGAGGAAGCGCAGTAGCCGGGAGAGATGATGCAGAAAATCTGCATGTCACATAGATTCCAGAACTATCGGAACAACCGAAACTTCCAGAACAACCGAAACTTCTGGAACAACCAAGAGAGATGACACAGGGCTGACACAGAGCTAATGCAGAAATAATCGGGGTTAGCCAGTCTTGTGCTGGATCAATCGGAATTATGACAGGTGAAGTTAGGTAAAACTCACTCAGATTTTCTGCCAATATTTTTCTATATAAATGATTGCTAGATGAGCATCCTAAATTTGTATTCAGATATTTCTCCTGCATAATAATAAACCCTCAGAGTTGCTGCATTGGTTTTCCTGCATTGGGTTTTTCCGGGGACTATTGTTTCCAAAAATAAGTGTGTCCTATGTATCTTGTTCTTTGTCTGCTTTTTGTTTCATGAGATTAAATATTTAATTAGTGTAGGCTGCAAAAGTAATTTTCTCTAGTATTCAGAAGAATAACTTGATGAATGTAATTTAAAAATAAATTAGGTGAAGTAGATTCAAATTTGCTGCAGTAGGGGTTCCTCGATTTTAGGAATTTTCACATGGTATCAGAGCGTTGATTTTGAAACAGGAAGAGCAGATCAAATGCTGAGCAATGAGGCCAAAAGCTGCACTTGGTAGCAATTCGATTCCCCTTGAAGAGATTGCGCAGTACTTTTCGGGAAGCAAATCCGAGGAAATCTCTCTAAGTGAGACGATAGAGAGGTACGATTTCCAGTTCGTGAGTTTGCAGATGCAGAGGGAGTGACGCAGAGCCTCAACGCAGTGCTTCAAGGGTGCAGTTTCTGCCGGGGCAGAAATTTGCTGGAAAAGAATGAAGACACGTAGAAGGGGAATTTTCTCCTCAGAGAACTTTTCCGCCAGAAAGTTCGGATTTCTCACTTGCTGAGCAGCTGAGTAGTGCTAAGCAGTGACTAGAGGAGTCAGTTCGACAATTGGGTGAAATGGTATTGCATGAGCTCAGAGATTAGGATAGGTTGGAAGGTGCTTCCAACTATGTCATATGGAAGACCAGAATCTTAGATGTTCTAAGGAATATGATCTCGAGGCCTACGTTAATAGTGTTGTAGCTGTTCCTGCTGATAACGATCAAAACAAGAAGTACAAGGTCGAGCAAGGGAAGGCGAAGAGGCTCATTCTTTGTGGAGTTCGAGATCATGTGGTCTCACACTTGCAAGGAAAGGATACAACCTGAGAGATGTGGGAAGCCTTTTCTTCTCTGTATGAAGGCTCTTCTGAACAACAAAAGATGTATTTGGAGAAGTTACAACGAAATTTGATGCAGAAAGGAGAAGGGGTGAACCTCTATCTTCAACGTCTTCAAGACACTAGAGACCAACTTGCTGCAGTGGGGTCCACTCCTCAGCCAACTGCGATGGTGAGGATAGCCCTAAATGGAGTCTCGGATGAATGGTGAGTTTTCATCCAAAGCATATTAGGTAGAGAAAAACTACCTCATGGGAGGAGATGTGGGCAACTCTTCAACAAGAGGAGTTAAGGAGGGACCTAGTGAAGGTCAACCTTAGTGGTAGCAGTGGAAGTGGCACAAAGACAAGGGAGGAGGAGGAGAACGCAACTCTAGCATCGAAGGGACAACAAAAGTTGAAGGAAAAGAAGGACATTTCGAAGGTGAAATTTTTTAGTTGTGGTGAGTTGGGCCACTATGCATTCCAGTGTCCTTTGAAGAAAAAGGACAAGGATGAGAAACTTGATCCTAAGGCTGCTTCAACAAATATTGACGAGGATGAGTTTGCCATGACTTCCCATGCATCTCTAGGCGGTAGATGGGGCGATATTGAGTTGTATTCGAGAGGACTACATGTGGGAAGGATCTTTGAGGAGTCCAACTCTTGGATCAATTCCTTGTTACGAGAGCCAAGGATTCAGCTGTAGTGGGATGGACTTAGTGTCAGATGATGCAATGGATTATTTGGAGGATAGATGCAGTAGTTGGGGACTAGAGACTGATCAACGCAGAGCAAGGTTGGTAGTAGTGTAGTTTGCACAATGCAGGAGTCAGCAGAAACGTAGAAGATTCAGAGGGTCAGAATCAACAACAATCATATTCCAACATTCATTGTATTATGTTGAACACAGTTAAGTCTAGTTAATTTTGGATTTTTTTCAGTTGCTTCTCTCAGTAACTGAGTTGCAGTATGGATGTAGTGTTAGTAGTGGCAGTGCTAGCAGCATAGTAGATGCAACGTTTGAGAGGGAGTTGTAGTACAGATGCAATAGTGGCAGTGATAATGTCATGGGTAGCAGTACAATAGCAAAAATAACACAATGTCGGTGGCAACAACAGTGCAGAAAGGAGGTGCTTCAGAAACAGAGCAACATGTAGGTGGACATTGTTGCTAGAGCACTTTCCTCGCTAAGAGGGAGTGTTAGTTTTTGGTGGCATCGGAACTGCTCTAGCCTTGAAAATTGGTGGAGAGGATAAGGAACATGAGTTCTAAAGAACCCAGAAACCGTTTGGTGAAATTCCACCCGAATTGTATTTTATTAAAATAATTAATATTTTTAATGGGATTCCTAAGTCTAAACTTAGGGACATTAAAATATTAATGGGTATTAATCAAAATATGGGTGAGAATGATCTAGAAGGCAGATCAAGTCATTTTTTAATCTTAGTCGTTGATTAGAGACTTAATCTTGGCCGTTGAAGATTCAACAAGAAAAGTATAAAATGGAGGCTTGGGGTTCATTTGGAAACATACACAGAGAGATTGAGGAAATTGATTTTTTGAGGTGAGAATTTCTCAAAAGGAAAATTGATTGGGGAGATCTTGTAGCTGAGGGGCAGAGAGAATCTGGGAGGACTTTCCAGAAAATACAAAACAGAGAGGCGAAGAGAGCTTGTAGAGAGGCAGCGCAGTAGCCGAGAGAGTTGACGCAGAAAATATTCCTGTCACATAGAATCTAGAACTGTCGAACAACCGAAAATGTTAGGAATTGTCGGAACTGCCGGGAACTGCTAGAACAATCAGGAGAGTTGACGCAGAGGCAACGCAATGGCCGGGAGAGATGACGCAGAAAAGCTTCCTGTCACGCAGATTCCAGAACTGCCAAAACAACCGAAACTACTAGAACTGCCGGGAATTTCCAAAACAATTGAGAGAGTTGACACAGAGGGCAAAGAAGGTGATGCAGGGTTGACGCAGAGCCAATGCAGAAATAACTGGGGTTAGCTAGCCTTGTGTCGGATCAGCCAAAATTATGTTGGGTGAAGTGAGGTAAAATTCACTCAAAATTTCCGCTAGTATTTTTCTCTATAAAGGATTGCTAGATGAACATCCTAGATTTGTATTCAGATATTTCTCCTGCATAATAATAAACCCTCAGAGCTGCCACACTGATTTTCCCGCATTGGGGTTTTTCCGAGGACTATTGTGTCCAAAAATAAGTGTGTCCTATGTATCTTGTTCTTTGTTATGTTTTCAGTTTCATGAGATCAAATATTTAATTAGTGTAGGTTGCAGAAGTAATTTTCTTTAGTATTCAGAAGAATAACTTTATGAATGCAATTTAAAAATCAAGTAGGTGAAGTAGATTCAGATTTGCTGCAGTAAGGGTTCCTTCGAGTCTAGGAATTTTCACACTAGGACGATACTCCGAATGGGGCTCATATTCCAAACGGTGTGAGGTCTAATTGTGACTTCACATCGGGGAGAGCCCCTTGGTTGATGGATTTCCAGCACCGTCAACAAAATGGCGTTAGAAGGAGGGCTAGAAGACAAGCTATGCTTGTTAAGTTTTCTTTGAATCTCTTATTTAAAATGGCTCTTCCCCAAATCATAATCATGGGATGTTTTTGTAAAGAGCTCAATCTTACCATCCCTGCGGAAGTTATTCATAACCTGTCCCAATCTAAGTTTAATGGTGAGGGTGAATTAACTCTTTGTGAACATCTATTTCAAGTTGTCTGTTTTTTCCTTTCTAACGGAATACATTCTAAGGATGTCATGGATAGACTACTCACCCTCACATTTAAAGGTCACGTTAATCGATGGTGTCGTACATTACCCACTGCTTTTGTCCATTCATTCAACCAACTTGCAAAGGAGCTTCATAATGAATTTGACAGATATGATTACCGGGATGTTCTTAAAAGAATTAATCAACTACGAATGAAGCCTAATGAATTAGTTGAAGATTTTTTAGATCGATTCCTTCACCTTTGTAATGAATTTCTGGGAGAAGACACAAATTGGGATTTCTTTAAACGAAAGTTTAAGAATTTGGTTCATATCTCTTTGCATAGTGAATTTGAATCTTCTGATGTTTCTACTTCTCCAACTTTTGTAAATCACGAAACACCTCTAATTTCAGAGGTGGAACCTACTACTCCTTTTTTTCTTTGTCCTCCTCCTTTTCCAGTTCAAATGTGGGTGCCTCCTTGCGGTAATAATAAAGTTATGAAATCCGCAAATCAAATTCCTAATCCATCTCTTAATCCTCCTTATGTTTCTCATGATTCAAATCTAATGAAAGAAACCCTGAGTGGTTGAGGAACCTAGGGTGAAGGCTAATCCTTTCATTCCTCAAGATGACATTGGCACTCTTAACACCGATCTTGAATCCGGTTCCATCGAAAGTGTTACTTCTTCAATGGGCATCTATCATACTCTATCATGTACATGTCATGACTCCGTGTATCATGATCCACGTGATCAATCTGCTCCATCAACTAGCTCGTCACGCTCTTCTAATTTTTGAGTTGTTGATTCAAATTGCGATTAGATACAAGGCAGTGACATTACGCTGGAAGAGGAGGAGGAAAGTGAAGAGACTTTTGATCTCTCTTCCCTTTTTCAAAGTACCCCTTATGAAGATGGCACACTTCCATTCTTGCATGATTTTCAATCTCCTAATCCTTGCAGAGAATCAAATGCAATCAACTCTTTCAATCAATTCGTAGCCTTGGGAAACAATCATTTTTATGGTGATAATTGTGTGTAATGTCCCAAATCAAAAAATTTTGGAACAGACAGTTCATATAAAACTATCATGCATTTTCCAGAAGATTTCCATGTAAAACCCAAACCATAAATCTATAAATTGCACAAAATCTCATTAAAAGATCACAACATGAGAAACAATGAGAAATGCAACAACCAAAATCCAGCTTTATTATATATAGATAGATGCCAATACAATAGCTGGGAATGACCCTCTGGTCTCCAAACTGAAACAGAAAAACAATCACTACACATGTCAAATTTGAATGAACCCACCAAGGGGAGATGGGTGCTCGCCCAATCTGTCTAAATCACCCGAGGGTTTTTGTCCTGGGGATACCAATGGAGTAGAGAACCAGGTTCTCAACCTCTCATACAAGAAACAATATCAACTCCAAGATATCCTTCAATAGCCTCCTCCTCTTTTATAGATTTGATGGATCCCTCTAGAACCTCCCATTTTATTATTATTTTAATCATGGAGCACTTTTCCCTCTTTTATTTTAATTACAATATTATTTTCAATGCAAAAAAATGGTAGATTGGCCATCCTGTCTCACCAAGTCACTGAAACTCTAATATAACCATCCCATCATATAGATATTCTCGCTCCGGTTTCAACGAGCTATTACACTAAGGTGTTCTGCCACTTATTCCCCCCGGAATACCACCTTAAGCATAATTAATTGAGTCAAGGCCACCAATAACTCAGTTTTCTGAAACTTGTCGAAATGCACCGAAACGAAAGGAAAATTGTGCGGATGATGTAATATACCAAGCGAATGCCATCAGACCTCATAGAAACTCCTCAAAACTTCCTTGGGACCCCTGATGACACAACCTGCTTCACTGACCTAGCATATCCTTCACTGGAAATCCACCTTGGCTGTACTATGAAGAAGAATAAAAATGGGGACCTGACAGTCCTCCTGCCCCAATATTGCTTGCCCTCAAGCAATCTAGATCTGTGGACCAATCTGGTGGCCCAACACTACTGAGACCTAATGCCTGGATCCCATACGAACCATTGGTCCATGTCACGCGTCCAAGAGATCAAAATATCACTGGATACTCCAATACTTGGATCCCATGCCCATCTTTGACTCAACCTGCTACTAGTAGATCCACCTGGATCCCAATACCACCAAGAAGGAGCATCAATGTTCCATGGCTCCTTCTGTGTTATAGCTCTGACTCTGAATGTTACCCCACCAACTGCATACCAACTCAATACTTCTCTCCAATCCAACCCTTGGCATAGACCAAGGTCAATCTCATCAGGCTAATGACGTGCTGAAATACTGATGAGTGGCCAACCTATATCCTGCTGCCAATTGAAGCATGTGATATCCCTCACCTCAGAGGGCTCCTACAATACAATTCTCCTGACTAAAAATGGTACTCCATCAAAAGGATACCAACTCATGATCTCCCACTAGTCTAAGTCATGGACTCCGGTGTAAGGAACAAGTCAACTACGGTGATGCTGGTCCATGCTGAACTCATACTTCTCTACTTGGTTGGGCAACCATATCCCTCGAGAAAATCTTGCCTCTCTCCCTATAATGGGTACAAGTAGCTAAACTGTGTTGCAAGCCCCATCTATGTACTCCTGGAGAGGGCTGCTGCCTGAAAATGCTACAGCTTGGTTGGCTGCCACTACCTCTGTTTGCACCTCATCAATGGGAAGACCTAAAGATGGATGCACTTCCATCTCCCTCGCCTGTAGGAAACTCCATGCCCTTCCAGTCCACTAATCTCCTGCCAAACTTTCTTGTCATACTCCAACATCCCGAGAGGACAAGTGTTAGTGAATACCGTCACCTGGCCAACTATCTAAACATCTGTCTGCTCCTCATCAATGGCTGACCCCAAGGGTGGTTGGTCATCCTCCATCATCACGAGTTTAGTATGAACCTCCAACTGGCCCTCCCTAGAAGTCTCACCATGCATACTACATACATCCTCCTCCTCAGATGACTCAAGATCCACCATATGCTACTCATGTTGAATCAGCACTGGTGACTCATCATCCTGAATGTCTCTCCGAGGACCCACTGACTGCTCATCATATGAATCTGGCCTACTGTCAACGGCTCTACATGACTCATGCTCCTCAGAAGCATCCTCGTATGAACCCATGGACTCATCCAAAGAAGAATCCTCACCTTGATGGTCAGAAGGAATCTCAATTTTCTCTACCTTTGTCATCTCCTCAGTGTCACTCAAACATGAGTGGTTAGGTCCCCAAGGTTCTTTGCAAATGAAGTAAAGACCTTCCTCCTCAGCTCATTCTTACTGCATGATCCACCAATCTTGAGCTGCTCCTCCTTGGTCAATTTCCTCCTAAACAACCTGTTGTCGCGCGGATTGACACGACAACGCTCAGACCGGGGGCTGTCACTCTGATCCCCGATCCCTCCGTTTAAGCCTGTCTCCCGCGGCTAAGGGGGGTAGTCCCTGTGAGATGAATGAGACCAACTGTCGACCAGTTGGTTGGGAGACACGAGATACGATGTAAAAAGCACTTGATGGATTTGATTAATTGAACAGACCAGTGCCTTAAGAGATTATGGTTAAAATGATTACTTGTTAGATATAGAAAAATAAACCGAAAACAACAATCATTTGTCATCAAAAGGTATCAGCGAAATCACATAACCAAACGATATCCAGCGACTGAGAATTTTGAAAAAAGATAAATGCTTTAAACCACCACGAGAATTCTAGACCATTAACTAGATATCATATTCGCATCTCGACTTGAAAAATTCAGATCTTAAGATATAACATGAAAAGCAACTGAAACTGGCAAAAATGATTTTCCAAATTTTTTATGTGATAAAATGAAACCTAAAAGCCCTAAACCCTGATAAAAACTGCATAAAGCAAAAAATTTGAAACCCTAGATCAGAGAAAATTGAAACCCTAAGACAACTGATTAATTTACAGATTTGGCCCCTTAACAGCCAGATTCAGCAATAAGAACGGAAATATTTTAACGAAACGAAAATTTCAGATTTGTCACTGTGAAGAACTTCAGAAAATTTCTCATGCAAATCAAATAAATAAACCGAATGATAGACCCAGGATCAAATCCAACTGGGCTCAGCAAAAAATGCTTGCGGGAGTTGGCTGGTTCAGCCGAGAACTTCCCCGAACGCCCACAAAATTCCTTCAGAAAATGTTTTCTGCACAGCTCAAAACAACCGTCAACAAAGAGGGCAAAAATGCTGCTAGATCTCAAACAGTAATGGAGATACCTGCCATTACTTCAAAAACCCTAACAGCACCCAAACCCCAGCAAGTGAACAAGATACCTGTGCTCACAATACTCTATAAGAAGCTAATATTAATGGCTGAAAATAACATATGCAAAAAATGAAATGATCTCACAGCATTCCAAGAGAGTAACACCAGCAAGATATGGACCCCAAAGTCTTCCTTTATTAACCAGAAACAGATTTACAAGAGAGCTTCTTCAGTATCTGACTCACAGATCGAATGAATCTGAAATGACCACCTAAGACCCTATATAAAGGAAATGATCCCAACGGCTAGTTCGAATGATCCATGTAGAAATGATCTCGACCGTTGATGAAGATCAAGACATCTCTTGATCTCATCCGTCGATTTATTCAATTAATTTTTTATTGTTATTTTTTAAATTTCTTATTATTTATTATTTTATTATTATTTTTTAAATTTTAAATTTTTTTTATTATTTTTTATTTATTTCATTTTTTTAAATTTTTAAATTTTTAAATTTGTTTTATTTCTTTTTAATTATTTCATTTTTTTAAATTTTTAAATTTTTTTATTATTATTTTTTAAATTTTTAAATTTTTAAATTTTTTTTTTATTATTTTTTATTTATTTCATTTTTTTTTTATTTTTAAATTTTTAAATTATTTATTATTTTATTATTATTTTTAAAATTTTTAAATTTTTTTTTATTATTTTTTATTTATTTCATTTTTTTAAATTTTTAAATTTTTTATTTATTTTATTATTTTATTTCATTTTTTAAATGGATCATCGAACTAAACCTTTGGAAACATCACCGAGGACCTAGGACTTAGGACTCACGAGGGGATTTAAAACATTTTTCGACCCTCAAGACACATTTCATGATGACTTTTTACAATTTACATCTCAAGGGGACAAACCCACTTAATACAGACCCTCACAAAACACCCAGTTCTGCGACACAACTATAATCTAGCAGCTCAACACACTAGGATTCTCCTAAAGTTCTAATGACAAAATGCATCCCGGCTTTGGGGTCAGGTTTGAAGGAAAACTCTGCCGATCCATGGATCGGTGAGACAAAAAACCTTCCGGGACATAGATTATCATAGAAAGTTAGGTCCACCTAGGCAATTTTACATACATGACTCTGATCTGCTTAGATTTTTTACAATTCATATATGCAGACTGGGTTTACAATAAAAATGATTAAGCTGTTGATGATGGCAGGATGACACGGACATGCTGATCAGGTGCTGCCCCTTTTTGCCAAGAAAAGGGTGGTGTACTGCATGGGTAGTTGACCGATAGTGGTCAACACAACCCAATGTTCTTCTCAACCAGCCTCTTGGCTAGCTCATAAGCAACATGTGATACCAACCTCTCTCTCCTCCAAACAGAAAACAATCAAGACTGCAACTCCCGACAAATGGCATCACGACCTCTTATACATCAGAACAAGATGGATTGCATGTGTGCTATGAATTTGTTGGGATGATGTTTCCTAACGCTGAAGAAGCATTGGAACATATGTAGGATCAAATTGTCACACTCCAGATCAAATAGGATCTCATAAGTCCTAGTCATGGCCATGCCTCCTAGCCTATATCAAGCTTCTTCCCAAAGGTAGAACCTGCACTGTTGTCCAAGTCTTGGAAAGTATCTACCATTATCTTGAAGACTCTCCTCATGACATCATCATTGTAAGGACTTATAGGGGTGGTTAGTCTCATGATGTTACTGAGACAAGATGTAACTGAAAGTATAACCGCTTCACAAGGTTCCTCCAAGAACTTGGGTTTTATGAGAACAAGCATGGATGGTTTTAGAGCCCAAATTAGTTTCTTCCCCTCCGAATGATCCACCTTGGAAAGGAGTGAGTCTAGTTCGTCCAGTTTAAAAAATGCTTTCACGGTGACCCTCATGTGTTTCAAAGTAGTCCCAAGTGCAAGGATTTTGTGTCCTATTTCTGGCTTCTTCTGCAAATCTCTTGGCTGCTCATGGTTAAGAATGGCATGGATCTCCTTTGAGAAAGGTCTGCTGGCCAATTTTGTCTTCTGATCTCTATTGCAGCCCATTGAGGGACTGCTGTGTTGGTGCATGAGATGTTTTAAATACTCCATTATCACAAGGCTCATACAAGATGGCTACAATAATTCAAGTCTGGACATTAACATGCTACTGTAAGTGTGATGGATATAGTTTGATTTTCAGGTACAATGATACAATTGAGTTGCCAGGTCCTAATTCAGAGTTTAACCATTAACTAGAGCATCACATATTATTAAGCATGAGAGAGATATAACCCACTGATATTTAATAGTGCAACTCATTCCCACCCATTCCAACACTTTTATACACTCAAGAATCAACTATTATTGTCTCTTGTCTACCCACTAGAAAAATTAAAACTAGCAGTAATACAACACAATGAAAAAAATATGGAACCTGGAATTTACACAATTCTGGGACTAAAAAAAGGAACAACGAAACTTGATATAGAAACTGCTACCACTAGCTGGAACCTAAGATGCACACAGTCTAGAAATATGAGATAATAGACACTTGATATGTTGCCATTGTTCTGGATAAACTCAACTCTATTTAGTACGAGAAACTCGTCCAACTTTAATAGAGGTATGACGGCCAACAATAGTAGTTACACATTCTGAAAACTCGGCCCAATAACATAGTGAACTCGTCCAAACTGGTTCGAGCCATTGTGGACTAGTTGGGAGTTACAAGGCTCAGCCATAGTAGATGTCCGTATTAAATCGATCATGCTATCCTTCCACCTTATTCAACTACTAGAGAGATATGCTTAGTTGTTAACATTTATGTACAACCTCCCAATCAATTGCGTTCCTTTGAGAAATTTTTTCTTCAGCTACTGGAAAGGACACACACGTTCAACCAGTAAGAGATAGTTTTGTTCTACTCAGACAATAGTCTTTCGAAATATTCGCAACAACACAGATAAGGAAGTGTCTTAGAGGGATATTCAGCTCTTGTCCACGTACAGTGAGACACGTTCCTCTCTTGCACACTGGCACAAAGAATATAGACTCTATGCAGCGATGTGGCCTTCAATACCATTACAGTTCTGTCAATGCACAAGTAAATGTGCCATCGAGTTGTCCATCAATTGGTTTCCAAATGCTACTGTACTGTGCAGATGACAGCCACCATGGACGCACTAGTAACAAGCACAGCTAGCATAAAGTGACCTTTGGGAAACATTGATAAACAAAACCTCCTCACCTCTGCTTTACGCTGTCTGCTACAACCATGGTTGAAGATGCATGTTCAACAACCCACCCTCTCTGCCAAGTAAAGGGGAATACACCCAAGTTACTGGGAATTTTGACCTTCAAAGGAAACACGTGTAGACTTCAGAATGCACCCTGACTCGGCCTTTTAGATAATTCAAAATAGGGTTCTCAGCCTATCGAGTCGTTGAAGATCACGACAACAAGTAGGGACAAACCCGAAATTTGCAGAGGAATCACGCCCAAAATGTCGAAATCGTACGTCAAAGATTCTACCCATGCTTAAGGTATCTCTCGGCCCTCCTGAAGATGAAATTATGGCAATTATATACTGAAAAACTCTCGTTCTCTGGGAGAGAATAACACCATTTCTGCAATAAAATTCTCGGATGGACGGCTACTCAAACTTGAGGAAGCTATGCTTGGTTTTAGTGGAATTCATCGCATGCCACACCAACATTTTACTTCACACATCGCATGCTCAAGATTCACGCGAAAAGGTCTCCGGTAGCTCTAGCTATGTCATTTTTAAGATCTAGAGGTATACATTTTTTTTTTTTTTTTTTTTTGCAGTTTTAGTTATTCATCTCTCTGTTTATTTTGATTTATTTAGCTCTCTGTTTTTTATTACCGGATCTATAACTTTCATTTCTGCGTATGCTCTTTGTCCCGTGACTGTGCGATCTGGGAAAATCAGAAACAGAAATGAAGGGTTTTTCTCATGCGTATGCTCTTTTCCGCCGCACCTTAGTGTGATCTTGGAAAATCAGAAACATTGAGGAAAATATTTAGTTTCCGGTGAAAGCTAACTTCAAGACATAAGGTTTGGTTTTTTTGCATGTCCGTGTTGGGTTGTGTGGTTTTTTGTTTTGTAGGAATTTTTTTTTTCAAGTAAGCATGCACCCCAAAGCTTCAGTGACAAAAAAAAAAAAAAGAAAACTCTTCCTCTTTTCCAAAAATTACTAACCTTTTAAACTAGCTCACTTGGTCCAAAATTGCTTTATGAGAATAGAGGTCTTGGGTTCAAGTCTTTTTTTTTTGTTGAGTTACTTTATCAAAAAGCACATGTAACTTACATTTTAAAGTTACTTTATGTAAAAGTGTTCTCACCCATTATAAAAAGTGAGTCACTTATAATTCTAAAGTCTCTTTATCTTTTATTTAAGTTATACTTTAGTGAGTAGCTCATAAAATACTATTGTAAAAGTGACTTTCACTTATTTATAAAAGGGGGTCACATAAAATCTTTTTTTAAAGTGAGCTAATTAGATTAAGTTTGGAAGGGGGGGGGGGGGTGCATGATTTTTTTAAAATACAACATTATCATTTACTTTCGCACATTCACACACTTCGTCGGCATCTTCAACAACTTTTTTTCAAAAATCCAGGGGCGTGGGGTGGGTGATTTTTTTTAAATACAACATTATCATTTACTTCCGCACATTCACACACTTCGTCGGCATCTTCAACAACTTTTCTTCAAAAAGCCATAACTTCTTCATCCAGAAGCCTTTTTCAGAGCTGTTTTTTTTGAATCGGCCTAATTTTTCAAGATCTTTCCATTGGAATACTTAGTTTCAACATCTATAGCTTCAGTTTCTGTTAAAATGGAAAGTCCATGCCAAGTTATTCTTGACAACACCAACTACTTCCAATGGTGGTCCTACATTGTGGATTTACTTAGAAGTAAAGGTCTTTACAAAATAGCCTCAGGCCAAGAAACTAAACCTAAAGATGAAGATAAGGCAACCAAATGGGAAAATAGGCAAGATCAAGCACGTGGGTTAATAGGGATTTCTATTTCTCCAGAACTTAGATTCCGTATCGCAGAACTTGATACCCCTAATGAAACAATGAAACAACTCACTAAAATTTTTGGAATTAAAAATGAAATTAGAGCCCATCAACTTGAAAATGAGTTGCTTACGTTGGACCCCAATAATTTTTCTTCTATTGAATATTTTTTGTCCAAGTTCAAGACCCTTAGACTTCTCTTGGAAGGTGTTAAGGTTAAGAAAGAAGATGATAGCCTTATCTATTCCATTCTTACTAAGTTTGGACCAACCTAATCTGTGTTTGTTTCCACCTTCCATTCTACTAGAGAAGCCTTTATTTCTCAAGGACAAGACTACAAGTCCCCCTCTTTTGATGCTTTTTGTGATTCTTTATTAAGATAACAAGAAAAACTCTTACATCTTAGTCTTCTTAATCTTGGAAACTCTTCTAAGAAAGCCTTAGCTGCCCAAAAACAACCAAATTCAAAGAATCCTAAGAAGCAGTATCCTAAAAAGAATGGTCCTAAAGCAAACAAGGGTCCTAAGCAGTTTCAGTCTCAAAATAAAAAACCATTTCCACAAAATGATAAGGCAAATAAAAACAAAGGGAAGAAGACTGATAGACATTGCAACTTTTGTAATCGAGATGACCACTTAGAATCCAAATGCTTTAAGAAGATGGAAGCCTTGGAAGCAACAATGAAGAAGCATAACATTCATTTGGAGCACTCTTCAACTTCAACTTCATCTTCAAGAATTGCACTTTCTGCATGTGGTTGTCAAGCATCTCCGTCTGGTTATGCGCTAAATGTATCTTCTTCTTCTCATTCTCATTAGTGGCCCATTGATTCTGGAGCTTCTTATCACATAGCCAAAAACAAAGCCATGTTTTCTTCTTTAAATGATTGTAACACCAAAAATATATATGTTTGTGATGATAGATCTCTTAATGTTTTAGGGAGCGGAACTATTCATCTAGAAAATGGTTAATTTAATGATGTATTATGTGTTCCAACCTTATCCTGCAACCTTCTATCTGTATATCAGATAACTCATTCAGGTGAAGGTAAAATTGTTGAATTCTTACCTCATGATGTTGTAATTAAGGACCTAAGAGATCCTAGATAGATTTTAGCTACTGGGATTGTTGATGATTCTACAAGGTTGTATAAGTTTAACAACTTTGGGTCATCAACTCTTCTCTCGGTATTTGTTGCTCATAATGATGAAGTGAGCAAACTGTGGCATGAGCGATTTGGTCACTTAAACTATCGCTCCCTTCAAACTCTATGTAAAGAAAATATGGTGACAGGTCTTCCTATGGTATCTTACAGAGATGGTGTTTGTTTCAGATGTGTACTCGGAAAACATCATCGAGATAGTTTTGAAAAACGTGCCTCTTGGCATGCCTCAGCCCCTTTACATCTTATGCATAGTGATTTATGTGGCCCACTTCTAGTTGTTTCATTCTCTGGCTACAAGTAACTTTCTTTGATGATTTCTCCAAACACACTTGGGTATACTTCTTAAAACTCAAGAATGAAGTATTTAACATGTTATTGGCCTTTAAGGCCTTTGTTGAGAAACAATCTGGACATCAAATTCTTAAGCTAAGATCTGATAATGGCAAAGAATATGTTAACAACAAATTCATCAACTTTTGCACTGAGCATGGAATTCAAATGCAACATACTGTTCCATATACTCCACAACAAAATGGTGTAGCTGAAAAGAAGAATCACACCTTAAAGGAAATGGCTAATTGTATGCTTCAATCTAAAGGACTTAGTCTTAATTTTTGGGTAGAAGCAATTAACTGTGCAAATTACATAGTAAATCACACTCCTACTAAGGTTTTAAAGAATATCACTCCAGAAGAAGCATGGAGCTCAATTAAACCAGATGTAAGTCACTTTCGTGTTTTTGGAAGTGAAGCATGGGCCCATATTCCAGATGAGAAACATAAAGCTTTAGAAACTAAGAGTGAAAAATGTATTTTTGTTGGATATTCAGAAGATGTTAAAGGATATAGACTTATTCCACTTAATTCCAAAAATGTCATCATTAGAAGAGATGTAAATTTTGCTGAAAATATATCGGCCTACGAGCCTAGTTCGGCAGATGTGCCACCTCTCTTTATCCCTTCTACTTTTGAAAAAATTATTCTTCAGATGATGACAGCAAGGATGACAATCCTCCCCCACCTTCTCAGGATCCTCCTTTAGCTCCTCAGCTTCCTAAATGGGTCCATGCTACTCGGGATGCAATAGGTGCTCTTGCAGGTGATCCTACAGATCAACGACGTACACGTTCTCAGTTCGATAGAGCCTCTTCTTTACTAGCTCAAGCTTTAGTGAATCATGATCCTAACACCTTTATAGAATCTTCAGACCATCCAGATTGGGACACAACTATGAATGAAGAATATCGTTCTTTATTGGAAAATGATACATGGGATCTTGTTCCTCTTCCAAAGGGACAAAAACTTGCTAGATGCAAATGGGTTTACAGAACCAAGTTTGGAGTAGATGGAAAAGTTGATAAACATATAGCTCGTCTTGTTGCTAAGGGTTTTTCACAAGTTGAAGGCATTGACTATACTGAAACCTTCTCCCATTGTTGCCAAAATGAACTCTATCCACCTTGTTCTTTCCCTTGCTGCCTATTTTAAATGGGAAGTCCATCAGATGGCTGTTAAATCTTCCTTCTTGCATGGGGACTTACATGAAGAAATCTATATGGAACAACCTTCTGGCTTTATACTAATAGACTCCAACCTTGTATGTCAGCTTAAGAAATCCTTTCATGGTCTCAAGCAAGCCCCTCGGGCTTGGTATGCCAAAATGGATAACTTTCTTTTAGATACTGGCTTTTTTAGGTGTCATTCTGACAATACTGTCTACACCAAGAAAGTGGGTAAGTATCTTATCATTCTTGTTCTTTATGTTGATGATATTATCCTCACTGGTAGTGAGCCCAACCTTATAAACCATGTGAAGTCTAGCCCTAAAAAAAAGTTTGAAATGACAGACTTAGGACACTTGCATTATTTTCTTGGTCTTCAAGTTTTGCAATCCAACGAAGGTATTTCCCTTTCCCAGTCCAAGAATGCCTGTGATCTTCTACGCCAATTTCACATGGAAGACTGTACGCCAACCCCTTCTCCCTTTTAGTCTTGAGCCAAAATTTCAGTCACTTGTACTTCCCTTGAAGTTGATGCTACCTTATACCGTCAACTTGTAGGAAAAATTTTGTATCTGACCCATACCCATCGCGACCTTTCCTTTGCTGTTGGCCTTATTGCTTGGTTTATGCAAAACCCACATGAAAGTCATTGGAAAGCAGCTAAAAGAATACTTCGTTATGTTCGAGGTACAATTCAATTTGGGATTCATTACAGTGCAGAAGCATCTCCTCTATTGGTTGGTTTCATTGATTCCGATTGGGCTGGTGACCCTGATGATCAGAAGTCTACTGCAGGTTATGTCTTCACTCTTAGTTCTGGACCTATTACATGGGATTGCAAGAAAAAAAGTGCCATTTCTCTTTCTTCAGTAGAAGCAGAGTTTCGTGGCGCCGTAGAAGCTAGTAAGGAAGCCCTGTGGCTTCGTCAGATCCTGTTAGAGTTTGGCTTTCAGCAGCAACATTCGACTACACTTTGGTGTGATAATCAAAGTGCCATTCAAATATGCAAAGATCCAGTCCAACATCAGTGCAACAAACACATTGAACTACACATGCACTTCATCAGAAATCTCATTCATGACCATGTTCTTGAAGTGAAATATTGTTCAACCGATGATCAAGTTGCAGACATCTTTACAAAGGCTCTCACATAGGCGAAGTTTACTAAACTTCGATTTATGGTTGGAGTTCAGGAAGTTGTCACTAAGGGGGGATAGGCTCTAATACCTCCTTCCTTCTCCTTTTGTTTCATATTTGTACATCTTTCAATCCTATCCCAAGTTGTTCTTAAGGAGGGATGTTAGGATATTCCGACACATAGGAAATAGTTAAGTATAACTTGGTCTAGTGTAGAGTTAGGTAAAGTGTGTTTCTTTACTATGTACTTTTGTAACTTACAATCCAACGGTCTGGATATGTTCTAGACATGAAGTGATCTGACGATTCATTCTCTCCTCGGTATTACCGACACTTGATCTGTGGCTTAACACCTGATTGGTCCATAATCTCTATTTAAAGAGCATGGAGGGTTATTTGTAGGGTGATCGTTCATGAGAGAAGCTTATGTAAATTTTATTTCTTTTATTAATAAATTGCTTGAAGTGGCCACGTTGGCTTAGGCCGTGGATTGTTTCCTTCTTTGAGGGTTTTAACCACGTCAAGAATACTGGTGTATTGATCTGTGATCTATTTGTGAGCGGTGTCCTTTGGTGTTCTATCTGAGGAACTTACCCTGTAAATTCCTACATTGCCATGTAAAACCAAACCATAAATATCTAAACGATACAAAATATCATTAAAAGATCATAACATGAGAAACAATGAGAAATGCATCAGCCAAAATCTTGCTTTATATATATATATATATATATATATATATATCTATATCTATATCTATATCTATATCTATATCTATATCTATATCTATATCTATATATATAGGTGCCAATAAAATAACTAGGAATAACCCTCCGGTCTCCAAACTGAAATAGAAAAACAATCACTACACCTGTCAATTCTGAATGAACCCAACAAGGGGAGATGGGTGCTCGCCCAATCTCTCTAAATCACCTGAGGGTTTTCATCCTGGGTCTACCAATGGAGTGGAGAACCAGGTTCTCAACCTCTCGTACAAGAAACAATATAAATTCTAAGATATCCTTCAATGGCCTCCTCCTTTTTTATAGATTTGATGGATCCCTCTAGAACCTCCCATTTTATTATTATTTTAATCATGGAGCACTTTTCCCTCTTTTATTTTAATTAAAATATTCTTTTTAATGCGGGAAAATGGTAAATTGGCCATCCTGTCTCCCTAGGTCACTGAAACTCTCATCTAACCATCCCATCATATAGATATTCTCACTCTGGTTCCAACGAGCTATTACACTAAGGTGTTCTACCACGTATTCCTCCCAGAATGCCACCTTAAGCATAATTAATTGAGTCAAGCCCACTAATAACTTAGTTTTTTAAAAGTTGTCGGAATGCACTGGAACAAAAGGCAAACTATGCGGATCATGGAATATACCAAGTGAATGCCATCAAACCTCATAGAAATTCCTCAAAACTTCCTTGAGACCCATGATGACATAACCTGCTCCACTGACCTGGCCATCCCCTTCCCTGGAAATCCACCTTGGTTGTACTGTGAAGAAGAATAAAAATGTGGACATGACATTATGTTAACTTAAGTGAAGACGAATGCCCAAGTGCACCAGTTGATATTTCAGTTTCTCATGAAGATTTTAATTTAGATCTAGATTTTGTCAAAGAAGTTTTTATTGCAACTTCCTTTTCATCTCACTATCCCTTGTGCTCTACTATTTTCAATGCATCTACTTGCGACAAAGATACTCCATGCTCTTCAAGTTCTTCATCCGATGAGTTAACTTTTCAATCGGCATAAGGTGGTGAGATTATCCATGATGAAAATGAAAACAATCAAATCATTGAGTACTCTTTCCATCCCTCATCATCTCTTCTCTTGCATGAAGACAACTCTTCAAATCAGCTTGCTCATGAAATTTCTCCAATTCATACATCTTCAGATTTGCAATCAGAAGAATCTTTCAACTTGAGTAATCTGGTTGTTGAAGTTGAGAAATCCGATCAAATCAGTGATAGAGATGGTTTCCATCTGGTGAGCAGTGGTATTATGAAACCAGTGGTAGCATCTATCCTCACACCATGCATGATCTGGTTCAATATTCAAAATGTGATTTTACAATCTTTAAAAGTTTTGGGACTTGTCAGGAAGTCGAGGCACTTCAACTTCCATTGATGGTTATGTCAGGATCTTGTGACTCTGGTGAGCCCCTTGAACTAAGCCAAATATGGTTTCTTTCGCATAATCCATCTCTTTGCATGGTTTCACTCTATGCAAATTTCTTTTTGAAAGATGTTTGGTATTCCTGATTTAATATTTCAAATTTTTAAGATTTTACTTCTGATCAGATTGAAGAATCTTCTTCGGTTGATCCACCTTCATGCAAATCTCTCACATCAAACTCAGGTTTGGAATGTGTATCTCTCATAGAGTCATGGAATTGCGAAGTTGATCGTTTCAAACACTGTATTTGGCTAAAGGGATCATGCCTATCAGATTCATTTCTTAATTGTCAACTCCTAGTTTTTGTTATGAATGTTGTATTGCAAATATTTCCCTTCATCGCACCTAATATCCTCTTGAGTGATAATGAATGCACAAGTTACTGTGCGAACCAAATTCTTCTTCATTCACTATGTTCTAACTGGTCTCATGTGTTTTTTGTGTTGGCATCCACTTGAAATTGTTTCAATCATTACGATGATTGTATAGTTTGTCACCAATTACAGGAAAATGGTTTTTCACATTCGAATTGTGAGGAAGTTGGTTTGATTGTTTAGAGCATTCGTAGAGTTGTTCAAATTGATTTACCTTCATTAACTACTAACTGGGAATATGATGTTTTAATCAGTCCATCTGATCATAATATTAACTGTCATTCATTTTATCATTTTACTACCATTGTATTTGATGACAATTGTTTCACATCGATTAATCTTTATGGTTTATCTCACCATTCAGATACTTGTCAAGCAACCAAGGCACTTTAGCCTTCGCTTAAGGTTATGTTAGGTTCTCACTATCTTGGCAAACCTTTTGAATATGATCAGATCTATTTTCCCTCACAAGATGCTCATCTTGATCACACGCTTTTAATTGAAGATTCACTAGTTCAAAGTGTTTAGGATTTTCAAGAGGATTGTTTCGAATTTCATGATCCAATCACTGAATGGTTGGGGAAATCTTATTTGGAAAGCTCCATTGCAAAGAACATATTTTAGCTTTTTCTCATGCTTGTTAAGCAGGATGACACATAAGAAGGTACATTTGCAAGAAATCTTCGAGGTTTTTCTGATTATGGTCTTCGTCGAAAAGGTAAGAATGTGAATTGGATAAAAGTAGTGGTTGTGACACATCTTTCTACCCACAAGAAAGACCTTCCCTTTGTTGTGGAAGTTCTTCAAGCTCTCGTATTTTCTCTTACACATTACTTTATATTTGTTTTAATTGATCACATCTTTGTGATTGCAGGTCGGGAACAATTACAATGGCTACATTGAAAATTCCATTATATGTGACCCCGACCTTCTAGTTGGTTAGGTTAGGAGGAGCAGTTACATTTTAGTTTACCTGCACATTCATCCTGCATTCGTTTCGTGTAGTTTGTCCTGTGTTTTCTAGTTTTGGTTTCTCATCATGTTTTGGTTTAGCCACTTTCTCTCTTGTCTTCTGGTTTTGTTCATTTGTTGTGTGTTGTATTTCCTATTGTTTGGTGAGACCTTGCATGAAGATGCTTTATTGGCTCAAGAGACAATGTGGCAAAATAGAAAAGGACTTTATGACACTGAAACATTTGGCTAAGTCTATGTCCTTCTTCCTTGCCTTGGTTACATCTTTTGGTTGATGATGTTCCGATCGAAATTTACGATCCTTGCGTTAGGAAAGCCTTGTGTTGAACCATGATCTCCATGTCTATTCTGGAAACCTCATGCCTACACTCGGGTCTTTATGTTTTGGTGTTTTCAGGCTGATCCAATCAAGTAGAGAAGGAAAAGGGGAAATCTAAACGAGCTAACCAATATGAAAGGTCTTATATATGATTATCTGAAGGGAGAACCTCTCTTGCTCTCAATAAGTCCAGATACCTCTTCTACCAATGAAATAAATAAGTGTCGATGCACTATACTATATAAATAAATAAATAAAGGTGAAAGAAGAGAAATACTCACTGCGCAGAGAGGTGAAGTAAACAACTCTGCCAAGGCACTGTCCAGGCTCACTGGAAGTGGAGCAATGTTTGTGTTCCTGAAGTTACTATGTCGCGGTACCGTCTAGGCCGACTGGCAGTGGAGCAACACCAGAGATGAAAAAATATACTCTGAAAATCTAAAGCTCGTGAAATTCATTACCCTATCCTGATACGAAACATTGCTTGATCGCTGACCTTATGTTTGTGTTTAATTGAGTAAAGGAATGAAGGGGACTATCTTTATGCATGGGGTAAGTGGGGAAACCATGGTAATCTAAACGATGAATCAATACTCCCTGAAGAACTGGATCCTGCATGAAATAATTGACCAAGGAAAAGAAGTTAGAGTTATACCAGTGTGTCGCCAAGTGTTGTCGCTGCGAAAAACACCCTCCAAATTTTTTCCTACACTCAAATTTTGTAGCCTATTATTGATCTTACGATCGGTCATTCTGTAGTCACTTCTTGGTTAGTTGATGCTTCTGAGATCGCTTCTTGGATTGGAAGTGCCAAGGGTATTTTTTCACACATGCTCAGTTTGCAACAAGTTCATGAACACATTATTTTATGCAATCTTGAACAAGCATAACACAGTCCATCAATATTGTGCCTGTGCGATTTCCAATCCATGTTGACAGTCGGTGCGCAATGACATCGACAATTTCTCACTCATAGCTGTGTTTGTACTTCTATTTCAGTGAGTTTTGCAAACTGTCGCTTTTGCGCACCTTTTTTTTTGCGAGTTTCATTTTCATGTTTTCGGTTGTCGCTTTTGCTTTCTTTCACTCTAATTAGTGTCATTTTCATGTTATCTTCACTCTAGCATGTGTTGCTTTCACTGTCGTTCACATATCGCAAGTGTTATTCACACTTTAGCACTTGTTGTGTTTTGGCATGTTAAGTGTCATACAATGTACATAAGCTTGTTTTAGTGGTTTCAAGAGGTTCTCCTCGTGTTAATGAGTCGATCTTTCCATGTAAACCTTCGTCGCACTCATTTCCAAAGTTTTAAGCACTGTTGCACAAGAGTCATCACGGTCGTCACAATGTGTATCTTTAGTGTCGCACTTGTTGTAAAGGTTGTCGCACTGAGGGAAGTATGTTGTTAATTTGTTCCAGATGATCTATGTTGTGTCATCAAACAATCTAGTGTGTGATCATAGTCAAGTCCTATCACTATTCACATCAGTTTTATGGATCCCACATTTAGGAAAATTTCAGAAATTTCGAACAACTTAGCCTCATTCGGCCTTCCTAAACTGCGCATTGCGTAGTCCCAACCCTCAAGCTACAACCTTGCCTCTTGACACTATGCAATGCATAGTTCCTGCCTTCCAAGACTATGCACTGCGCAGTTTCAGTGCTCAAGCCCGAGCCTTGGCCTCCAAAATTGCACAATTCATCCCTCCAGCCTAGCCCCAACTGCGCACTGCGCAGTCTTTGAGCTCAAGCCCAAACCCTGAGCTCTTGAACTACACAATGGAGCAATCACCACGTATTCTCTGCATCCCAGAACTGCGTATTTGACAGAAACAATGCAAAACTATGTAGCCTGACTTACTAAGCCTCAAAACTGTGCAATCTGCCTACACAATATAGCTTGAACCATGCATTGCGCAGTCTCAAGGCTCAAGCCTCAGCCTTGAGATCCTGAACTACACAATTCCGTAATCACCTGGGCTCCTTTATCTTCCATAATTGCGCAATGTGTAATATCAATGTTCAAGCCCTTAGCCTAGCTCCCTGAGATCCCCAACTGCACAATATTTTTGCTGAGTCCAAGACTGAACTACACATTGCGCATTCTCAAGGCTCAAGCCTGACCCTTGACTGCCTAAGTTGCGCAATTGTGCAGTGATTGAGCCTATCCCTCAACCTGCCACTCGGTTTCCTCTCAGTCAGTGGATCATCATCCAACATTTTAGACTAGGGGTTTATCAGATTGAAGTCATCTTGTCATGAGTGGATTGCAGATGCATGAACTCTATCATGCTATGGCAAGATGATGAAAGAAGGATATGGAGAAGGAGGACATGCTAAAAGACACCTAAGGATTCGAGGAGACAAGATGATCCAGGGTTGCGGGGGAGCACCCCCTCCCCACCCCGCAATCCACTCTCAATTCATGCTTCGCTTCAGAGCGAGTAGGAAGTTACCTCGGGAGTGCACTCCCTTAAAAAAATTCACTCCCTATTTTTGAGGGAGCGATTAGTGGAGTGGTCAGGAGAGATTGCTCCTTAACCGCTCCCCTTCGCTTTGGGAACGATTTTTTTAGAGGGGGAATGGTCGGGGAGTGATCGCTCTCCCTCTTAAAAAAATACTCCCGTGGCGCCGAAAAATGGCCACGCAACAGAGAGGGAGGCGACGGTCGATGGACGGAGAAGGGGAGGAAAGGGAGGGAGGGAGAGGGGGAAAATATTAAAAAGGCCCTCTCCCTTTCCATTATTTACCCATTTTTCAAGTTGGAGAGAGCAAGATAGAGGAGCTTGGAGGAGCTTGAGGAGTTTGCAAGGGAGATTGGAGCTTGGGATTGAAAGCCAAAGAGGTAGGATCTACACTCTAATCTAACATTTTTTTATTATATGTTCATTGCTAAATAAATAAAAAAATCTCTATTTCCCATTTCCATTCCTCCATTTTTTTGCAAACTCAAAAATTCAAACATCATGGATATATGGCTTGGCATTTTCTTGTTGTTGGTTCATTTTTTGGTTATTATGGTGTTGGAGAGTAGAAGGAGGAGGGTTGACCATGATGAAGAAGAGGATGAAGAAGTGGATTATAGTGGATTTGATGAAAACCCAAAAGATGAGTACCTTGGTGAGGAGGAAGAGAGTGGGCATGATGAGGCCCCAAAAAATAAACAAGACCAAACCCTATTGTGGAAATATGTTACTAGGTCTGAAGCAGGGAAAGGGGGTGGAACCACTAAATTTACATGCAACCATTGAAACAACATTTACATAGGTTCATACATTCATGCCATAAGGCACCTCTGTGGGAAAAGGCCATGGGATGGAGATAAACATTAGGGGATTTTTGAGGTCTAAAATGGGCCTCCTACAAAAAATGTAAAACCAAAATAAACTTTATAAGAACCAATAGGATTCAAGATGATGATGTCAACCATGGGGGATGATTCACCATTTTTGGAGAAAAAAAAATAAAAATAATAACAATAAAACTACATTTTCAACTCGTATTTTCAACTTATCTCCCTAAGGGTTTACTCAAATTTCAAGCGGGAGTACTCATTGGATGAAAAATCTAATTCCTCATCCAAGGAGTACCCATGTTGCATACTTTCGATGGACCCTTCTATAATAAAAATGAGAAATACATGAAAAAACTTGATTGTAATCACGTTTTTCATGTATTTCTCATTTTTCGTGTAGTAGGGTCAATCGAAAGGATGCAACATGGGTACTCCTTGGATGAGGAATCAAATTTTGCATCCAACTAGTGTTCCGCTCGAAATTTGAGTAAACAAATAGGGAGATAAGTTGAAAATACGAGTTGAAAAAATAGTTTTTTTCTTTTTTCCCTCTAAAAGTTGATGATATAGTGTAATCTTATTTTATTATTTCCACTACTATTTTATAATTTCCTTAGGAGGCCCATTTTAGACCTCAAAATTCCCCTAATTCCAATAGGAATCAAAGCTTGTGTAAGTGTGTCAGCAACAGAAAGAGCCAAATACATAAAGGAAGAGGAGGAATCCCAATACAAATCTAAAAAATCAAAGGGTTTCTTTGAACATAGCTCACAATCAAATGCACAATGAACTCCATCAACATCCTCCCATGGCAGTGGATATGGAGGCACATGAAAAAACATCTCTTTAAGGTGTATAACCATATCATATTTCCTTGACAAAGGGTATAGGAATGATGTGGATTAAATTTTTTACCGATTTCTCTATGCATGTTGGATACCATTCAATGTTCTTGGCTCACCCTATTGGCATGATATGGTTTCTTCCATAAATGATGCCCCCAAAGGATAAAATATCCCTTGGTATGATAAGATGACAATCGTTGGACTTGATCATGAAAAAGCAAAAGTATCACATTCTTTGAGTAAAATGACAAATTCTTGGACTAAGCATGGGGTGTCCATTGTATCTGATGGATGGAAAATTGTAAAAGGAAAGGCATTGATAAGTGTTCTTGTTATGTCTATTACTGGTGCCATCTTCCTTTCAGCATATGATTACTCAGAGAAGTTCAAGACCAACATCAACATTGCAAAACCATTACTTGAAACAATTGAAAATATTGGGCCATACAATGTCAGCAAAGTCATCACTGATAATGATGCTAATTATAAGGCAACGAGAGAAATTATTGAGGATAAATACCCCAACATATTTTGGTCTGGGTGTTTGGTTCACACAATGAACCTTTTGAATATGATGCTTCATGAAAGTTGAAAGTTGTTTCATTTCATTTCATGTTAGATATTCATTGTTGTAATTGTTACACTTAGCTTACAAGTACAACTTTGGTGATCAATGATGATAAATGTTATATATTGAATTTTGAAAGCTTGAAACTTTAAGATTGATGAATCATGAGACTCAATATGTTGTATGTTACTAACTTGTGGACGTGGTTGATGAAGATTATAACTTCTAGATGATTGATGTTATATGGTTCAATATATGTTTTTATGCTTTTTATATCTAATTCATCATTCTACATGATTTTTTTGACATATATGCATCAAAATATAAAAAAAATATATATTATATAAAAATTCACTCCCCGATTCGCTCCCAAACCGAGAGCTTCTGAAAATGTCACTCCCGCTCCTACTTCCGCTCCCATGTAATCTTGAGATGATCATCATACAAGAAGATGAAGGAACACTGGATTATAGTAGAAGACCAAAGATCAAGAACACATGAAGATTCCATCTAATTCACAACCCTTTTGAGGGCAGATATGAAGAACAAAGCATATCTCTCATGAAGATGAAGCATTGGATACATCTCTTATTGAAGACAGAAAGAAAGAAGCAGAAAGGAGGGTAGCTTGGCACTGGAACATCATCATGCAATCCATGTCATTAGTGTCATGTCACGAATCATCATGTGCCGCATCATTTGTGGATTATCTAATTATATATTGGAAAATGTAATGTGAAGTGGAAGTCCAAGAGTCATCTATGTAATGTGAAGAGTCATGTAGGAAGTTGAAAAGTCATAGGAAGTCAAACAACCATGAGGGTAGTCAATGAGTCACAAGGGAGGTGAAGCATCACCCCATTGGTTATATATACACCCTCATTATATGGAAAAAGGATTTTTCACCTTGGCTCCTCCCACAAGGCATTAGAGAGACACAATAGTGGCTCCAACGCTCCACTATTGGAGCTAGTGGTGTTCATTGTATACATGTGTCTTGGAAATTTTACTTAATATCAAAAGCCTCATGGAAAACACATTCTTCATGCATGGATTATGAATATTTGTAATATTATTCTATAGATGTTTGTGATTCATGTTTGCTTTTATCCGTGATAATTGAGTTGAACTATTTCGGTTATTTTGGTACTTATCATATTGAAATGTGTTGTAATGGTTTCCATTGCTGTCACATCCTTGTGGAATATTCCACTAGATATTACATAGATCTTTCTTGTTGATTGGTTGTGATGGTCGTCACATATTTGTGGACTATTGCGCTGGATGTTAGATGAATCCTTCTTGGTTTTGTGTCTCTCTACTAGGGTGGTACTATTATCTTTGTCTTAGATTCTCACTTTATTTTCTCCCTCCGTAGTGGAAGAACCTTGACACACTTACAAGCGAACACTCACCAAGCACACTCACTTGTTTTTCGAAGGAACATATGATTCCTCTCTCTTGCTGACAGTTAGAGCCAAGAAAAATCTATAAAAATACATGACAATTGGGCCGATACTCTGGATGGGGATCCTATTCCAAATAGTGTGAGGTATAATTGGGAATTCCCATCGGGGAGAGCCCCTTGGTTGATGGATTTCCAACACCGTCAACGAAATGGCGCTAGGAGGGCTAGACGAGAGGTTGTTCCCGTTGAGTCTTCTTTGAATCTCTTATTTAAATGGATTTTCCCCAAATCATAATCCCAGGAGGATTTTCTAAAGAGATTAATCTTACCATCCCTACGGAAGTTATTCATAACATGTCCCTGTTACGCACCATTTTTTGGGTGATATCCCTAAGAGATTTTTTTTTTTCTCCTAGGTGGTCGTCTATCGACAGCCAGTATCCCCTTGCAGCCACCAACTAGCTCGTTGTGCCATTTCTTCACCATTTGATCCAGCCATGTGGTCCCTCACCCATCTGTCATGATCATATGTATGAAGGTTGACCTCCCAAACCTAGAGGTATGATTTGTCATTTGGTAATTGAGTATTGTAGTTTGCTTATTATGGATACTTGTGGACATGGATCAATGGGGGGGATTCAATGGAAAGAGTGGGATAGGTTTGTGCTCTTGTCCCCTAGACCTCTTTTCGATGTTAACCTTGGACCCTAGTCCCGTAGCATCTCTTTTACTGATCTTTGAGATTTAGGGATGGTACTACATGGGAAACCCTGCTTTTGATTGCATGGTCCATTAGGGGAATTTTTAGGTCTAAAATGGGCCTCCTAGGAAAAATGTACAACCAAAATAAACTTTATAAGAACCAATAGGATTCAAAATGATGATGTCAACCATGGCGGATGATTCACCATTTTTGGAGTAATAAAGTAAAAATAAAAAAAAATAAATAATCAAACTATATTTTCAACTCGTATTTTTAACTGATCTCCCTAAGGTTTAACTCAAATTTTCAGAGGGAGTACTCATTGGATGCAAAATTTAATTCCTCATCCAAGGAGTACCCATGTTGCATACTTTCGATAGACCCTACTACATTGGATGCAAAATTTAATTCCTCGTCTCTTTTACTGACCTTTGGGCTTTAGGGATGGTACTACATGGGAAACCTTGATTTTGATTGTATGGTCCATTAGGGGAATTTTGAGGTCTAAAATGGGCCTCCTAGGAAAAATGTACAACCAAAATAAACTTTATAAGAACCAATAGGATTCAAGATGATGATGCCTACCATGGGGGATGATTCACCATTTTTGGAGTAATAAAGTAAAAAATTTAAAAAATAATAAAATAATAAAACTATATTTTCAACTCATATTTTTAACTGATCTCCTTAAGGTTTAACTCAAATTTCTAGAGGGAGTACTCATTGGATGCAAAATTTAATTCCTAATCCAAGGATTACCCATGTTGCATACTTTCAATGGACCCTACTACACGAAAAATGAGAAATACATGAAAAATGTGATTGAAATCACATTTTTCATGTGTTTCTCATTTTTTTGTGTAGTAGGGTCCATCACAATCACATTTTTTTATGTATTTCTCATTTTTCATGTAGTAGGGTCTATCAAAAGTATGAAACATGGGTACTCCTTGGATGAGGAATCAAATTATTCATCTAATGAGTGTTGCCTCTTGAAATTTGAGTAAACCCATAGGGAGATAAGATGAAAATACGAGTTGAAAAAATAGTTTTTTCTTTTCTTCCCTCTAAAATTTGATGATGTAATGTAATCTTATTTTATTATTTCCACTATTATTTTATAATTTCCTTAGGTGGCCCATTTTAGACTTAGAAACTCCCATAATGCCGCTCCCTCATCCACATATATCACTCCCCTTCCACTCATTATAACTCCATTCATCATTTCTCCCACCCGGGTTGACATTCCTATATTGGGTCCACCTAGGGTTAGCCTCCCCCCTCCCATTTCCCACACCTTGGGTCAAGCCTGGAATGATGCCCCGAAGGTTGATGCAGCTAAAAATAAAAGTAAAACATAATTGGTCACATTCAACAGAAAAATGTACCACAAAATGCAAAAGATGGTTGGGACAAACACATTAAGCATGCGGGAAAAAGCCAATACATGAGCTCTACCCCATTATCATGGCCATCACCCTAGTTCCTATAGGCCCTAGATGAACCTCCTTTATCATTAAGGAACCCGTGATTGTCCCAACCCCTGGTGGGAAATGAACCGCCCTACCTTAAAATGAGTGTCCACTGCTATACCTTACACATGATGCTCTTATCCCTTGAGCCCCGAGTAGTTAATCAAAGAAAAATCATAACAGGAAAAATACATATAAAAAAGGGTGGAAAAATCAAGGCCTCCAAATTGGCACATGTAGGGTGTGTGTAGAGAGCCATGGGCCTCCACAGCAGTAGATATCACTCCATGGATCCCCAAGGATGTTCAAAGATTGCTCGAGATTCACCATGAGGAAGATGCACCTGGTTCACCATGCCCAGCCAACCCCAAAGTTATACCATGCACTTGGTAGATGATTGAAGAATCATATTTCTCATTATGGGACTTGTGTACTTCATCAGGCCTCTTAGATGGCCCAACGACATGTACTATTGATCATTCGACCTCCTGGGAGGCTTATTCTTTTGTTTATGTGCTAGTTTGGTGGGTTCGTCACCAAAAGTTAGTTATTTTGCACATTATTTTATTTTAGGGGGTAATGTAGGCCCAAGTAGCTAAATCGAACTCATTAGAAGTGTATAAATTGAAGTTATGAGTATTCCTTTTAGCATCATGACTTGGATTTGGAACTTGTATCTCTTTAGAGATTTTCGCTATCCTTCTTGGAGGATGAATTTTTGGAGCATGGAATGAATTTTGATGTTTGGATAATTTTCATATGTCTTGGAGCTTATTGATGGAAATTTTTTGGATGGTTGGATATACTCTTATACATGTAATTACATTTTAATGCTATTATTTCTTTCTAATTTTGTCACATACATTTTTGTTGGGATTTTGCTATACTATGGTTTATTTGCTGCATCTCTTATGCGAAGTTACAGAAATTTTGTTTTTAGATAGTAAATGCTTCATGTATGGGCCATGTATAATGAATGAATGTTACTAGGGATGTTTCATTACTGAAATTAATCTTGATAAACCATTTGTCTTGCAAAATGAAGTATAAAGTCTTTGAAGTTGCTTTTGTTGTTGCCCTAGTGCCAAGCGAAGTTGCCTTTGAGGCCTCCTTGACCTAGAAAATTCAAAGGATCATAGTCATAATTCCACCTGACTCCATTTTTCCCCAAAGGATTAGGCACTGGTCCACCAATGGTTATCACATTAAACCTATTTACCTTATCCCCTCTCCTATTCTCTAGGTCTAGTCCTTTAGGTCACCTAGGGAATCAATTATCTCACAATCTAGACATCCAAATAATTCGATTTTTGGTCCACAACTACACTGATATGTCCTCAAGAATTCCTCCAAATTTCATGAGATTCCAACAGTGATATATTTAGACATCGCAAGCCCTAGCTCGAAGACTAATTCTTTCCCGTGGTTTCCCTTAGGCTAGAAATCTCACTGGGATTCTTGCATTTCCTTTCATTGAAAATTCATTCCTTGATTGATAAATCTTGCCCACTTGACCTAACCTCAGGTCCACTTGGTCCCATGCACTATCAAGGTTAATTCTTCAAAGATCACCTGGAACCCAAGTTTCCACAATAATTATAGGGTTTAGGAAGCTCCTTTAAAAGTCACATTCCCTAATCCAAGCCCTCAAATCCCTATTCACCTATCCTAGAGAACCGTTCACCTTGCTTAAAAGCAATCAAATCCCACTTTTGAGTCTCTCATAGGAAAGGGTCAACGAGATCACTTCACATCTATCTTAGTTGATCTATCTTTCGTAAGTGATTCTCTATATATCGAGTCTCCTCCCATCGGTGAAAGTCCATAAATAGTAGGAAGCTTTAGCTGTGGTGATAGTGGGCTTTAACTTCATTATTACTCTTGACCTAAAAAGTGCCCCTCTAGTACCCCCTACTATTTTAAGTGGTAACAATCCCAATTTAAGTTTGATGGTAAGGGTGAATTAACTCTCTGTGAACATCTGTTTCAAGTTGTCCATTTTTTCCTTTCTAATGGAATACATTGTAAGGATGTCATGGCTAGATTAATCACCCTCACAGTTGAAGGTCACGTTAATCGATGGCGTCATACATTACCCGTTGCTTTTGTCCATTCATTTGGCCAACTTGCGAAGCAAATTCATAAAGCATTTGACATGTATGATTACCGGGACGTTCTTAAAAGAATTAATCAACTATGAATGAAGCCTAATGAATCAGTTGAGGATTTTTTTGATTGATTCCTTCACCTTTGTTATGAATTTCCGAAAGAAGACACATATTAGGATTTCTTTAAATGAAAGTTTAAGCATTTGGTTCACATCTCTTTGCACGGTGAATCTAAACCTCCTGATGTTTGCACTTCCCCAACATTTTTAAATCATGAAGCACCTCTAATCTCAGAGGAGGAACCTACTACTTTTGTTCCTTGTCCTCCTCCTTTTCTAGTTCTAATGTGGGTGGCTCCTTACAGTCATAATAAAGTTGGAAAATATGCAAATAAAATTCCTAATCCATCTCTTTATCCTCCTTCCATATCTCATGATTCAGATCTAATGAAAGAAACCCTGGAGTGGCTCGTGGAGCCTAGGGTGAAGGCTAATCCTTTCATTCCTCAGAATGACATTGGCCCTCTTAACATCAATCTTGAATCTAGTTACATCGAAATTGTTACTTATTCAAGGGGCATATGCCATCCTCTATCATCTACATGTCATGACCCTATGTATCATGATCCACGTGATCAATCTGCTCCACTAACTAGTGTTAAATTATGGTATGTTCTATGCTTAGAGCAATTTACTTATCTTTCTTTTATTATCCACAGATTAGCAATCACATGTACATTAAGTAAAGTGCAGATAGAACATTTAAACGATCAATAGAAAACAAGCCAAGACAGGGGACACAAGATGTGGCGGCTAGCCAGGGACAAACCCCAATATGGCGAAACCCTTTGATCAAATCTTCTTTTATCTTCAATAATTCAGCAGATAGAAATAGTACAAAAGTCTGATTTATATTAGCAGCGTCAGCGGCATTAGCCCTAAACTAGGGTAGTCAATATCTATCAAACCGGAGGTTGGATCACCTTGATTCCTGTGCCAAAAAATGTGGCCTTCCAAGGAGAGTCAACTTCACCTACTACGCAGTTAGAGAGAGAGACAATGCTGGTCAACGTTGGTCAAAGTTTCAATTTGTAGCTTGTAAACCCTAGAAAACCACGTCCTTCCTTCCCACGTGTGAGAGGGAGACCTTTCTGCGTAGGAGAGAGAAGAGACTCTTTTTCTGCACAGGAGAGAGAGATGTGTGATAAGAAGTGAAGTGTGTAAATGAGGAGAATTCTCCTTGTATTTATATGCAAAACGTTGATGATGAATAGATGTGTCTGTTGGGCTTGTGAGCTTACATAAGTTGATGGCTGACTTTGACAATTAGTCCATAATCTAAATAAATTCATATCTCCATAAATACTTATCGGAATCGGATTATCTTTAGATCAATCCTGCACCTCTCGACGAGAGGAATCCAAGAAAAATATAACCAGTCATGAATAAGGTGACCCACATGAAGTTTGGCCCTAGTTGCCAATTTTAACACTCCCTCTCAACTAGGGAGAACTTCATCTACAATCTATCAGATTGTCACTGCTGTCCATCCATCAAATGCACTGTTCGGAATGACTTGAACCTTCTTGCTGTGTTCTGCTTTGCTTTGCTCTACTTTGCTTTTCACTGCTCGGTTCTGCTTTGCTTTGTTTGAATTATGAAGAAGAAGAAATGATCGAGGAAGTATCATGCCATCCGCCACTGACCCGAAGTCAGTCTCAGAGTGTGTACCACTCTCACTGGTCCTAGACCAGTATCATTGATCCCGGATCAATGAAGGTCATCCTAGCATAGGGAGTACGGTAGATACAACAATGCGTCCATTAGTACTACTATGGTCCCTATCCTCATTCCCCTGCTCATTGATCAGATGAGAGGTACCTCCCATGAGTCCCAGACTGCATGGGTAGGATGCCTCGACAGGAGAACTAATCATCCTGTCCATAGGAGAGGGAATCATCCTATCCACAGGAGAGTGACTCATCCTGTCCAGTGGATTCCACGGAGAACTAATCATCCTGGCCTACAAGAGAATGAATCATCCTGTTCCACAATCTCCATGGATAACACATTATCCAGGCCCATAGGAGAACTAATCATCAGATTCCATAGTCGCCACGGGGTGTCACAGGGGAAGGTTGAACCTTTTACCCTATACAAAGTGCACCAACAGGGGATGATGAGTCACCTTGTGGTCATATGTCTCTCCAAGAAGTACCCCGTGCCCCCCTGGAGCTCCCATAGCTTAGTACATCATACTTGACCCTCATCAGAGGGTCTCTGAACGACACCAAGTCGTTCTCAGAAAGTCAGGAATTTGATCTTTCCTAGGGGCTTTGTAAGAATGTTGGCGACTTGTTCATCTGTATCGATATGTTGGAGCCTTATTGCTCCTCTCTGCACCATATCTCGAATACAGTGGTACCTGATATCGATATGCTTGGAGCGGTCATGAAATACGAGATTTTCTGATAAATGGATCCCGCTCTGGTTGTCACATAGAATCACGGTGGTATCCAATGTAAATCCAAACAGCTCACTAAAGAGCTTTCGCAACCAGACTGCCTCACAGGAGGCCATGCTAGCAGTAATGTATTCTGCCTCAGTGGTGCTTAGAGCCACCGACTTCTGCTTCCTGCTCATCCAGGATATCGAGGTAGATCCCAAAGAGAAACAACACCCGGATGTGCTCTTCCAATCCTCCACATTGCCTGCCCAATCAGCATCAATATACCCAAGTAGTCTCACATTTCCGACAGTGTATCTTAATCCATGAGTGATTGTGCCACGAAGATATCTCAGCAGATTCTTGGCACCAATCCAATGTGAGTGATGAGGCTCAACCATATGTTGGCTCAAAGTGTTGACTGCAAAGCATATATCTGGATGGGAGTTCACCAAGAACATCAATGCTCCGACGAGCTGTCGATACTTGGTAGCATTTCGTAAAACGGGTCTAGCAGCACTACTGCTTAACTTCTTAAAGTTAAGCTCCATCGGGGTAGTTACGGGCTTGCAGTCCACCATGCCGAATCTTTCTAGTATCTTCACCACATACTTTCCTTGAGATAGGAAAATCTCCCCTAGTTTCTGCCAGACTTCGTGTCCTAGGAAGTAATGCATGAGTCCTAGATATTTCATCTCGAATTTAGAAGCCAACTCCCTCTTAAATTTGTGAATGAGAGGGTCTGCACCTGTTAGGAAGAGGTTGTCAACATAAAGCACCAGTATGAGAGGCTTGTCATCTATAACCTTAAAGTAAAGGTTAGGGTCAGCTTCACTCCTAGTGACTCCCAGCTTCATCAAGTATCTATCGATCCTCTCAGACCATGCTCGGGGTTCTTGCTTTAGCCCATAGAGGGCCTTCTTTAACCTGCACACATGAGATTCTCGATCATAAATCTCAAATCCTTTGGGTTTCTCCACATAGACCTCCTCTTTGATCGAACCATGTAAGAATGCAGTCTTGACATCCACTTGATGTAGGTTCCATCCTTGCAAAGCAGCAAGGGATATGATCAAGCGGATAGTGGTATATCGGGCAACAGGTGCAAATATCTCGTCATAGTCTATACCTTCCTTCTGGGAGAAGCCTCGAGCGATAAAACGAGCCTTATACTTTTCCGTACTTCCATCAGCTGCATGCTTTATCTTGTAAAGCCATTTAGAAGTGACAACTGTCTTGTCTTGGGGTCTGGGGACCACATCCTAGACATCGTTCTTCATAATAGACTCATATTCTTCGGTCATAGCATCCTTCCATACTTGGTGCTTGACGGCATCTGTGAATTATGAAGGTTCATTTTGGATGATCGTGCTCATGATAGTCAGGTATCCCTGATACCTGTTCGGCTTCTTACTTTCACGGAAGGTTCCACGGGGAGCTGTGTGTCCTTCAACATCATCAAGTGTCCCCCTAAGCCATGAAGGCCTCTTCCTTGAAGAGGAAGGCTCAGGTGGTGGAGGATCAATAGGATCCATAGGTTCTTCCACATCGGGCATTGTCTCATCTTCTTTTTCCTTCGGTTCCCTGGTGTCATCTTCTTTAGATCCCCTTAAAGTAGGAAGATTGTCTACTTTGCTAAGAGCCATATCTTCGTCAAAGGTGACATCATGACTAATCTCGACTTCCCTTTGACCAACTACATAGATTTTATAGCCCTTAGTATTTTTTCTATAGCCCACAAATATTCCCTTCTTTCTAGATGCACCCAATTTATTCCTTTTCTCTTTCGGCACATGAAAATATACAGGGCTTCCAAAAATTCTAAAATGGGATACTTTAGGTTTCGTACCAGTGAACATTTCTTCAGGAGTTTTGGAACCCAATGCTTGATGAGGGCATCGGTTTTGTACATATACGTCAGTGTTTGCAGCTTCGGCCCATAGAAACTTCGGAAGTCTTTGATCATGGAGCATAGCACGGACAACTTCCACAATTGTATGGTTCTTCCTTTCCACCACACCAATCTACTTAGGAGTATAGGGTGTAGTGGTCTCCCTCTTAATGCCAGCCTCTTTGAAAAAGTCATGAAACTCATTGGATTCATATTCAATCCCATTGTCAGTCCTTAGGATCTTGATCTTCTTTTCGGTTTGATTCTCGATCAAGGCTTTGAAGTGTCAAAACTAGGAGAACACTTCATCCTTCTTTTTCAAGAAATATATCCAAGTCTTGCGAGAATAATCATCTGTAAAAGTGAGGTAATATAAATATCGTCCCAAGGAGTTCATATGCATCATACCGGATATGTCTGAGTGAACTAATTGTAATATATCAGAGGTCTTGCTTTGGCTTGAGGGGAATGGCCCCCTTTTTAGCTTTCCTTCGGCACATATTGGACATACACCTTCTTGCTCTAATATGAACTTGGGCATCCCGGTCACCATTTTTCTTACATCAGGTAGAGCTTTATAATGAAGGTGAGCAAACCTCCAATGCCATAGTTCGGATTGAAGAGATGTGTCACAAGTCATGACACCTAGTGGACTTCCTCCAACTTGATATAATGAATCAACTCGAAACCCAAGAGTAAAAGCATCTTTATAGTCCTTTTTCCATACACGTACCTTGCCATTTCTGAAAGCCACCTTGTAGCCTTTGTCTTCCATTGTCGAAATGGACACCAGGTTCTTTTTGAGATCAGGTACATATAATACATCTTGTAAGTGGATGGTATTACCCTGATTCAATTGAAGAGTGACATTTCCTACACTTTTCACGGGATATTTTGAATTGTCTCCAAGAACAATTTCCAGGTTGGTTTCTTTCTCTACCAGATTATTGAGAGCTTCTTTGTAACCAGTGAAGTGCCTAGAGGCACCACTATCAATAAGCCAATTTCCCAGCGATTCCGAGGGAGCAGTGGTAGATAGAGCAGCTGTTAGATAATACTCATCTTGCTTATTGTCAACAATGTTAGATTCATACCTAGAATTTCTTGCCTTCTTGAATGGTTGTCCTCTTCCTTGATTTCCAGCACTCCTTTTACCTTGGCCATTTGACTTGCCATTTCTTTGATTGCCTTGAGAGGGATTTTGATCATCATCCTAGTGTGAGTTCCTTTTATCAGGACACTCCCTTGCATAATGACCTGGTTTATTGCAATGGTAACATCATCCTTTTCCACCCTTTGGTCCAGCCTTCCTTTTGGATTTAGCCTCAGAATTATTTCTTCTTTTAGCATGAGAAGAAAAGGCAGCGGGATGACCTTTAAGTGTGGGCATTTCCTGTTCTTCCATTCTTGCTTCTTCTTGAATGCATCTAGCCATTAATTCCTCAAATCTAGGAATTACATTATTGTTGAGGAGAGTAGTCCTGAATATATACCATTCAGATGGTAGTCCTCCAAGAGTTGTGACTACCATTTCCCTATCAGGAATTACTTCCCCAATAGATAGGAGATCGTTCTTGATCTCGGTGATCCTTAAGAAATATGCTTGCATATTTTCATCTTTGACCTTCTTAATTTCCTTCAACTTATTTCTAAGAAACAAAACTTGATTTGCATCATTAAGTTTAAATAAACTCACCAATATATCGTAGATTTCCTTGGAGGTGTTCTACTCAGAAACATAGGCCACCAAGCGCTTGTCGATAGAGTCCCGGATGATCTTCTTTGCTTTGAATTCTCCCTTGGTCCATTTGTTCCTAGTAGTAGCGGATGCATTTGATGGAGGCTCAACAACTCTGCCTCTCACATGGTCCAACACTTCTTGTTCTTCTAATGTTAGATCGAGAGACAAATTCCATCCGTGGTAGTCAGACTTCTTACGGAGTTTGTCTTCAGTAGGGAAGTGTGTTGAGGACCACATAGTTCTTTTTAGATAGCCTTGTATTCGGTGATTGCTCTTGCTCTTGCTTGGGATTTTTCTTCACCTCAACTCTAATACCATGTTAAATTATCGTATGTTTTATGCTTAGAGCAATTTAATTATCTTTCTTTTATTATCCACATATTAGTAATCACATGTACATTAAGTAAATTGTAGATAGAACATTTAAACGATCAACAGAAAACAAGCCAAGACAAGAGACACAAGATGTGGTTGCTAGCCAGGGACAAACCCCAATATGGCGAAACACTTTGATCAAATCTTCTTTTATCTTCAATAATTTAGCAGAGAGAAATAGTACAAAAGTCTGATTTATATCAGACTTATCAACGACATCAACCCTAAACTAGGGAAATCAATATCTGTCAAATCGAAGGTCAGATCACCTTGATTCCTGTGCCAAAAAATGTGGCCTTCCAAGGAGAGTCAGCTTCACCTACTACATAGTCAGAGAGAGAGAGAATGCTGGTCAACGCTGGTCAAAGTTTCAATCTGCAGCTTGTAAACCCTAGAAAACTGTGTCCTTCCTTCCCATGTGTGAGAGAGAGACCTTTCTGCGCAGGAGAGAGAAGAGACTCTTTTTCTGCGCAGGAGAGAGAGATGTGTGATGAGAAGTGAAGTGTGCAAATGAGGAGAATTCTCCTTGTATTTATATGCAAAACGTTGATGATGAATAGATGCGTCTATTGGGCTTCTGAGCCTACATAAGTTGTTGGCCGACTTTGACAATTAGTCCATAATCTAAATAAATTCATATCTCCATAAATACTTATCGGAATCGGATGATCTTTAGATCAATCCTACACCTCTCGATGAGAGGAATCCAAGAAAAATATAATCAGTCATGAATAAGGTGACCCACATGAAGTTTGGCCCTAGTTGCCAATTTTAACAACTAGCCTGTCACACTCTTCTGATTTTCGAGTTGCTAGTTCAAATTGTGATAAGATACAAGGAAGTCACATTACATTGGCAGAGGAGGAGGAAAGTGAAGATAATTTTGATCTCTCTTCCCTTTTTCAAAGTACCCCATTTGAAGATGATGCACTTCCATTCTTGGATGATTTTCAATCTCCTAATCTCTACAGAGAATCAAATGCAATCAATTCTTTCAATCAGTTTGTAGCCTTGCACAACAATCATTCTGATGGTTGATGTTCAGTTTCTCATGAATATTTTAATTTAGATCTTGATTCAGTTAAAGAATCTGTTTTTATCGAAACTTCCTCTTCATCTCACTATCCCTTGTGCTCTATTGTTTGTAATGCATCTACTTGCGAAAAAGATACTCCATGCTCTTCAAGTTCTTCATCCGATTAGTTAACTTTTAAATCGACACAAGGTGGTGAGATTATCCATTATGAAAATGAAAACAATGAAATCATTGAGTACCCTTTCCATCCCTCATCATCTCTTCTGTTGCATGAAGACAACTCTTCAAATTAGCTTTCTCATGAAATTTTTCCAATTGATACATCTTCAGATTTGCGATCAGAAGAATCTTTCAACTTGAGTAATATGGTTGTTGAAGTTTGGAAATCCGATCAAAGCAGTGACAGAGATGGAGCAGTGGTCTTATTGAAACCAGTGGTAGCAGTTATCCTCACACCATACACGATTTGCTTCAATCTTCAAAATACGATTTTACAATCTTTAAAAGTTTCAGGACTTGTTAGGAAGTTGAGACACTTCAACTTATGTTGATGGTTATGTTAGGATCTCGCAACTCTAGCGAGCCCCTTGATTTAAGCCGTATCTAGTTTCTGTCTCACAATCCTTCTCTTTGCATGGTTTCACTTGATGAAAATTTCTTTTTGAAAGATGTTTGGTATTCTGGATGTAATCTTTCATATTTTCAAGATTTTACTTTTGATCAGATTCAAGAATCTTCTTCGGTTGATCCATATTCATGAAAATATCTCACATCAAACTTGATTTTGGAATGTGTATCTCTCATAGAGTCATGGAATTGTGAAGTTGATCATTTCAAGGAGTATCTTTGGTCGAGGGATCATGGCTATCAGATTCATTTCTTAAGAGTCAACTCCTGGTTTTTCTTATGAATGTTGTATTGCAAATATTTCCCTTCATCGCACCTGAAATACTCTTGAGTGATAATGAATGCATGAGTTATCACACAAACCAAATTATTCTGTGTTCACTATGTCCTAACTAGCCTCATGTGTTTGTTGTGTTGGCATCCCTATGAAATTGTTTCGATAATTACGATGCTTGTATAGTTTGTCACCAGTTACAGGAAATGATTTTTCACATTTGGCTTGCGAGGAAGTTGGTTCGATTGTTCAAAGAATTCGTAGAGCTATTCAAATTGATTTATCTTCATTAACTACTAATTGGGAATCTAATGCTTTGATCAGTCCATTTGATCATAATATTAACTGCCAGGTCCTCACTATCTTGAGAAACCTTGTGAATATGATTAGATCTATTTCCCCTCACAAGATTCTCATCCCAACCACACACTTTTAATTGAAGATTCTTCAGTTCAAAGTTTTCAGGGTTTTCAAGAGGATTGTTTCAAATTTCATGATCCAATTGTTGAATGGTTGGAACAATCTTACTTGGAAATCTCTGTATTTTCTCATGCTTGCTAAGAAGTATGACACAAAGGAAGATGCATTCACAAGAAGTATTCGAGGTTTGTTTGATTATGGTTTCCATAAAAAAGGTAAGAATGTGAAATGGATAAAAGTAGTGGTTGTGACACATGTTTATGCCCACAGACAATAGCTTTTATTGTGAAATTTCTTCAAGCTCTCATCTTTTCTCTTACACATTACTTTATATTTGTTTTAATCAATCGAAACATTATGATTGCAGGTCAGGAATAATTACTGTGGATACATTGAAATTCCATTATATGTGATCCCAACCTTCTAGCTGGTTAGGTTAGAAGTTGGTTTAGTTGCATTTTAGTTTACTTGTACATTCATCCTGCATTCGTTTCCTGTAGTTTGTCTTGTTTTTTCTGGTTTTGATTTCACATCATGTTTTGGTTTAGCCACTTTCTCTCTTGTGTTCTGGTTTTGTTGCTTTGTTGTGTGCTATATTTCCTTTCATTTGGTTAGACCTTGCATGAAGATTCTTTGTTGGCTCAAAAGACAATGTAGAAAAATAGAAAAGGACTTTGTGACACTGCAACATTTGACTAACTCAATTTCCTTCTTCCTTGTCTTGGTTACATCTTTTGGTTGATGATGTTATGATGGAAAATATGATCCTTACATTAGGAAATCCTTGTTTCAAACCATGATTTCCATGTATATTCTGGAAACCTCATTCCTACACTCAGGTCTTTATGTTTCAATGTTTTCAAGCTGATCTAATCAAGTGGAGAAGGACAAGGGAAAAATCTAAATGTGAAAACCAATATCATAGGTATTCTATATGCTTCCCAAGAAGGGACAACCTCTCATGCTCTCAATAAGTCGGGATCCCTCTTCTTCCCATGAAATAAATCAATTTTGATCGACAATATTATATAAATAAATAAATAAAGGTGAAAGAAGAGAAAGGCTTAGTGCACAGAGAGGTGAAGCAAGCAACTCCATTGGGGTATTATCTAGGCTCGCTGACAGTGGAGCAATGTTTGTGTTCCTTAAGTGACTTTGTTGGGGTACTGTCCAGGATTGTTGGCAGCGGAACAACACCAAAGATCAAAAAATATACTATGAAAATCTAAAGCTTGCGAACTTCATTACCCTATCATGATTCAAAACATTGTGTGATCGTTGACCTTATGTTTGTGTTTATGCCTGGGGTAATTGGGGAAGCCATGGTATCTGAACAATGAATCAATACTCCCTAAAGAACTAGACCCTAAATGAAATAATTGACCAAGGAAGAGAAGTTGGAGTTCTACCAGTGTGTCGCCAAGTGTTGTCGCTACGACAAACACCCTCCAAAATTTTTCTTACACTCGAATTTTGGAGCCTACTGTGGATCTTGCAATCGATCGTTTCATATTCACTTCTTGGTTAGTTGATGTTTCTGAGCTCCCTTCTTGGAACAAAATTTCCAAGGGTACTTTCTCACACATGATTAGTCCGCGAAAAGTTCATTAGAACATTCATTTACACAAGCTTGAACAAGCATAGCATGGTCCTTCAAGACTATGCCTGTACGATGTCTAATCCATGTTGACAGTCAGTGCGCACTGACATCGATAGTTTCTCACTTCTAGCTGCGTTTGTACTTCTATTTCGGTGAGTTTTGCAAATTGTCGCTTTCACGCACCTTTGTTTTCACGAGTGTCATTTTCATGTTTTTAGTTGTCACTTTTTCTTGATTTCACTCTAATTAGTGTCATTTTCATGTTATCTTCACTTTGACATGTGTTTCTTTCATTGTCGTTTGTATATTGCAATTGTCGTTTGCACTTTAGCACTTGTCGTCTTCTAACATGTTAAGTGTCGCACAATGTACATAAGCTTGTTTTGGTGGTTTCAAGAGGTTATCCTTGTGTAAATGAGTTGATCTTACCATGTAAACCTTTATCGCACTCATTTCCAAAGTTTTAAGCACTATCACACAAGTGTCGTCTCGGTTGTCGCAAAAATGTATCTTTAGTGTCGCACTTCTCATAAGTTGTCATAAAGGTTGTTTCAATGAGGGAAGTATGTTGTTAATGTGTTATAGATGATCTATGTTGTGTCGTCAAGCACTCTAAGTGTGTGATCACAAGAAATTCCTATCACTATTCACATCAGTTTCATTGATCCCACACTTAGCCAAAAATTATAAAATTCCCAGTAAATTAGTCTCATCCGACCTTCCTGAACTATGCATTGCATAGTACCAACCCTCAAGTTGCAACCATACCTCTTGAAACTATGCAATGCACAGTTCCTACCTTCCAGGACTATGCACTGCGTAGTTTCAGTGCTCAAGCCCGAGCCTTGGCCTCGAAAATTGCGCAATTCATCACTCCGTCCTGGCCCCAACTGCATATTGCACAGTACCTGATCTCAAGCCCAAACTCTGAGCTCTTGAACTACGCAATTTCATAATCACCAGGTCTGCTATATCTCCCAGAACTGCGCAGTTGACATAAACAATGCAAAACCCTGCGTCCTAACTCACTAAGCCTCAAAATTGTGTAATTTGCCTACATAGTCCAGCCTGAGCTGCGCATTGCATAGTTTCAAGGCTCAAGCCTCAACCCTAATATCTTGAACTATGCAATTGCGTAATCACCTAAGATCCTCTGTCTTCTATAACTGCGCAATGGGAAAAATCATTGTTCAATCCCTCAGCCTGGCTCCCTGAGCTCCCAAAATGTGAAATATTTTTTCTCAATCCAAGCTTGAAATATGAATTACATAGTCTCAAGGCTCAAGCATGGCCCTTGAATTCCTGAGCTTCGTAATTGCACAGTCACTGAGCCTCTCCCTCAGCCTGCCACCCAGTTCCATCTCAGTTAGTGGATCATCATGCAACATCTTAGACTAGGGGTTTATCAGATTGATATTGTCTTGTCATGAATGGATTGCAGATGTAGAAACTCTATCACCCTATCGAAGGATGATGAAAGAAGGAGATGGAGAAGGAGGACATGCTAGAAGACACCTAAGGAGTCGAGAAGACAAGATGATCATCAAACAAGAAGATGAAGGAACATTGGATTACAATAGAAGACCAAAGATCAGGACCACATGAAGACTCCATTTGATTAAAAACCCTTTGGAGGGTAGATATGAAGAACAAAGCATATATCACATGAAGATGAAGCATTGGATACATCTTTTATTGAAGACAAAAATAAAGAAGTAGCAAGGAGTGCATCTTGACACTTCCAGATCATCATGCAGTCCACGTCATCAGTGTCATGTCATGTCCTGTCATGAGTCATCATGTGCCATATCATTTTTGGATTATCTAATTTTATATTGGAAAATGTAATGTGAAGTGGAAGTCCAAGAGTCATCTATGTAATGTGAAGAGTCATGTAGGAAGTTGAAAAGTCATAGGAAGTTAAACAATCATGAGAGTACTCAAAGAGTCACAAGGGAGGTGAAGCATCACCCCATTGGTTATATATACACCCTCATTGTTTGAGTAAGGGAATTTTTACCTTGGCTCCTCCTATAAGGCATTAGAGAGACAAGCTAGTTCTTTTGGGGATCAAGTATTGGCTCTAATGCTCCAATATTGGAGCTAGTGGTGTTCATTGTATACATGTGTCTTGGAAATTTTACTTAATTCAGAGTCCTCATGGCCAACATATTCTTCATGTATGGATTATGAATATTTGTAAGACTACTCTATGGATGTTTGTAATTCATGTTTGCTTTTTTCTGTGCTAAAGTAGTTGACCTTTTTTTGTTATTTTGGTACTTATCATATTGAAAATGTGCTATAATGGTTGCTGTTGGCTTTGTGGGGCCTGACCCAGGTTCAGAATTAGTTACCCAAATAAATCCCTACACTATTGGCCCTTTCCGCATTAGCCTGTGGAGCGCGGGCCAAAGTCTCACCCGAAGAAGTACGGGGGGATGCTGGAACCAAGTTTCCGCACCCTGAGATGGTCATGATGTCGGTTTATACCCTCTGTTCATACTTTCGCGCAGGTTGCTAAGCCTTAGGTCTCTGTCAGTATACTCCTTTATTCTGCCCTTCAGTGCCTCCGCGAAGGTGTATGATTGACCTTCGCGCAGCCTTAACCCGCGATCCAGGTACTTTTGCACTGCTATGACAACGTATTGTATAGGTTTCAAGTTATCTTAAGTGTTTTAATTATCTTACTAACCAACCACGATTAGCTCCGCGTAAACTGATATCCTTACTTGCGTTTAATTAACCAATACAATCATATATATTCGCGCATCACATAAACATTGCAACTTAAACCCAAAATGCAATATAATCAGATGCATTAACTAGAAATAATACACAGAATTGCAGAATACTTCTTCTTTATTGATATCTTTAAGTTATTACAGACTCTATCTGCCTTGTGCACACAGCTGCAGGGGTTCGTGCGCTCAGTTGCAGACTTCCACCCTAGGCCTCTACACACTCAGCTGCAGAGCCTCTACCTATGCTAAGACCCGAGAACGCTTAGACTCCAATACTTCTCTTCTTTGCTACTCAGTAAAGACTTCTTAGAGCTTACTTACTTAGCTCCTTTTTATACAATTCCATGGTTCGCAAACCATGGGTGGATCTTTACAATCGACTTTAAGTTTTACAAAATAAGGGTGGACAACCCTTTATGGCTCTTGACACCTTCGCGCTCCATGACCACAAAATGTGGAGACTTTACAATTTCATTACAAAATTGTCTCAAAACATGGGCTTTTAGCCGCAAAACATGGGCTTTTAGCGCCAAAACTATCCTTGGGGGAACTCGTTCCCAACAGGCCCCCAACACAAACATGTTGACTTGCCCTTGAGTCACTCTGCAGGCGTGGAGATCTTGGCACAAAGACCTTCCAGCTCGACCTATATGACCGCAATCTCGGAGCACTATGCGGCCGCTTGCTTCTCTTCTTCAACCAACTGCTTGGTCGATTGTCTTGAACTGTCAGCCTGAAGTTTCTACTAAGTTTCTTGCAGAGTAGAAAGCTTGCCTTCAATAGAGGTTGTGAATGAATAAGCGTCATCCAACCAGGGCTTCAAGCGCACCTTTAGCACTGCCTCCTTGTGTTGTGCTGCATCTATCTGTTTTTTCAATTTTTTGCCCCCCTGCAACTGCTATAGTTCTCGCGCTTTTGTCTCCAGCCACTTTACATTAGGGTCCTCCTGCAGGCTCGTTAGGACCTCGAATGACTATTCAAAAATTTGTGTGTAGTCTACTACTGTACTGTCTACGGCCGCTATCGCCTTTGTGACAGCGGTTTCACGCTGCTCCTTTACTTCTGGTGGACATGAAGGCTAGGCCTTCAATTTTAAATCTGCAATCTGTAGGTTCATCTCCAATTGAACCTTACCCAACTTTGTGCGAGCATCGCGCAACCCTGTAGCAAGCTTGCGAACCCGCGCCTTGACCGGTTCTTCCTCAGGAATGGCTAACTATGGGACCATTCGACATGCCTCCTCCACGACTTGAACTATGTGCTTGTTTCAGTCGGTTACCTGGGTCATGGCGGTGATGGCAGAGTCTCGCTATAGGGCCATCTATTCATTATTAATCTTCTGCTCACTGATCACCTGTAAAGCGTGGTGTTCGCGGGCCCTCAGCTCCGCGATCACTCCATCCTGCAATAGGTGGAGCACCTCGCCAGGGAGCGCTACCAAGTTCAACCCCACTCCCTTGAGGGCGCTGACAGTGGGCCTGTCAGCTTCTTTTTCTAAGGGTAGTGCGCCATTCGGTAGCATTATCACATGGGAGACCTTTGCGCGCAGCATCTCGAAAGATTTTTAAGTACCGATAGTGAGGCTAGTGGACATCGTGCTAACCTGTGATGCATGGGTTTGAAGCTCCTGTAGACCTGTCTGGATGGCCCCCAATAGTAGCTGTTGTTGCTACTCGAACTGTTGTAGTGCCTCCGTGATGACATCTCACACCGTGTCTCCAATGTCATGCAAATCTCCCTCTGTGAGGGTGATTGGGTCCAACGATGCCTTACTGGCCTTGGATTTTTTCCTCGATCCTCCTTTTTCTTGTTCCCTTAGATGCTTGATGCGGTCCGACGTCGTCTGCGGGTCCGTTCGATGCTGCTCTGTTTGCTCATCTGTTTCTTCCTCTGTTTTGGGCGAAGGCGACCTCACGCCTTTGTCAGAGCCACACTCTGTTTCGCCTGTCTGATTTTCCATCTGCTGGGCGGCATCACGCTCTGCCTGGGCCTTGTTAGTGGCTTCCTTCTTCCTCTTCTCAGCCAGCTACACCATCTTGAGCTTGGCCTCCTCCTTTTTTGCGCTGCGCAACGGACTTGCTCACCCTCACCACCAAGTCTGAGGTAGTGCGCCATTCTGTCGGCCAATGATCAAGTATTGCATCAATTGCGTCGTCCATTTCCAAGTAAGGCAAGTCATACCATGTTTGTGTAGGGTCCTTCCATGCCCTGATCGACACACGGTGAAAGTCTACCTTGAACTCCATGTACCCCTGCAGGTTGGCAAACACAGTAGGCAACAACCACGGTTTGTGATTGATAGCCATGCAGATGTTCATTTCCATCAAGATCCAGAAGATCTTGCTATCCTTGATGCGCTGAGCATCCTTGGTTTCCCACAGAGAAGTGTACTTCGCTGCTTCTGGCAGGTCTGGCACGACCGAGGGGAATTGACTGTCTTCTGGCAGCTCCTAGGCTACTAGCACAATAGACAACAAGAGCCACGCATAGTGGAAGGTCTTGCTGAGCTCCTGTGCTTTGTGGTAGTTCACAAGGAACTCACCGCAGAGATAGCGCGCCCAATTAAATTGGACTCCTTCGGCGCATTGGGTTGCAAGAGCGACGACTAGTGCCGACACTTCATCTGCACGACACTTCCTCATAACCTTTCTTGCCAAAATCTATGTGGCCACCTTGACCGTAGGGTCGCAGATACTCGAGATGGCATAGCCTTGCAGCTTCTTCACGAGCTTGAATTTCTCCTTCATGGCCTCCACGAGGGCCTACTCGCCACCTTTTCCGCCAAACATCATGGCTGAATTTTCCCCTGTGTAGGGCAGCCGCGTGATCCTATGGATCAATCTGTCGGTGATGGGTATTGGCTCCTCCAGCCACAAACACCCATCGTGCACCAAGCATAGCAACTGCTTGATGACCAATACTGTAATGGGGGTGTGATTGTAGTGTGGCACCCATAGCAGGTTGAGTAGACCTGCCTTGTCTACTCCCCTGAGCCACTTTCGTGGTTCCAATGCAGTCATCCCAGTGGTTGTGTCAATAATGCAGCACATTAGCTGCTCTGTCACTAAGTGCAGGAACTTCTCATGGTCAGCTAAGTCCCAATCTTCCAGTTTTAATAGAGGAACCCACCCCAAGCGTGGTCCTTCAAAGACAATCTCGTTCGATAGCAGAGGGGTTTGCAAGGGGACCTTGCTCTCATCAATGTCCTTTGGCACCTTGGTCTTGCCCTTGCGCAGAGGGATGTACTCGGGCAACTTAGTGATAGGGTCAACACCCTGGACTTCAACTTCCTCCACTTCTACCCCCAAGTCCTCATCATCCATCGGGATGTCCTCAATTTATTCCTCCTCCAGCTCCAGGTTAATGGCTTTGCCCTTTTCCTATGCGATGGGCTTGTCCTTCGGTGGGTTTCTTCTCGGTAACGCACGCACTGGTATTGCAGCCTGCTTTCCATTCTTATCATTCACAATCTCCTTGGTTGGGGTCGACTTCGGTCTAAGTGCCTGTGGTGATTTGGGAAATTCAGCTAATACCTCTGCAACGTCTAGAGCAACTCCCTCTGCCTCCCTAACAACCTCCGACATAGCCCCCTCGGCTATCATTGCTTTGGTGTCCATAGCTTCTGCAGGCATCGACATGATGTTATGCAACAACTCCTGTGTCTCCTTTGGCAATGTCTCAAATACTGAACTTGCTAGAAAAGCTTCAAAGTTTTCGCGGTTCATGTGTGCCTGAGAGCTCAACAACTCAATTCTCAAAATGCCAAGTGTTTTTCGTTGGGCCTCCACCTGTAATTTATAGGGCCTTTTGAATTCAAATCTGATTGTTCCCTCCACATTCGGTTCATTAATGCTGGATTGGCGGCATATTTCCAAGGATCTTACCCATAAAGTTTGTCTTAAATTCCGGTTGTCCACTCCATTTTGCCGCATTTCTACCGTCAAATCATGAACTATGACTTTAATGGTCACTTTCCGGTTGGCCTGTACTATTTATCCCTAGGTAGCGCATCTCTCCTCACGTTATCACGAACCTTTTGACATTTCCTCATCCCGCACAATCCTCTAGTCGCACAGTTCCCCAACCTGGGCAGTGTAGTTTATAGTCCTACGCCTCCTTTCAGCTGCCTGGAGCACTAATACTATGCTACCCTCATATAGTCACTTGGCCGGATCATCGGTGTATGGCTTCAATCGGTTCCCATTCACCTTTCCTGGGAAGGGATCTCCATTTAGTTTAACCAAATAAACTGCTCCGCCGTTGGTAATATCCTTAATGACATAGGGCCCTAGCCAGTGCATTCTGAACTTCCCTGGAAATTTATCAAACTTACTATCATATAAAAAAACCAGATCATTTACCTTAAAGGTGTGCAGCTTAATGTGCCAATCATGCCGTGCTTTTTTGCATTGCTTTTAGACTTGTTGGTGAAATCCAACTAGAAATCTCTCTTCCTCAAGCTCAACAAGCTGTGCGACCCTCTTCTAGGGCTCCGCGATCCGTCATACCTGTGAGTGCCACTATGCACAGACTAGGCACAATGTATTCCATGGGCATCATTGCTTCAACACCATATACAAGCCTAAAGGGTGTCTGTCCAGTCAACTTTTTGCATGTTGTCTGATAGGCCCATAGAACTGCGGGTATGCGTAGGTCCCAATCACTTTGCTGAGCATTGAAAACCTTGGTTAGCGCGTTCTCCAACACCTTATTGAATGCTTCCACCATCCCATTAGCCTGTGGGTGATAAGGCATGCTTTTCTGGTGATATACCTGAAATTCCTTTGTCAGCGTGCTGATCGTTTCATTCAGAAAGTGTGTACCACGATCACTCATCAAAATCTTTGGACACCCAAATCGCATCAGTACATACTCAAAGAGGAACTTCGTAGCGGTCACACCTGTGTAGTCCTTCATAGGCTATGCCTCTACCCATCAAGTCAAATACTCAGTCGCGGTGATAATGTACTATGCTCCCGTCTTCTTCCCTTGGGGCTGAATGGGTCCCACAAAATCTATCGCCCATTTCTCAAAAGGTTGTAATGTCATCTGTGGGTTCAGAGGTAGCTCATCCCTTCGCGATGGCTTGCCAGTCCTTTGACACACATCACACGCCTGCTCTAAGCTTTAGAATCCTAATGGAGGGTTGGCCACCACAACCCTGCACGTAGAATCTTCTGTGCGGTCACCCTTCTTGCATAATTCCCTCCCACGGCGCCCCCATGAGCGTCTACGAGGATATTTCTCCTTTCAAACTCTGGTACATATCATCGTAATACTTCATCAGACCCCATTTTGTACAGATGCCCAGCAATGACAGAAAATTTTGTTGCACGCACCACTAACTCCTTCTTCTATTGGACGGTGTAGCCTTCCGGGGCGGTTCCTGTTGTTAGGAAGTGTATGATGTCTTCAAAGTGACCATCTGCGACACGCATTGCAAATAGCTGCGTGTCAGGCAATCCATCCTCCAAATTAGTGGGCTCTTCCCCTGTTTCGATGCGCGACAGATGGTCTGGTCCCACGTTCAGTCGTCCAGGCTTCACAATAACCTCAAAATCATATTCCTGGAACAATAATAACCACCTGCAGATTCCCCCCCCCCCAACACAGGCATATTGACCAAGTATTTCAATGCAAAATGATTCGTACACATCTTAAAATGTCCATCCAGCAAATAGTGTCTAAACTTCTAGAGCGTGTTGGGCATGGAATCCCCCCAGGCATATTTTGGGGCTCAAAGCCAAAGTTTTGACTGAATCTTATTGTAAAGCTCCGTGAATTGCAGGGGCAAGGCGCGAAAGTATGATAGAGTCACAAGGTTGTCTGCCCTAGTTTTGTAATGTAATGTTGGCTGGATAGACCTACCCATGGTCTGTGGACCATGGGATTGTATAAGTAGAGCGAGGCTCTAAGTGTAGAGAAAAAAGAAGGAAAAAGTCTAAGTGAGTGAGTCACAAGTTGAAGTGTGTCTTCGGTCGTAGAGTAGGAGAAGGCTCTGCAGCTGAGTGCGCAGAGGCCTAGTAGTTCGCAGCTGAGTGCACGGACCCTTGCAGCTGAGTGCGCAGGGCGAGTCGAGTCTGTAACCAAGGAAGGAATTAATAAAGAGAAGTTTTATCATAATTCTGTGTATCTATTCTTGGGTTAATGCATGTTTGATATAATTTGCAAATATACTATTTATTTACTGCACGCACCTATATGAATGGTTTATGTTGTTAAGTATAACTTAAAGCATGCAAGTAGGCTAAGATAATCAACTAACATTGGAATACCAGTAAGGTCTTGGGTAATAATGCAGAGCGCGACGTTCAGCCCCTAGGTAGGGTTGCGTGAAGGCAATATATCAGGTTGCGAGGTACGGGAAAGTGCGTGAAGCAACCTGCGCGTAGGGTCAAACCGCGGACCACTTGAACTCATCAGACATCTCCAGGGTGCGGAAACCTGGTTCTAGCACCCTCCCATACTACTTCGGGTGAGACCTCAATCCGCACTCCGCGGACTGTTGCCGAAAGGGCTAGTAGTACTGGGATTTGTTTGGCTAACTTAACTTTGAACTTGGGTCAAGCCCCAATAAGCCAACAAATGGTTCCGTTGCCGGGACTGGGATCTACATAGAGATGTCTGATGTCATATCACTAGAATCCGACAAAGAAAGGAATTGAAGAGTGGTTGGACAGAAATATTCACGAGTTCATGGTGCAAGAAAATAGGAATCCGCGATTATCGAAGGAAGAGTGGTTAGATTTCTACTTATATATGGAAATCCACGAAATTTTCTTTGCATCCTTCCCCTCTGAGTTGTACGAGTGGATCGCGAGGCTAGCAGACAGTCAAGGAAGGTGTAGGATCAACAAACCTATTGTGTGGACTCCAGAGTTGGTGCGTGAACTGGAAGCATGAGAAGATAAGATCGCGTGCGCTGTGGATCACTGAATCAATTGAATTATAGGAGGATTTACCACCGAGGTCGCGGTAGATACTTCAGTCAGCTATAGCGAGGCAGAACGATGCTTCCTCAAAGGATCGTGAGGTAAGTACGTTAAATCTTTGAACACTTGGATTAAAATGTTATTGTGTGAAAAGCGAATTATGCGAATAAATTGATGTTTGGGGCTATGCGAAGTGGGAGGATCTACAGAAATGAAGGTAGCGCAGAACTAGAAACTAGCCCCTTGATTTCACCTCCACGAGAAAGCAAGGAAGAGCTCACGAAGGTTTCACCAAGAAGTACAATCAGTTTGATAAAGCAACGAATTCTGCACATACCACTCCCACCTACACCACCACCAGTTTCACCATCTTCACCCCTGTCTTCGCCCACACCACCTTCGCCACCACCACATTTCAATATGGCAAGCGCGATAAAGTTGCTGGTGTTCAAAGGAGTAGGGAATGAAGATACAACCAGTTTTGGTTCGTGGTAAGGGCTGCATGGGAAGCGCAGGGAGTCACAGATGACATTATAAAGAAAGCAACGCTGGTCAGCACTTTGCAGGATCACACACTGACCTGGTACATTAAGCATTCCAATGACAATCTGAACGCAGGGATCGCGGATATTCAAGCTGAGCTGAACAAAGAATTTAGCAGGCCAAAATCAGAGACATAGTTGATCATTGGATTTAAGGAAATCGCGATGCTTCGAGGCGAGACCGCTTGGGAGTTGGATCAGGGACTGAAGTGTACAATTTGTGAAGCCAATATGACCTTGACGAATGGGAAAAACTGCACATGGTTTGTAGCATCACTAATGCCGCATCTAAGGAACGCGTTGTCATAGCAGAAGCTAACCACTCAGGCCGAGGCCTTGGAGATCGTGATGAGACTGCACGAGACCCCGATACAAGATCCTAACCTGGGAGTTCAACAGATCCACGCGCAGTTGAAAAACTTGTGCCTTGAGATGCAGATTTTGAAACAAGACAGGACGGCTCACCTAGAAGCGTGCGAGGAGGTATGGTGCGTAAAGTGCAAAGGCCAGGGACATGACAAGGACCATTGTCCAGTCTTCGCGAACTACTTGGCAGGAGGAGGACCAATGCCATTGAGACTAGAGGCACAAGTAAGACCGAGCATGACACCTGCATTATGGTGCATGATTTGTCAGATAGGAGGGAAGCATGCTACAGATAACTGCCATCTATTACAGAAGTATACATAGAATTCCCAATAGTTGTTCTATAATTTATGCAGGTCAATAGGCCACGACGAGCGCGCATGTAGAAGTTATGAACTGATGATGGATTGGAATCATACCTACAGAGTTTAAACGGAAACACGGGCCCTCGATAAAAATGCAGGGATGGCGCGCACTGGATTTCAGGGGCGCGGACGAGGTCAAGGTGGAATGGGACCAGGAAGAGGTTGCAGACAACTGATATGTTACAATTGCGGAGGACCAGGGCATTATGCTCACGATTGTACAAATCTGATGAGACCATCATGCTTATATTGTACCCAGTTTGATCATGAGATGGAGGACTGTCCCATGCTGATAGTGAGGTTGCGCGATAAAGGAGCACTCCAACCTCCATCGACTCAAAACCTGCAAATGATGAGGTTTGAACTGCGCGAGGAAGACCCAAATTTAAATATCGTGCTCCGAAGTGGTTTCACGACAGGAGATGACAAAGGCAAGAAGCTCGAAGAGAGTGCCTGGGTTTGCAAGGCTCCACCAAAGGAACCAGAATTTGATTTAGAGCATGCTAAGGAGACATTCATGGAAGCTAAGAAAAGCTTTGGGGATGCCTCCACTTCAGGAAGTAAAGACAAATTGGAATCAGAAATGGACCCATCAATGCTCACTACCTTTTTGGAGACATGCATGAAGCTGCTGCGTGACAACAAAGCTGTGAAGGGGCTGCAAGAACTCATCACTAGATGTGTTGGAACGACGCCAGGAGAGCTGTGCATAGCCCGGAAGCTTGGGAAGCACACAATGCAAACAGGAAGAGAGATGATATTGACCACGCAGATTGGGGTATATGAAATGGATCAAGTGATTTTGGATCTAGGATCAGACACGAACATCCTACCAAAGTAGACATGGGAGCGCATGGGCAGGCCTGTGCTGCAATGGTCTCCTATTCAATTTCGAATGGCAAGCTAGAAAATGATCCTACCTATGGGAAGATTGCAGGGAATAATGGTAGATATCGAAGGTGCGAGCGTGCTAGAGATTTCAAAGTGATAGAGATTGTTGATGATAGAAATCCCTATCCCACGCTACTGGGAATAGATTGGGCCACTGACATGAATGGAGTAATAAATCTAAAGAAGTGCAAGATTATTTTTGAGAAAAAGTCACTGCGCGTAGTGGTACCTTTAGACCCTGCAGAAGGATTGCGCTACACAGAGCTAGTGCACGACTATGATAGTGATGACGATCTAGACTGTATCTACAAGATAACCACGTGGGAGTAGGACTAGGTGAATCCAATAGCGGATGACAGAATTTCGTGGGAGCGCGAAAGCTCCTGCACCTCAGATTCAAACGAGGAAATAGAATGATGGAAGAACCAGTTACACGAGGTAACCACACTCAACTGTAACATGATGATAAGGTTGTTGTGCTGCGTGGCAACAGAGGTAAGATATCTACCTATGTATGACGGGTTGAGCGAGGTGGATGATTTCCTAAACAAATTTGAAAGAGAAGTACCAGAACAACAATGTTTCGATGCTCTGAAATGGGTACTGCATGATACGGCTACAAGATGGTGGGGTATGCATCAAAGAAGTTTTGAGGACTAGCACGAATGCAAAATGGTTTGGAAAGCCTTAGACGCGAATGAAATCCGAGTATGATGGACAAAACAGCCTGCACGCCCACCTTTCCAAATGGGTACAGGCATATGGTGCGCAACCTGCACGAAAGCACACCATCCTCACGATAGGAAACATGATCGATAAGCAAGAGCGGGCTAGATAATGGCATGAATGATCCCTTCGATTGGGGCCGGGAAATATGGTAAGACCAAGCACGCAGAAGCATGTTCATGCAAAAACTTTTGAAAAGTATGTGAAGCACTAAACACGGTCCACCATGTGAAACAAACTGACTGGGACCTGTGCGTACCAGCGGTCCTCTGGGCTTATAGGACCATGTGCGAAACCCTGACCGTGTGGGCACTTCCGAAGCTGAAGTATGAAGTGAATGTTGTAATCCTTATGAAGCATGCAAAGCCTGGTCCATGCATAGTAGCACCAGTAGATACGATGGTTCATGAATCCCAGAAAGAAGAGATCACACAACCGCAAGAAGCAGCACGTATGGGACTTGAGGAAGAAATCGAACAGCGAAACCTTAGACTCCACGAACTTGAAGAAGAAAGGCTATGGTTAAGGAAGAAAATTGCTTTGATGGACGCAGAAGTCAAGAAGCTGGAGGATGAAATAAAGGAAGATTTTCTTGGCAAAAAGACTAGTAGGGTGCGTATGATCACGTTGACACGGTTAAGGCCTATTGCCATGAATTGATCAGTCTATGCCTTGGATTGGATTGCATATTGTTAACCATAGTAACCACAGGACTGCGTTGAAAATAACAAAGTGCGTGATGCCGACCATAGCAGGAAAAGGTGGGGATTCTCCGGGCAACAGGGTGATTGCTCACCTGGAACTTTTCACGGGTGGTCCGACCACCTGACTAGCCGAGGGAAGGACAGTCTTAGCACTCCAGGCAGTTGGAAGGAAACGTGGGACTATAAAATATTCTGCCCAAGAGCTGTGTGATATTGGAGATATGCGCAGCTGCAAAGAGTCACAAGATCCGCGACCACACACTGGGCGCTGCGCTGCTGCGCAGGTTGGCCAGAAAGTGACCATTGAAGTCACTATTCACGATGGGCTGCCTGACTTGAGGCCAAATGGAGTGGGCGATAGGCATTTAAGATGTGATTTATGGGCCAAATCTGCGAAAATATGTGGCCAAGGGAGCATTAATGAACCGGATTTGGGGGGAACGGTTGAATTCAAATTCCAAAAGCACTATAAAATACAAAGGGCTGCCTAGCAAACAACACTTGGTCATTTGCGAATTGAGTGGTCAAGCAGAACCTTGATTGTTGTGAGCCGAGCATTGATTAAGCCCCTGAATTCGCGAGTGATAGATTGCTGCACAGATACAATGGCAACAACTAAGGATGGTATGGAGATAGCAGAAGTAACCGTTGAGGAGGCCGTGCAGGCCCCAACAGTGGGGGATGTTCCAGAAGGTGCCAGGATTGTGGTAAGAAATCCGAAAATCACCACGCATGCTAAGACCTAAGAAGGACAAACAAGTAATGGATCCCGTACATGTGTCCCCACAGAACCCGCTGTGCAGCAGACTGTCAATGAAGGAGAAGGGGAAAGCCGTCACTATAGAAACAGACGAAGAAGAAGAAGATCTGTAGGATCTTATCATCACAGAAGAAGAAGATGAAGGCATGGAGGTGGATACTCAGCCTACACACTCTGCGACAAAACTTCTTGCCTATGTCCCCCCATGAAAAGGGAAGGCCAAAGTGCCCAAGGACCTGGACGAGACCAAGAGCTCGCTCCAGACCCCGCTCCTCCCAGATGGAATTATGTTTGAAGGTACACACCTGGGCCATGTGTTGAGCCTGAAATTCGAATATTGGGACCTCGCTGACCATGAGAATTTCCCTCACCTTGAGACTGGAAACCTCATGAAGCAGAACACTGTGGGGGGAGTGGAGGTGACATCATTAGAGCAACGAAAGTGGTTACACAGAGTGGAAAAGGCTAGGCTGCTAAACCTACTTTGGGTGTCGCATTTCCACCGCGCCCCAATAACCATTTTCGTCATCAGGCAGCTACTCTTCCTGTTGCATGATGGGTGTTTATGGTTGGAGGAGCCCATCCCCATTATGGAAGACTTGATTCATCGCATCTCCCAACTTCCATACAAAGGAGAGGACCCCATGGCCATATCAGAAGGGAAGGACAGTGATTCGGCCATTGCGGAGGCCATGAAGAGAAAGTACAAGCTGGAAAAGAAGAAGAGGGGCTATGCCATCTCCAGCATCAAGGACAAAACAGTACACGTGGCAACCCAAATCCTGGCAGGAAAATTTATGCTCAAGTGCCATGCAGACGAGGTACCTGTGCTGGTGGTCGCACTAGCCGAGCAGTGCGTGGAGGGGGTCTAGTTTAACTGGTCTGAATTCCTCTGCACAAAATTTTTAGAGAATTGTCGCGAAGCCTAGGAACAAGGAAAAATGTTCCATTATGCATGGTTATTGTTGTCCATAGTGCTCGTAGTTGGGGAATTGCCGGAGGATAGTCAATTCCCCATAATTGACAGAGATTTACCAGAGGCCGCGAAGTACGCTTCGCTCTAGGCCATGAAGGATGCTAAAACGATACGCGACAAAAAGATCTTTTGGGTGTTCATGGAGATGAATCTCAGAATGTGGATCAACTGTAAGCTGCAATTTTCACCCACGGTTTACAACAGTCTGCAGAATTTAAGGGAGACATGCATAACATATATATCAGGGCATGGAATGACCCGAATAAACAGTGGACAAAGCTACCCTTTGTAGCCAACGACGACGCCATTTTCAATGTTCTAGAGGCATGGCCGCTGGAATGGCGTGCCCCAGACATTGCAAAAATCGAGAAGTCAGCAGCGTAAAAGAAGAAATATGAGGCCAAGTTGCACATTTCATAGTTGGCCAAAAAAAGAAGGAAGGAAATAGCAGCAGCAGAAGTGTGGGAAATGCGGGACGTGGCACAGAAAGCAGCTAAGCAGGACGAGGTCACAGGAGCAGCAGCAGCACATGAAGCAGCCGCGAAGGCGGGCGAGGGCCAAACAACACCTTCGCAGGGGCAGGAAGTAGAGGAAGCAGAAACAGAAGAAGGAGGCGCGGACCCACGAACCGCGTCAACATAGCTGAAGCGCCAACACCTAGTAGAGCGGGCAAGGTCATGGAAGAAGGTCAAGGCCTTGAAATTGTCCATTGACCTGATCACCCTAACCGAGGGTGATCTGCATGACATTGGTGAGACGGTGCGCGATGTCACCAATGAGGCTCTCCAAGATTTCATGTAGGAGAACTAGATTGTGTTGGGGGCCCTCAGAGCGTAGTTGTAGGAATTACAGGTGCGCCCCCCTCAGGTTGGTACCCTTTCGACCAACCTCGCAGTCGGATCCACGGCAGTAGAGCAGATGTTGCGCGTGCGGATGACGAACACAATAGTGCTACTAGAAGGGGCACTAGTGACATCAAATGAGGCCGACAAGCCTTCAGTTAGCGCGCTGAAAGGTCTCGGTGTTAATCTAGCTGCCCTCCCGCGCGAGACATTATATGTGTTGCAGGATGGGATAATTGCAGAGCTGCGAGCTAGGGAGAGCCGTGCGCTCCAAGTCCTCAATGAGCAGAAAATAAATATGGAACAACTAAGCTTGCAGCATGATGAATTGGTGTCGCAAAATCAACAGCTGGTACAGGTGATAGACGACGTTTTCCAAAGCATCTCAGAGCTGGCTATCCCAGGAAATATACTAGTGGAGGCACGGATCCACAGATTAGCAGCAAGGTTCTGCGAGGTCAGGGAGGAAATGATAAAGGTTCAGTTGGAGTTGAATCTTCAGATCGCTGAGCTGCGGTTAAAGGCGCAGCCATCCACTCCCCCAGAAGTCAGAGAACAGTGCGCTAGCACTATCACAATGGGATTGGAGGAAATTGGAGGTGCAGTGCGAGATTGCACCAACATGTTGGAAGAATCACTTGAGGTCCTCACAACTTTGCAGGAAGACCCCAACATCCAGCACTTAGAGACAGAGGCACGAGAAATCCAACAACAATATGATAGTGTCCGAGGAACTACGCAGACAGTGGTCCTCACTCAGAGGCTTGCGCGGATGTAGCAGGCTAAAGCACTGAAGGAGCAGGTGGACGCGGCACGACATAAGGAAACAGTCCTAAAAGCACATGTCTAGACTTGGATGGACGAGGCCTTCACCATCATGGTAGATATCGAAGGCAAGAATGCACACATTGATGCAGAGAAGCACTCCCGACACAGAGGTCCCGGAACAATGTATGCAATAAATCCAGCAAGTAGCAGCTCAGTGCACTATTGACCTTCGCGCAAAGATCACCGCACCGACAGAGTGACTCGAGGGTGAGTCACAATGTTTGTGTTGGGGTTCTGTTGGGCATGGAACCCCCCTAAGGCATGCTTTGGGGTTCAAACCCAAGTTTTGACTGAATCTTTTTGTAAATCTCCGCAAATTGCGGGCGCGGGGTGCAAAAGTATGATAGAGTCATAGGGTTGTTCATCCTAGTTTTGTAATGTAATGTCGGCTGGATAGACCTACCCATGGTTCGCGGACCATGGGATTGTATAAATAGAGCGAGGCTCTAAGTGTAGAGAAAAAAGAAGGAAAAAGTCTAAGTGAGTGAGTCACAAGTTGAAGTGTGTCTCGGGTCGTAGAGTAGGATAAGGTTCTGCAGCGGAGTGCGTAGAGGCTTAGTAGTCTGCAGCTGAGTGCGCGGACCCCTACAGCTAATTGCGCAGGGCGAGTTGAGTTTGTAACTAAGGAAGGAACTAATAAAGATAATTTTTATCATAATTCTGTGTATCTATTCTTGGGTTAATGCATGTTTGATATAATTTGCAAATATATTGTTTATTTACTGCGCACACCTGTATGAATGGTTTATGTTGTTAAGTATAACTTAAAGCATGCAAGTAGGCTAAGATAATCAACTAATATTGGAATACCAATAAGGTCTTGGGTAATAATGCAGAGCGCGGTGTTCAACCCCTGGGTAGCGCTATGCGAAGGAAGTATATCAGGCTGTGAGGTACGGGAAAGTGCGTGAAGCAACCTGCACGTAGGGTCAAACCGCGGACCACTTGAACTCATCAGACATCTCTAGGGTGCGGAAACTTGGTTCTAGCACCCTCCCATACTAATTTGGGTGAGACCTCAGTCTGCGCTCCGCGGATTGTTACCGAAAGGGCCAGTAGTACTGGGATTTGTTTGGCTAACTTAACTCTGAACCTGGGTTAGGCCCCAATAAGCCAACATAGTGCGTATACCATGGCTAACCCTTCGCACTCGGTGGTGGAATAGTTCTTCTCAACCTTGGATAACCTCCTGCTTGCGAATGTTATAGGATGGTCCAATTCTCCTCCACCAGCCTATGTCAGTACTACTCCCAGTGCTATACATGATGCATCTACATGTACATGAAACTCTTTTTTCCAATCTGGAAAGACTAAGATCGGGGCAGTGACCATTTTTCCTTTTAATACATCCAAGCTCTTTTGACAGTCCTTGTTCCAATAGAACGTGACATCCTTTTTCAACAACTTCTCCATAGGCACGGTGATCTGGGCATAGCCCTTGATAAAATTCCTATAATACCCAATATGTCCTAAGGTTGCGCGCAACTGTTTCACACTCCTTGGTGCCTCCAAGTTAAGTATCACTACGATCTTCACAGGATCTACCATCAATCCCTGTCTACAAACCACATGACCCAGCAGAGTCCCAAAAGGCACACAAAACAGACATTTCTTCAAATTGAGCATAATATGGTACCTTCGACACATATCTAGCTTCAAGCGCAAACTTTCAACATGGCGTTTTACCAACCCAAACACAGTCCAGTCATCAAAGTACACCTCTAGAAACTTATGAATGAATTCTTTGAATGCAGCAATGACTACGCGCGAAAAAATCGCAGGTGCATTCTTCAATCTGAAAGGCATTACAGTGTACTAAAAACATCCCCATTCAGTCGCGAAGGTCATCTTGCTTCTATCCTCAGGCGCAATTTTGATTTGATGGTACCCAGAGAACCCATCAGTGAAGGAGTACGCTTCTTGGCCACCTACATTATCTAATACCTCATCAGTGAATGGAGTCGGGAAAGGATCATGTACGCAAGCGTCATTCAACTTCCTGAGATCTATGCATATCCTTATTTCATCCTTCTGCTTCTTTTCCTGTACCACCATTGGGCTCACCCAATCAGATTCTTCTACGGGCTCAATGATGCCTGCCGCGAGCATCTTGTCTAGCTCTAAGCGGACCTTCTCCTTATACTTTGGATTGAGACGGTAAGGTCTTTGCTTAACCGGCTTTGCGTCGGGTTTTAACGTGATATTCATAACACCTAGGTCTCCTATTATCCCCTTTAGCTCCGTAAACTTGGTAGGGAACAAATCCTGGTATTCACGGAGCAATTCAACGACCTTATCTACCGTCGCGTCATCCTAGTAATCTCCAATCTTCGTGAATTTGGGCTCCGCCTCCATACCAATATTTACTTGTTTCATTTTCAGTGGCGCGGTTATATCAAGATTCTCAATTTGCGGTCCCTCGACCTCGTGGTGACCCTCAATTTCAAGGATATTAATCTTTCATGGATCCTCATCTTCTTCTTCAGCAGTCACATTATAGCATTCTAGCGCGTGGCTCAGCTGAGTAGTCCAATTGGGTTGAATCAGATCCAAAGGATCCTGCGGTATCCTAAAGATTGCTGCTTTAACTTCTTGTAGTGCTTCGTCAATACAGTCAAACCCATCTTCGAAGCTGAACATCATTATGAATCCTTCGCGCAAAATATCCCATTCACCTGTACCATGGCAGAGCTCTATTTCCAAGTACCAGTTCATCGGGATGACATCCAAGGTGTGATAGAACAAGTGCACCCATTCAGGTTGGGGCTTCACTCCATAAGCCTTAGCCCATTTGGCCAAGTGTGCGCATGGATCATCCTTCTCGTCATATTTGTCTGTCATTCATACCTTCGGCTTCCCAAAGTGTGTTCTCATCATCCTCCTACACTCACGCCAATCATCAAAACTACCCTTATGTGTACCCCACCATCTCGTAGGCGTAGCATGCAGTGCCCAGTCCAAAGCCTGAAACTTTGAAAGTGCTTCTTCTTTGGTACTTGCCTTTCAAATGCATCCAAAAATACATCTACTTCGTTCAAGCCATCGTAAGTAGGTAGATTTCTTGCCTCTGACGATACATAGCGCATCGATTGGGTCATCATGTTACAACTCAGCGTGGTTACTTCATGTAGCCGATTTTTCCAATGCTCTAATTCCTCATTAGAGTCTGAGGTGCAGGAACTCTCGCTATCTCGTGTAATTCGTCCATCTGCTGTTGGATTCACCCAATATTGGTCTGGCTCTGTTATTTTATATATGCAGTCCAAATCGTCATCACTTTCGTAATCACGTACTGGTTCAGTATAGCGCAATCCTTTAGTAGGATCTAGGGGTACTACTACACGAAGCAATTTACTTTCAAATATCATTTTTCTCTTCTTTAGGTTGATTACCCCATTCATGTTAGTAGCCCAATCAATGCCAAGGAGTGTAGGGTAGGGGTTGCTGTCATCCACAATCTCTATCACTTCAAAGTCAGCCAATGTGCTCGCACCTTCAATGTCTACAATTACTCCTTGCAGCTGTCCCATGGGGATGATCTTCTGTTGGTTTACCATCCTTAACTGAATCATAGACCACTTCAGCATGGGTCTTGCCATCTGCTCCCAAGTATGCTTTGGTAAAAATTTCGCGTCTGACCCAGAACCAAAATAACCTGATCCAATTCATATTATCCTATCTGCACAACTAGTCTCATCTCATGCCCTATCCGTGCTTTATGCTTACCAATCTTCCCTACCATGCGCGGTTCATCCGGAGTGTTTCTGGCACATCTATTTATAAGTTCCTGTAACCCTTTCACAGCCTTGCTATTGCGCAGTAGCTTCATGCAGGTCTCTAGAAAGGTCGTAAGCATAGAAGGGTCCATTTCCTAATCAGGCCTATCCCGACTCCTTGAGGTAGAGGCCTCAACGAAGCTCTTCTTTGCTTCCATGAACATTTCACGTGCGCACTCCAAATCAAATTCAGCCTCCTTCATCGGAGCTTTACGAACCCATGCACTATCTTCGAGTTGTTTCCCCTTATCGTCACCCATTGCAATTCCACTTCAGAGCACTATATTCACATTCAGATCCTCGTCGTGAGGTTCAGACCTCATCATCTGCAGGTTCTAAGTCGGCTGCAGTGGCAACACCCCTTTGTCATGTATTCTTGCTATCAGTGTATGACAATCCTCCGTCTCATGGTCAAACAGAGTACAATATTTGCACGATGGATGTGTCAGGTTAGTGCATTCACGGGCTATTTACCACTACGTGTCAATGACCCATAGTAGTACACCCCCTTTTTCACAAAAGGGATAGTGCCTAATCGATGTGTTCCTGCCATCCAACTATCATCGTCAGCTTGAGGATCATGTTATAATGTAAACCCATTCTGCATGTGTATAATGTAAATAATCTCAGTAGATCCGTGTCGTGTATGTAATCACCTAGGTAAACCTATTTTTCTGGTGACGATCTACATTCCGGGAGGTTTTTTGTCTCACCGATCCATTCTTGGATGGTCGGCAGAGTTTTCCTTTAGCCTTACCCCAAAGCCAGAATGAATTTTGTCATCGGGATCTTAGGCGAGTCCTAGTTTTATAGATCAAGTCTATGTAAAAGTGATTTGGGAATAATCCTAACTATTTGGTTAGGTTATTTTATTACAAATTGCTTAATCTGTTGGATTATATTTGTGTCGCAGAAATGGGTAGTCTGTGAGGGTCTATTTTAGATGGGTTTTCCCCCTTGTGATGTAAAAGATATGAAAATGATGATGTAAAGTGTCTTGAGGGTTGGAAAAATAATTTATCCCCTCATAGGTTAATTAATTAAATTTTCTAGCAAAAAATTAATTAAAATCCTAAGCCAAAAATTTAATTAATTATAGGTCCTAGGTAAATTTAATTTTTCCAAAGGCAAAATTCGTGGGTCCTTAAAATTCAAATTTTAAAAGGTCTCAGGACTAAGGTAAATTAATTATTTTGCTAAATTTTAAGCCTTTGGTCCATGGGGTTTAAGTCAAAGTCAAATTTTTGAGGAAATTAACTCAAAATTTTTATTTTTGAGTTAATTAAAATGCATTTAATTGAAAAATTCGAATTTCCTCAAGAATTTAAAATTTCGACGGATGAGATTAAAAGAAATTTTAATCCTCATCAATGGTCGAGATTGCTTTGACGAGGATCACCCGAACTAGCCGTTGGAGGATTTATCTTTAAATAGGAAGTCATTTGTCAGTCAGTTCATCCGATCTCTGGATTGTGTACTAAGCTCTCAAGCTCTCTTGTATACCTTTTTGAAACAATGCAAAAGTATTTGGGGTTTCAACGTGCTGTAGTAACATTGTTTTAATTTCTACTTAATATTATGTGAAAACTATCAATCAATAGCTCTCTTAGAATAATCTGAATACATGTATCTTATTCAGTTTGTTGGATCTAGAGTAACATTTTTAATTTTGATTGAAGTAGCAGGTATCTCTATTTCTTCAGAATGTTATTGTTGTTCTATTTCTCTACTTGATTTGATGGTTGATTTAGTGTTTGCAAAAGATCTCTCACTTTCTCATTGAGCATTTAGGGATAGTTCTCGGTTGGACTAGCCAATTCTCAACACATATTTTCTGAAGAGCCTACTTTAGATAAGCCTCAGTATTTATCTAACGATAAATTAGTTATTTATTTATTTATTTTTATTTATTTATTTATTTATTTTTTTTTGCAAGGTGTTTTTGAGCTAGTACCTCTCTAAAATTTCAAAATCTTTTAAATATTTTGTGGAAATTTTGATAGATCTGGCTATTAAGAGCTTTAGATTATCAAATCTGGGAGCGGAGTTGGACTCATACTCCTCAGATCTGATAGATCTGTAAATTATTTGTATAGATATGTTATTTACTTGTGTAGATCTGAAATTTTGTAACATAATTTTGAATTTTAACACTTGGGTTTTTGGGATTTTCTCTATTTTTGTACATATTGGGTATTGGGTTTTTCTCTTTTCACTTGTGCAAAAATAGATTTGAGAAATCAGCCAAGAAAATCTTCAGATCTAAGCTAGATCTAGACCCTGGAGGGCAAGATCTGAGCTCAAAGATTGTTTGCAGGAATAGATCTGAGAAATCAACCAAGTAAATCTTCAGATATAAGATTTTTCAAGTAGATCTAGGGGTTTTGAGACAAATCTAGGCCCTGGAGGGAAATACCTTATCCCAAATCCTTTTACAAGGCCAACCATTAAAGATTTTGCAATAAATCTGAAGATCTGAAGCAAAATAATTTTTTTCAGAACAGGGGTTTCAAGTTTTGGGTCTCCTAAGCTCAGATTTGCCTTCTCCTAGCCCAATGCTAGTTCTATTGGGCCTAGTGCTAGCTCTCATTGGCCCTAGATTCACTTGCTCCATTTTTTTTTTGATTATTTGATTTTCTGAAGCTAATCATTGGTGGGTTTTTGCAGAAAATTTGGTAAAAAAATTTGTGTTTTAGATATTGAATTTTTTTTTGGCAACTTGGGAAAGTGATCTTCAAGGCCTAGGGCCTAAGGGTTTGATCTCTAAACCATCTTTTTCCTCACTGTTTGCTACAACAGTCATATAGCTTTCTAATAGTGGTGAAAAACACATCTAAGTGGTTTGAAATTAACTAAAAAATTGCTAAATACATTAATAAGTCATTTATGTTTGATGTGTATCATGAATTTGGCCTAGATCTACATTTTGGGTTACTGTTATCTCTAAATAATTCTGTTTCTGAAGTTTGAAATATAAGAGTGGAAAAATTTCATGTGGGTTAGCCTGAAATCAGTTCACAAGTTGTCTAATACATTAAGGAATTAATTTCTTGAGTTGGGCATTAATCATTAGGTTTATTTCATGTTTTAATTGCTAGCTGTAATAAGTATATCAGATCTGATATAATTCCGGAAATCACATCACAACAGGCTGAAATTTTTTGATAATTCATGTGGGCAAGTTTGGAAAAATTTTGGTAAATTTTTGGCATAAAGATATCATTGATAGCTTACTGTTTTCATTGTCATATTGCCATTGTCATAATATTTTTCTTACTACTTTTCTAAAAATTAATTTCTGAAAATTAAGTACTCTGTCATGGAATTGTGATAAAAGGCATATCCTTTGTTTCATAAACTGAGTATTTTTTTTGAGCATTTGTTGACATTGATATTGAATTGCAAAGTTGTTTTTGTTCTCTTTGAGCTAAATTGTATCAAGAAGATTTGAAATAAGCTGGTGTTTTAACTATAGTATCTTCAAGAGTTTATTTTTTAAGTCTTCATCTAAAAAAAGGCGAGCATTTCATTTGGGTAATTGAGGGCTTTTGCAGCACAAGTGTCTCTAATCCTCGGGTCTAACACCTTCTCATCATCTGGTGCATTTGCATATAAGTTAGTTTTGCATAAATAAAAATTACTTCCAAGAATAAGCTTGGTCAATAGAGAGATAGGTATCCATCCATCTTTGCTTAAGAAGCCTGCTTTTAATAGTACTTAAAACGGTGACCTTGCAGTCGTCAGAGCCACAACTCTCTGCAGCGCCGGAGGAACCGGGTATGTTAGAAGTTCAGGAGAGGTATCATTAATCACACCTTAGTGTGCTTCTCCTAATATTCTCTCTGCCAATTACTACGAAGTCAAGCTCAACATAGAAAGGATTGAAGGATTCATAATCTAACTAGGCATTTAACTAAAATCAACCAAGATTCTTGCATCTCACATTAAGTTTTAGGATCTGCATTTCATATAAGGTAGACATTAACCTAAGCAGTAGTTGCTAATCAATTACTTGGTCTTCATTTCCCTATCAAGATCATTGAATCCACAAGGCACTGGTATTAATCATTTAAAATCTAATCAAATCTTAAGTCTTGCTAAATCTTAATCAAGTACTTGATCGCCTCACTGTGTCTCCCGAACTGGTTGGTTCCCAACTAGTTCTTTTTCATTCCATTTTTCCATAGGTTTTACCCCCCTTAGCCTGCTGTAGGGAGATAGCTTAAATGGATAGATTAGGGATCAAGGTGACAACCCCCGATCTGAGCTGTTGTCGCGGTGCCTAGACATTCTGTACGACAACATTTTTGGTGTCACTGCCGGGGATAGAGTTTCTCTCTCCTTGGTCCTCACGACATTCATCTCATCTTTTCTGCCATTCATTAGCCTATCAAGCGGCACAACATTTCCTAGCGTCATTTGATCTTTTCATCGCTCTATCTTTCGTCATCTCATTAATCATTTCATCTGCACTTTTAGCACTTGGACATTTCAGTTCGTTTCTTGTTTAGGTGGCGACTCCACTTCTTCCATTTATTATTTCTCAGACAAGAAGCCCTCCCTTATTTCCGGTTGTTTGTTTCCTTTTGGATCTAGAGTTAGATCCATGTTCAAGTGGCGATTCCACTTCTTTCATTTCTTACAAGAATTTCTAATGATTACAGGAAGCTCATACTAGCAATCGTTGCATACATGTGATGAGAAATATCGTGGTAACCCTCGCTATATTGACAAACACTCTAAGACGCAGTCACAATCTTGTGACTCACTATCTCGGCATAAAATATGAAACGTAGTCATGTACTTGTGATGAAGAGATACACTCTACTTACTAATAGTCTCAACATATTTAGATCTCGGTGCAAGGAAGGATTATGCTCACTATATTTGTGATGATAATATCTGTCTCAACATAGATTTGATTCCATATTATCATAATCTTGGCATACTCTGTCTCGACATATGAATGATAAACAGATCTCACAGTAACACACTTTGATACGATTATTGAATTCATGATCTTGGTCTCAGTTACAAAGTAGTGATCATGAAAAGATCTCTGTGCAGCTGTCAAAGGTATATACATATCTCAATATCGAGATCTCTCTTTTATAGTGATGATGTCATTAAAGGTGTAGAAATAATATTAGTAAAAAGCAGTGAAGACCTCAGTGAAGATGTGACAATGGAGGTGCAGTAATGATCTTGCTGTTATAATAAATATCTCAATGAATATGACTTTGATGAAGCAGTAGTAATGATGATGATCTCAGCAGTGACGAAGAAGAGGATTGGTGTCTTGGTCTTAGAATGGATAAATAGGTCAAGGGTCCAAGTATCAGTGTTCGTCAATTGGAATCTCTATAAGAAGAATTATGTGTGGGTTTTCCTCTCCAAGAGGGAGAGGTTTTTGCCTTGGTAGAAAACCGAACATCTTGTGTTCTTGTCTCTTTGTTTTGATAGCCATTTCATGAAGCAAACACACACACTAATAATAAGGAGAAGATCAAGCTAAGATAAATAGCAAAAGCACTTCACAAATTGTTATCAAGTCTAGAAGAATCACATTAATCCCACTTGCCCTAGACTCTTCAAGAAAAATTACCATTTAACTTGCACTTCAATCATTGCCACAATGGGATACACAATGTGATTGAAATTGATGAGATGGAATACATGTCAAACATTTATTTCTGAACTGAATTGAGAAGTAAATACACAAGGAAATGTCTACAATAGAGTGCTTAGCATATTTTATGTGCTAGAAAATTTGATTATTTATCATAGAGTTCAGGCTTCTGTGATCCATATCAATTTAGAGAGAGAATCTTCGGCGAAAATCACATGGAAAATCATTTGTCGACGCGTTTCGAACTTGTCCTGATGATGAACCACACTTGTTGGTTTGAAACGCGTCGACAAATGATTTTCCATGTGATTTTCGCCGAAGATTCTCTCTCTAAATTGATTATTTATCTTTAAGGGAGAGAATAACATTTGCGATTGGATTGTAATAAACCATGTCTATGATTTTAATAACCATATTTGATATGATCACAACCAATTTTCACTCTTACATCAATCTCTTAGATTACTTCCATGGTGATATTATCCTCTTGATAAAATAGATCTATAATATTATATATCTATAGCCTAATCTATAATATTTATAAACTACATCTATGTGTTTACAAATCAATAAATTCGCTATGATACCTAGTAGATCGCTTGCTATGAGATCGATTAGTAGATTTCTTGGTATTTTCCTTATGTGATCATACGATTGTAGATCTTGTAGGAAGCATAACTACTCCTGATTATGGACTCCACTTGTTTAAGATCATTTTTCTCATCATGAGGCTCTCTCAACTGTTGAATTTTTGTAGCTATGGTCGGTCTTCATAAATTGATTTAGCCCTAAAAATATGAAATAAAATATAAATATAAATGTACACTTCAAGTCGGCTTCAAAAGAGGAAAATTGAATTTTTGAAATTCAAATTATTCTTGCCTCCAAGATCAAGTCGGCCAGCCCCAAAGGTTCAAGTCAACTTGACCCTTTGACACACCTATTCATGCTCATTGATTTACTATATAAAGGCAACTCATTTTCCTCATTTGGATACCAATTCAGATCACTCATTTCATATACATATTCTTTTGTTCATGCAAAGGAAAGAGAGAGATATCAAATCGATCTTATGGGCAAACCGAAGTTTCTTATGAGGCAGACCAAGTTCTCTGAGGCAGACTGAAATCCATGAGGCAAAATTGACTGAATTTTTAAGGCTATCTCAGCAGGCCAAATTTATATTTGTTTGACCATGTATGACCTAGGTTTGTATGTGGTTAGTTTGACCTTGTTCTGACTAGAAAGATCAGATTGTATCTCTTGTTGAATTGAATAATTTCTCTAAGAAAAGTTTGTTAGGTTTTTCCCTAGTTAGGGTTTTCCTAGAGTAAAATTCTTGGCTCTTTTGTTTGGTTGTCTCTTTATGATCTTACTGTCATTATTGTTTTTACTATTGAGATCTTCTATGTAATTTCTTAATGAAGAACATGACACAAGAAGAATTAAATTAAGAAATCATTAAAAGTAATTATCATATTAGAAGGTCTTGAAAAATCAATATGGCATCAGAGTATGGGTGAAAGAGAAGCCTTTACAAGTTAGCTTGTTTGAATAAAACTGAGATCCTTAAGAAGGATCCACAATGAATTGGTTAATGTGTTAATAACGGGAGTTTTCCCTAGAATTAAACCAAGCTACCCGTTTATTGGTTAAAATACAACCAAAGCTCTATTGTATGCTACTTCAAGGAGACCACGAGTCTATTTTATATTGAAAAATAGGATTGAAGCCCTAGAATAAGGCTTAAAGAGCTCAAGTTGATATAATGTCTGAACCAAGGTAATAAGAAGGCTAACTGGGGCATCAAGGAATAGGCCAAATAATAGAGAGGAAGGGACGAAAGGCCTTAAAAGATTAAGAGCATGACCAAGTTAGCTCAGGTCTAAGAAAAGATTCGCAAAGGTATCTTAGATATGAAGAAGGGCAGAGTTTCCAGGACCAAATTTATGCCCAAGTTTTGGTCGATATTCTACTGATAATTTTATCCCTAGTTGCAGAAAATACCAAAAAAGGCCTTAGTCTAAGCATCAGAGGATGAGGAGCCTAAAAAGGTAGCCAAAAGAAGTATGAAATACCTCAGTCAGTGAAAAAGGCCAACAATTTTGTCTTCAGTGTAAGAATTTTGTTAAACTTTGTTTGAATAAGCATGATTTGATGCTTCCTTGAATTGCAATCCTTTGAATGTGAAGACCAAATATAGGCCTAGTTGAAAGGTCTAAAATATTTTCTTTAGAATTGTTGCAAATATCTAGTTCGATGAAGTAAGGAAGTGATCTCAGTATTATTTCTCCTTGAAAGGATGTAAAACCATTCTCTCAAAATATTGCAAGGTGTATCTTACCTCAATCTCAAGTACAAACAAGTTTGAAAATGCAAACTCAAGTTCAGATTGTAACATATGTCATAGAGCATAAGAAAGGTGGTTTTTTCTACGTGTAACTCATGGGAAGTATAATAGAGCCTATATTATTGGGGAAAAATACCTTAACAATGTAAATATTGAGGAATGTATCAACACCGGTGTTCCATAAAATAAAAATGTCTCACAAATATGGAGAACTATGTTATAGGTTAAGCACTGGCTCTATGGAAACTTGAGATGGGAGGTAGGTAGGGTGGATAAGGTTGCGATTGGCCTTGATGCCATAAAGGGCATGTAAGGCAACCATATTCTCTTAGCACCAATTATTCATTTTCTAAATGACACAAGCTTACATTTTATGGGTGAATTCTATTATTTTTTGGTAGCTTGGGAGGTACTCCAAGCCCTAGGGTTTTGGGTTTGGAGGTTGGAGCACCACAATAGGAAATTGTGGGACTGGAACCCAAGATGTGGGATTTTCACCAAAGAATATGGGTGTGAATCCATGAGGTATACTGGACATGTGATGTATGGAGATGATAGAGGATATTGAGAATAATCCAATGCAATAAAAATCATCAAATTCCAAGTTGTCCTAGTAGAGATATAGATATTTTTAAAGTAGTTGTAGGTTAATGTGGCGCCTAAAGGAGTTCGACTTGATGTTTTGGACTATGTCACAGGGTTCACCAAACTTGAAGGTTCAGGTTCGGAATTCGGCGAACCTGAATTTTTTTTTGAAATTCGTTCAGGTTCGCCGAACCTGAAATTCGAACCTGAAGTCGAACCTGAATGAACTCGAACTTGAACGAACATTTTTGAACCTGAAATGAATTTAAACGAATTTTTTAAGGTTCGATTTAGGGTTCCATTCAACCTATTGAGTTGATTGTGCTGTGTAGACATGCAGTCATGCAGTGTGAGCCTGAGGCTTGAGTAGTGAGTGTTGAGGAATTGTGAGTCGTAGGCTATGCAGTCACGCTGCTCACGCGTGATGCAGTGTCATGATTTGCTACACCCTCACGCAGTCGCACCTCCGTTCGATTTTCTACACCAGCACGCTTCGAGTTCGAGCTTTGGCGTCGACGTTGAAACTTGACTGCAGTCACTAGTGTGCACGCAGCACCCGTCAGCCTTTAAGAGTATAGAAACAAGGGGCAAGAAGCAGTAGTTGACAAGTTCAATCCCCCAAACGATGTTGCATTCACATAAATCCATAAAGAAACATTGAAAATACTTAAACCAATGCTTCCTAATAGCGGGACATGGACGTGGTCAATGTCTCTTGTGAACTTTCTCCATCAAAATTAAGAATAACAATCATGCATGTAATCATCAGGAAACACTCCATGGATTGAAATCGGATTGTCAAATTCTCTGTGCTTATCGTATTTGAGGTTGCCTCTAGAATTTGGAAAATGTTCCATTACTGCTGAACATACAAGTATTGGAATTTAATTTCATGGTTTAATTTGTGCCATGTGGATAATGCACTTTCTAATAACAAATTGTAAGCCTGGATATATATTGTACATGTAGTGACACCCATCTAAAATTCAGAAAAATGCAAATTTCTTATTCAATTACTTGAACCTCCCGAGTAGAGTTCCTAGATTTCCTATAAATCAATCTAAACAGGAGCAACTTGAATATAATGTAGATAGTTTCCAATCAAAGAGATAGACAAGTGAAAACCTCATCACCATGGATGAATATCAGCAGTGATAGTTTAATAGGGGTAATGAAGAACATCATCAGGAAATCAACAGTTTGAACTTTCCCTACAATAGGGGAGGCCCTAGGGGGAAGAAACTGGCAAGAACGAAATACACAACACATATCACATTGGCATAAGAAAATTGAAGCAATGAAAAAAAATTGAATGCAGTGCAATTCCTTAAAATACAAGATTAATATGGGGCTAAGCACCCATGGGAATCAAATAGTCTCCCTGACAAACTGACAAATTCAAATAATGACAGCGACAATTTAGTTAATGGGCTTCTTTGGTTCCCTCGTTAACCATTAGGACTCGAGCATGATTACAGTCCAGAGATTTGACTACTGAAGTCATCTAATCAATTGTAATCAATCTTAGGCATAACTTACAGGTTACAACCTATTCTGAAAACGGATGGCTGCAACCTATTCTAAAAATGGATTTCGTAAGTATGTAAGCGTTTATGATAACACTAGGGTACAGTCCTGTAGCAGTCAGAAAGGCATAGCTTCTGGTAGTTTCTAATCCTATTTTGGGCAGTATCTTAACAAAATTTTGAATTTTCTATTATTTTGTCATATATATATATATATATATATATATATATATATATATATAGATATATAGATATATATATATATATATATATATATAGATATATAGATATATATATATATATATATATATATATATATATAGATATATATATATATATATATATATATATATATATATATATATATATATATATATATAGATATATAGATATATATATATATTGAAAAATATGTATAGTCAAACCTAATGCCGAACCTCATTCGAACCTGATCGGAAAATTCAAATTCGAATTGAACTTAATAGTTGTCGAACTCGAATTCGAACTTGAACCGTGTGACATAGGTTTTGGAGTACCACAAGTTATGTATTGACACCACATGAGTTAGGATAAATAGGAGTGATGTTGGAGTTCTTTCCTCAATCATCCAAGTCCAACATTTCATGGTAAATCAACTTGAGGTAGCCGCAAGTCAAGAAAGGAGGCCAAAGTTGGAAAATAGGTGAGTTTTGGGTTTGATCTTGTGTTTTCCAGGGACCGAGTAGGAGCAAAGGAAGTCCATAGCCTCAAGGGGAAAATCTAGGTTGGTTTTGAGTGTGTTTTAGGGCAGGTTATCTTAATTTGAAGGTGTCGTAGGTTTGGTCTTGAGAACAGAGGAGGGCTACAACCCTAGATCACAGTTGTGAAGGTGTCGCAAGCCTATTTGGAGGGCTAGAACAACCTAGAACTCAAGAATAGAGGGACAAAACTCAAGAAGGACGAAACCATAGTTGTTAGGAGGCCATTTGGAGGAGTTACAAAGGGTTGATGTGGACTGTTATCATGCCCTAACCAGTCAACCTATCCTACAACAGAGTGACACTATATTTGAGGTATGGTGATGTTGATTTTATGTTGAATTTGTTTCTATGTGGATGTAGTTTGTATTAGGCACCTTGTAGAATGTTGGATGGTAGTGTGTAGGTGACCCAAGAGTAGCCATTGATCAACAGTCATAAAGGAGTTTGGAAACTAAAGGTGGGTGAGATGATTGAGCCTAAGTAGCTCCTTGATGGACAAAGGAGTCTACAAGAAGAGGAAGTTTGATTTTGATTTGGGGTAGCATCGGATCTGCTCTAAGCCTCAAATTTTGTAGGGAGGCTTGGGCACATGACTTCCAAAGAACCCAGAAATTGTTTTGGGAAATTCCACCTAGAGACGATTATATTAAAATAATTAATATTTTTAATGGGGTTCCTAAGTCTAAACTTAGGAAAATTAAAATATTAATGGATATTAATCTAATTGTGGGTGAATCTTCTAGAAAAAGTTGGATATCAATTCAAAATGATCTGAGCCTTTGATTAGGAGTTAATATAGGTTGTTGGTTGTCCAACAGAAATATATAATAAGGGGCTTGAGGGTCATTTGGAAAACACACCAAGAGAGATCAATAAATTGATTTTCTGAAGTGAGAAGTTCTTAGGAGGAAAATTCAATTGAGGAGATTTCTTGGAGTTGAGGGGTAGGGATAAAAACTTCCAGAGAGAGAGAGATTCTTAGCTAGAAAATCATAAGAAGAGAGAGGAAAAGAGTGATCCATAAATTCTCACGTAAAGTCTGACGCTGGGCCAGAAGGACCACATAGAGGCAACACAGAGGGAGAGAGAGAAAGTCAAAAATCAGAGTAGAGAGTTAGTTTCAGCAGCTGGAAGTTGGGGTGTGATATCGAGAGGCTGAGAGAAGTGACTTTGGGCTACTGATTGATTCAGCATTTGGGTGACGTTGTGATTAAGAGGGTTGACACTGGGACAACATAGAGACAACACAGAGGCATCGCAGGACCTGCCAAGGGCACCTCATCTAGCAGCCGGTTCAGCAAGGAATTTTTCTCAATGATTGTGTGAGGTAATCTCACAAAGCTTTTGCCAATATTTCTCTCCCTGTAACTGAATAACCCTATGAGGTATTCAGTGATGTATTAATATTTTGCTACTGCTTAATAATAATAAACCCTCAGGGCTGCTACACCGGTTTTCCCGCATTGGGTTTTTCTGGGGACATTTGTCCAAAAATAACAGTGTCCAATGTGTTTGTATTTCCTTGCTTAGTTTCTATGTTTTAGAATCATATTTAATTTTGTGTAGGACGAGCAATAATTTACTTCAATATTTCCAGAAGAAATGTGAAATAAGTTTGTAATGTAATTTACAAACTAGGTGAAGTAGATTCAGCTGGTTGCAATAGGATTCCTGAGATTGTTAGATCTAGGAATTTTCACATGGTATACGAGTTGTTGATGTGAAACAGTAAGAGCATATATAGCACTGAAGCAAGGGCCAACTTGCTGCAGCAAGAAACAGTTCGAATCCCCTGAGGGATTCCGTAGTTCTAGCCAGGAGGGCTATATTTTCAAGGTTGTCTATTTTTGAGTGAGTCGACAGAGAGGTAACACTACCAGATTGAGAGTTTTCCAAGGCAAAGGGAGCCTCGCAGAGCTATAGACACAATTTTCTGTAAGCTCCTTGCAAGGTAGAAAAGCCATTGGGAGAAGGAAGTAGATCACATAGTGAGGGAATATTTCCTCAGTGATTTCTTGCTGAGGAAATCAATATTTATCATTTTCTAGGCAGAAGAGCAGAAACACACGTACTAGCTCCATTAGGGAGTACGTAAGACAACCTAGAAGTTATGCAGTAGGGATAAAGAGGGAGTTGTTCAACATTTTTCAGAGGATATGGAAACCAGTGGCTTGAGGGACCAGGATAGGTTGGTTGGAGCATCCAACTACGTCATCTGGAAGGCTATAATGCCTTTCCTTCTAAATGAGCATGTCTCAAGACGTATGTTGATAACATGGTAGCGGAACCTGCTGATGCAGATTCGTTGAAGAAGTGTAAGGCTGAGATGGCGAAGGCCAAGAGGATGATCCTAGATGGAGTCAAGGATCACATGGTATGCCATGTTTCTAGTAGAGAAACTGCTAAGGAGATGTGGGATGCCTTGGCCATGTTTTATCAGGGATCTTTCGAGCAACAGAAGATGTACTTGGAGCAGAAGCTAAGATCTTCTCAGATGCAAAAGGGAGAATGTGTGATCCATCCCTCACGAAGCTGAAGGACACCTGTGATGAGTTTTCGGCTGCAAGGCACACACCTCAGGATTCAAAGTTAGTTATACTGGCCCTAAATTCTGTCTCGGATGAGTGGCAAGTATTTGTTTAGAGTATCCTGGGCAGAGCAGCATTGCCTAATTGGGATGAGATGTGGGAAAATCTAAAACAAGAAGATCTGAGGAGAGATCTGGTCAAGGTCAAACTTGATAGAAGCAACAACAGCAGTAGGTCAAAGCCCAAGGAGGAGGAGGATAATGCATCCCTTGCATCGAAGGGGAAGTAGGGGCAATAAAGACGAAAGAAGGACGTCTCCAAGGTGAAGTGTTTCAGATATGGCGAGATGGGCCACTATGCATCCCAATGTCCTTTGAAGAAAAAAAACAAGGATGAGAAGCACAATCCTAAGGTTGCAGTCACAAAAATTGAATAGAAGGAGTTCGCCATGATAGCCAAGATACCTTCAGGAGGGAGGTTGGTTGATTTGGAGCTGTAGTTTGATAGAGCTACAGAGGGGTAGGATCCTTGAGGAGTCCACCTATGGGATCAATACCTTGCTACAAGAGCCTAGTTTTGTAGTAGCATGATGGACTAGTGTCGGATGGTGCCGAGGAGTGTTGGGAAGATAGTTGCAGTGGCTAGTAGCACCAGAGTCTGAGCAACATAGAGCAGAGTTGACAGCAGTGCAGATGGCACATAGCAGAGGTTAGCAGCAACACAATAGATTCAGATGGTTAGCGTAGAGACTAGCAACAGTCAATTCCAACATTGACATGGTATCATAGTGAACACAGTTAGTTCAGTAGTTTTGGATGTTTTGTAGTTGCTTCTCTCAGCAATTGAGTTGCAGTACATATGCAGTGTTAGCAGCTATGTCACATGGTTCGAGTTTGAATTCGAGATCGACAACGATTAAGTTCGATTCAAATTTGAATTTTCTGATCAGGTTCGAATGAGGTTCGGCATTAGGTTCAACTATACATATTTTTCAAAATATATATATATATATATATATATATATATATATATATATATATATATATATATATATATCTATATATGACAAAATAATAGAAAATTCAAAATTCTGTTAAGATACTGCCCAAAATAGGATTAGAAACTACCAAAAGCTATGCCTTTCTGACTGCTACAGGACTGTACCCTAGTGCTATCATAAACGTTGACATACTTATGAAATCCATTTTTAGAATAGGCTGTAGCTATCCGTTTTCAAAATAGGTTGTAGCCTGTAAGTTATGCCTAAGATTGATTACAATTGATTAGATGACTTTAGTAGTCAAATCTCTGGACTGTAATCATGCTCGAGTCCTAATGGTTAACGAGGGAACCAAAGAAGCCCATTAACTAAATTGTCGCTGTCATTATTTGAATTTGTCAGTTTGTCAAGGAGACTATCTGATTCCCATGGGTGCTTAGCCTCATATTAGTCTTGTATTTTAAGGAATTGCATTGCATTCAATTTTTTTTGCATTGCTTCAATTTGCTGATGCCAATGTGATATGTGTTGTGTATTTGGTTCTTGCCAGTTTCTTCCCCCTAGGGCCTCACCTATTGTAGGCAAAGTTCAAACTGTTGATTTCCTAATGATGTTCTTCATTACCCCTATTAAACTATCACTGCTGATATTCGTCCATGGTGATGAGGTTTTCACTTGTCTATCTCTTTGATTGGAAACAATCTACATTATATTCAAGCTGCTCCTATTTAGATTGGTTTATAGGAAATCTGGGAACTCTACTCGGGAGGTTCAGGTAATTGAATAAGAAATTTGCATTTTTCTGACTTTTAGATGGGTGTCACTGCATGTACAATATATATCCAGGCTTACAATTTGTTATTAGAAAGTGCATTCTCCACATGGCACAAATTAAACCATGAAATTAAATTCCAATACTTGTATGTTCAGCAGTAATGGAACATTTTCCAAATCCCAGAGGCAACCTCAAATACGATAAACACAGAGAATTTGACAATCCGATTTCAATCCATGGAGTGTTTCCTGATGATTACATGCATGATTGTTATTCTTAATTTTGATGGAGAAAGTTCACAGGAGACATTGACCATGTCCATGTCCCGCTATTAGGAAGCATTGGTTTAAGTATTTTCAGTGTTTCTTTATGGATTTATGTGAATGCAACATCGTTTGGGGGATTGAACTTGTCAACTACTGCTTCTTGCCCCTTGTTTCCATACTCTTAAAGGCTGACGGGTGTTGTGTGCACACTGGTGACTACAGTCAAGTTTCAATGCCGATGCCGAAGCTCAAACTCGAAGAATGCTAGTGCAGCAAATCGAACAGAGGTGCGACTGCGTGAGGGTGCAGCAAATCACGACACTGCATCACGCATGAGCAACGTGACTACACAGCCTACGACTCACAATTCCTCAACGCTCACTGCTCAAGCCTCAAGCTCACACCGCGTGACTGCACGTCTGCACAACGCAATCAACTCAATAGGTTGAAAGTAACCCTAAATCGAACCTTAAAAAATTTGTTTAAATTCATTTCAGGTTTGTTCAAGTTCGTTCAGGTTTGAAAATGTTTGTTCAGGTTCGACTTCAAGTTCGGCAAACCTGAACGAATTTCAAATTTTTTTTTCAGGTTCGCCGAATTTCGAACCTGAACCTTCAAGTTCGGCGAACCCTATGACATAGGTTAGCAGTGGTAGTTCTAGCACCATAGCAGATGCAACATTTCGCAGGGAGATGTAGTAAAAATGTAGCATTGGCGGTGGCAATGTCAAAGGAAACAATATAGTTATAGCAGCAACACAGTAGTTGGTGGAAAACATGTTAGACATTAGTAGCGTAGAGGATGATGCTTCAGAGTCAGAGCGATATGCAGTAGTAGTATATTTCTAGAGAACATTCCTTGCTAAGATGGAGTGTTGATTTGGGGTAGCATCAGATGTACTCTAAGCCTCAAATTTTGCAGGGAGGATTGGGAACATGCATTCCAAAGAACACATAAACTGTTTTGGGAAATTCCACCTAGAGACAATTATATTAAATAATTAAAATTTTTTAACGGGGTTCCTAATTCTAAACTTAGGAAAATTAAAATATTAATGGGTATTAGTCTAATTGTGGGTGAATCTTCTAGAAAAAGATGGAGATCAAGTCAAAACGATCTGAGCCTTTGATTGGGAGTTAATCTAGGTCGTTGGTTGTCCAAAAAAAATATATAAGAAGGGGCTTTAGGGTCATTTGGAAAACACACCAAGAGAGATCAAGAAATTGATTTTATGAAGTGAGAAGTTCTCAGGAGGAAAATTCGATTGAGGAGATTTATTGCAGTTGAGGGGCAGGGATAGCAACTTTTGGAGAGAGAGAGATTGTTAGCCGGAGAATCATAATGAAAGAGAGGTAGAGAGCGATCCAAAAACTCTCATGCAAAGGCTGACACTGGGCTAGAAGGGCCACACAGAGGCAGCGCAAAGGGAGAGAGAGAAAGTCGAAAATCAGAGCAGAGAGTCAGTTTCAGTAGCCAGAAGTCGGGGTGTGAGACCGGGAGGCTGAGAGAAGTGACTCTGGGCTACTGATCGATTCCCCAGTTGGGTGACACTGTGCCTAAGAGGGTTGATGCTGGGACAACGTAGAGGTAGTGTAGGGTTTGCCAGGGGAACCTCATCTAGCAGTCGGATCAACCGAGAATTTTTCTTAGTGATTGTGTGAGGTAATATCACAAATCTTCTGCAAGTATTTCTCTCTTTGTAACTAAATAACCCTGTGAGGTATTCAACGATGTATTAAGATTTTTATACTGCTTAATAATAATAAATCCTCAGAGCTGCTGCACCGGTTTTCTTGCATTGGTTTTTCTGGGGACATTTGTCCAAAAATAACAGTGTCTTATGTGTTTGTATTTCCTTGCTCAGTTTCTATGTTTCTGAATCATATTTAATTTGGTGTAGGTTTCTTCATTAATTTAATTCAATATTTCAAGAAAAAATCTGAAATAAGTTTGTAATGTAATTTACGATCTAGGTGAAGTAGATTCAGTTGGTTGCAATAGGATTCCTGAGATTATTAGATCTAGGAATTTTCACATTTGGGAGCTTAGGTTTGGCCAACCAAAAGAGTAGATTTGAGAGTTCGTGTTCATCATTGGAGAAGCAACATTTGGTAATGATAGGTGGCAACCATCCTACTCTATGTTAGCCTTCATATAACAATAGTGGAAGGCTATAGTGGGAATAAGACCCTTAGCAGCTGAGGAGAAATAGTGGGAAGAGGGATTTGTGAACAATAATGAAGTCTCAATGTGTTGATGTGAAGATGGACTTATGATTAATGTGAGAGAAGGTGGAGCCATTTTTATTTGCTGGATGGACTTGGATCATTGATAGAGGCAAATTTGTGATTGCTTCAGATCGGTAGCGAAGGACTGACATGACGAGATACGACATAGAGGTTGTGATTGTGCATTAGATCAATAAGATTATCATTATATAGTGTATATTGTACTAGTGATGTATGAAGGCCATTATACCTAGTACGAGAGACCTAGACAATTGTAGCATATGTTGTTAATATAACATTGGTTTACATATGTTGTTGTTGTTCTTATTGTGCACGTGAATGATTTACTGTTGTTTATATTCCATTGTACAAAGTAGATTCATTGTGATTCTTGGTTTGGTAGCATCAATGATCTAAGATTCTATCCTAGACACTAAGATCGTGGAAAAACAACATGGTATTAGAGGGTGTATGAGCTACTTTGAGGGATAGTGAATCAGGGTGTGCACAATGAAGTACAACTTAAGAGGGAGTTGGTCACATTGTAGGTGAAGGGCTCACTACAATGTCAAAGTTGTAGGTTGGTCTTTGGTATGAGGACAGGTTGGAAGGATTGTCAAACTATAGTCCATGGAAGGAAAGGATCAAGTTGCTATTGCAGATAAAAAAGATTTAGGAATTCGCGGAGAAATAAATGAAGAATCCAAATGACCCTAAGGAGCTGGAAGTGTACGAGGAATTGGATACAAAGGTGAGATTGATCATCCTAGATGTTGTGAAGGAACCCCTAGTGCTTCATTTGTATGGGAAGAATACTACACATGAGATGTGGATGGCTCTCCAAAATTTGTTCCAGAATAAGGACAAGAATCGGATACTGGTATTGGAGGATAAGTTGAATTCCACCAAGATGATGCAGGGTGAAGGAGTGAATTCATATCTGACGAGGTTATCTGATGTCAAAGATGAGCTTATTTTCGTCGCTGTGACTACTTCAGATTTTTATATGTTGAGGATTTCTTTGAAAGGGTTCACCAAGGAATGGAAGCCCCTCATCAAGGGTATAATTTCTAGAGAGAGGTTGATAGAATGGAATAGGTTGTGGGACGACTTCATTTAGGAGCATTTGTGAGATGAGGATCTTCATGCAAAGAAGAAGGATTCAGGTGATGATGTCGCACTTGCAGCACAAATGAAGGGCAAGAAGAAGAAGGACTTGAGTAAGATAAAGTGTTTCAATTATGGCGAGATGGTCATTTTTTGTCGAGATGTCCGATGAAGAAGAAGACATGAGATGACAAGAAGAAGAAAGGGAAGAAGGTCATCAGGATTTCCACTTCTATTGAGACATATGCTCTCACTAGGAGATTGGAGGAGGAAGACTTTGCCTTGATCTCTCATTTTTCATAGGGTACCATCAATGAGTCTACATGGTACTTGGAAAGTGGAGTGTTGAAACATATGACAAGGTCAAAGGAGGTATTCAAGACTCTAGCTGAGTGGAACTCAAGGTTACCCATGGTGTTGGGCGACAAGAGTTAGAAAGAGATCTAAAGATCGGGAGTTGCTCCATTCAAGATGGAGTCAAGACAAGTGATGCAAGACCAAGATGTACTATTTGTACCAGGACCCAGATATAGCATTATAACTGTCTCAAAAATCAAGTATAAGGGGTCTGAGGTCTTGTTCCAGAGTGGGAAGGTGAGACTCAGGCCTAGAGACTCTATCTCCACAGGTGTGGTGATTGGAGTTAGAGAGCATGGTCTATACAGGCCGACGAGCAAGACTATGGATCATGGGAAGAAGAAGTAGGAGGACTAGGTGCAGGTTCTAGAGAAGTAGGTATAGGTGTTGAATTTTGTGGAGCAGGTACAAGTTCTAGAGAATAAGGATCAGGTTCTAGAGGCTCAGAAGGAGTTGAGTTCTAGAGGGAGCTTGAAAATTCAGAGGGAGACTTTACAGCCCAAGAAGAGCACGTGGTTAGTGGGGAGAAAGGGTGCTTCCATAGTTTCCAAGAAGGAACTAGGGAGGGATTGGAAAATGATACAGGAGAAGAAGAAGAAGAAGTAGGAGGCTTCTAGGGACAACGACACTTCTGAGAGAGGCATAGTTCATACTACAGGGATTGTTGTAGTTATGAGTGCCAAGAGTTGGTTGAGTGTTGCGAGTAGTGATGATGATGATGAGCTACTTCCTAGTCTTGGAAGTACCTCCCTTGCTAAGAGGGAGTGTTTATTTTTGGTATCTTGGGAGGTACTCCAAGCTCTAAGGTTCAGGTTTTGGAGGTTGGAGCATATGGGTGTGAATCCATGAGGCCTAGTGGACTTGTTATGGATGGAGATGATAGATGATATTGAGAAGAATCCAACACAATGAAAATAATCAAATTCTGAGTTGTCCTTGTAGAGATATAAAATTTTTAATGTAGTTGTGGGTTAATGTGGCACCTAAAGGAGGTTAGATTGATATTTTTGAGTGCCACAAGTTACGTTTTGACACCTCATGAGCTGAGTATAAATAGGAGTGATGTTGGAGGTCATTCCTCACTCATCCAAGTGCAACATTTCATGGTAAATCAAAATGAGATAGCCGCAACTCAAGAAAGGAGGCTGAAGTTGGAAAGGAGGTGAGTTTTGGGTTTGATCTTGTGTTTTCCAGGGGCCAAGTAGGAGCAGAGGAAAGCTGCATCCTCAACGATAAAATATGGGTTGGTTTTGAGTATGTTTTGGGGAAGGTTGTCTTCATTTGAAGGTGAAACATGTATGGTATTAAGAATAGAGGAGGGCCGCAACCCTAGATCATAGTTTTGAAGGTTTTGTAGACCTATTTGGAGGGCTAGAACAACCTAGAACTCAATCACATAGGGATGATGTAGTCTGTTATCATGCCCTAACTAGTCAGCCTATCCTACAGTAGAGTGACACCAGAGTTGAGGTATGGTGATGTTGATTTGATGTTGAATTTGTTTTTATGTGGATGTAGTTTGTATTGGGCACCTTGTGATTGTTGGAGGGTAGCGTGTAAGTGACCAAAGAGTAGCCCTTGATCAACAATCATAAAGGAGTTTGACATATAAAGGTGGGTGAAGTGATAGAGCCTAAGTAGCTCCTTGATGGACAACGGAGGCTACTAGAGGAGGCATTTTGGGAGCTCAGGTTTGGCCAACCAGAAGAGAAAATTTGACAACCCATGTTCATCATCGAAGAAGCGAAATTTGGTGATGATAGGTGGAAACCCTCTAGCCCTATGTTAGCCTTCATATAGAAATAGTGGAAGGCTACAATGGGAAGAAGACCCTGAGTATAGTGAGGAGAAATAGTGGGAAGAGGGATTTGTTCACAAATGAAGTTGTTAACAACTCCAATGGAGTCTCGATGTGTAGATGGATTTATGATCAGTGTGAGAGCAGGTGGAGCCATGTTCAGTGGCCAGATAGACTTGGATCATTTATAATGGCAGAGTTGTGGTTGCTATAAATTGGAAGTGAAGGATTGATAGGATGAGATACGACATAGAGGCTATGATTGTGAACTAGATCAACAAGATTTCCATTGTATCTTGTATCTTGTACTAGTTATGTATGAGGGCCATTATCCCTAGTACATGATCCCTAGACACTTGTATTATATGTTGATAATATAATGACTTTGAGTTACATATATTGTTGTTGTTGTTCTTATTCTGCACGTGATTGATTTACCAATGTTTATATTCTATTGTGCAAAGTAGCTTCGTTGTGATTCTTAGTTTGGTAGCGTCAATGATCGAAGATTCTATCCTAGACACCAGGATCATGGAAAAACAACAAATTCGCCAGTCAACGTGACTCTATTCTCTCCTCACCTATATGGTCACATGCCAAATATTTAGGGTTGTCGGTGGCCCACAAGGTTGAGTGGGAGAGGCATAGATATATTATCTCCTATGTGGGCATAACATTGATGGAGGTAGAAGATTATTTAGCTTGGGGTGTTAGTGTGACATAAGGGAAAATATTAGCCAAGGAAGCATACATATACATCACATAGGGGAACTTGCTTCCCAATGGTGGAACATGGGTGGAAAAAATGTGGAGATGTGAGGTCCCTCTAAAGTTAAAGTTTTTAATGTGGCAGGTGTCCTCCAACAAGATCCTAACATGGGAGAACCTCACAAAAAATGGGATTCTAGGGTCCCAGAATTTGTACTTTGTGTGGAGGATCAAATGAAGAAATTATTCACCTCTTCCTACAAAGCCCATTCACTACATCTATTTGGCATGAGGTATCAATGTCTTACAAAATCCAAGTTGTCATGGACAATTCCTCAATTGATTTGTGTCTATCACATTGGAAAATGGAGCTTAAATATTATAGAGTGAGAGGATTTGGCAGAGAAGGAACACTAAAATATTTGACCAAATCATTCCCGATGTGAGGCACACAAGTTTGAAGATCTCGATCCTTTTTCAGGAAATTGGACCAAGGAGGCCAAAGCTTCAAAGGAATATTCATTCTTACAAGAAAATTCGGTCATCAAAGACAATGGGATTATTTGATGGAGCATCATTAGAAGGGGCATGTGGACATGGAGCCTATATCGTTCTGAAACTGGGATAGTCCTATTGTTTCAGCTAGTTTAGGGGTGTTGGATATAACAATAGAGTTGAAGTGTTAGCTCTTTGGGGTGTTCTGAGATGTGAAAGCTAGTTGGAAATCGAAGCTATTGTGATTGCATGACTCCAAATCTGTGATTGAGTGGGCTCATGGTAATTCCAATTTTATGACACCCTCTCTTTTCCACTGGATGAATCAGATTCATGCCCTGCTGGATTCATTTAAACACATCTCTTTCATCCATATTTTTTGAGAATAAAACTGGGTGGCCAATATACTTTCCAAAAGTGGCACATCGAATTAGTTGAGAGTTTTCAATTTAACCTCATATGATAATGGTGTGCCTTGCAGTTCTGGTAGTTCCATATTTTAGAGGCAGAACCAGTATTTTACCACTTGAATCTTCAGTTGCCATCTAAGCTTCAGATTTGTCTGTCGACATGATATGATGGACGGTTTTTTTGTGGTGCCAACTTCTGTTAGATGTAGTAGTTAGAAAACTTTGTAATGTTTATTAGTATTCTACAAATTGGTCTGTAATTAGGATAAACAAGTGTTTTGATTTCTTCTAGGTTTTTAAAAGTCTAGATGTGTATGCCTGGGTTCACTAGATGATGAAGTTTTTTGCTTTCTTTTTGAGAGATCTTTTCCTTTGGAGATTTCAAAAATTTGGGGGCTTTAGCAAGTTGACAATGTAACTACCTTTTGTTTTATTTAATGAATGATAGGTTGTTTTTTCTCTTTGAAAAAAGAACTTAAACTTTGGTTCTCTTTTGGGTCTGCTTGGGAAGGTTTAAATGTCTTTTAAATTTTTTTTCAAAAAATATTTAGAAGCCGATTCAAAAGTGTCAGTAATGAAGGAATTTTTTCAAGTATCACATGCTCATACTAATTGAAGATTTTTTGTTTGCCTCGATTAATAGAGCGATTTTTCTTGGAAGATTTCAATGGAAGACTTGCAATATTATACTAGTCAACAAAGAGGCAGATTACAATCCTTACAAAGGCTATAATTGGATCATTATACATGTCCCCGATGAAGCATTCCTTGTTTTATTGATAACATCACTTCATCACATATGTAGAGACATGGGACTACATGACACATCCCTGTCCTCATATGGTTTGGATAAATTGTCATGTCTTCAACAAGAACATTTGTACATGATTATGACCTTGTTTTTTCTTTAAATGATCTGAAGAGTATGTCTTGAATAAGGTTGGAAGGTCACTGCCTCACAACCAATGGATGTTCCCACTTATCTGTAGCATGTAAGAAATATCGGTATTTTAAAAAGTAATAACAGTTTTGGATTTGGATTATGGTTCAAAGTTTGATAAGGCTTAAAGGTAAAATAAGGCCTCCTAAGTAGGATGGACCAAATGTGTTCAATACAATTGTGTCGAGAGAATTTAGCATCTTGAAGTTGAGTTGGATTGAAGTTTTGTATGGGTATGTATAGGAATATTTCCTTCGGTTTCATTACACTGTGGGATTCATGAGTGTTTCTTCTGAAATTGCAGAGATCTAAGCTTCTAGAATATTAATGCCACATACCTTGTACTAATGTGGAAATATCTTGTATGACTGATTGTTGCTAGAAAAAAATAATATATGGTAGAGTCAAAGGGAGCTAAAGGGGTCTCTCACAAAAAACAAGAAAAGAGCCATTACACTTCAGCTAGAGGATGACCTCCCTCTTGGAAGAGCTTGTAGTTTTAGGGTTTGTAAAACCTAGAAAAATATTGAAGGTTATAATTAAGAAAACCCTAGGGTTTGTGGACAAAACCCTAGAGATAGACCCCAAAGTATTGAAAGTTGATAATTTCATTGAACAAGAAACCCTAGGAAAGGAAAGAAATTTGCATTAGTGACTGATGATGAGGCTGAAAATGATGAGCTTACAGGTGGATTTTGCAAAGAAAGCAAGGATCAAGAGGGAGTTGAAAATTTCATTCATTCCACAAAAGATAAGTATTTTATATTTCTCTCTTTCTTGATTGTTATTGTCTTACTATTAGCTAGCCTCTTGTCCTTGTTTATTTTGCAAGTTATGATTGTTTCTTCCATGACCTCCTAGTGAGGGTTACAGGTAAATCATGAAGGTTGTCAGGGCTCTTGTAACAGATGGAAGAATTGGAAGAACAAAACAAAGTTTGTGGCAAGAGGATTCTCCCAGGATCAATGATTTGTGTTTAAGAGGCATAAATTGTACGAACATCTAGAATTGTGCCTGATGATTGGAATATCTCCTAGTTTAGAGAAAGCGGACATGCCAACAAATTTGAAGGATGTCGTGATGGAGGGAATTGTGCTAGAGAAAAGTCAGTGATGACTTCCAAGTGGATATACATGATGAAGTATGTTCTATATGACAACATAGAGAAGTACAAGTGAGGATTCTCCTAGGAAGAGGGAGATTACTATTTAGATACATTTTCTCTAGTTGTTAGGTACACTTATGTTAGAACTATTATTTTTTGTTGCTTCTATTGTGGGTTGAAAATTACATCAGGTGGATTTGGAGACCACTTTCCTTAATGGAGTAATTGAGGAAGAAGAAGTGTACATAGAGATACCTCATAGATTTGAGGTACATGAGAGGAAATATCACGTTTGCAGAATAAATAATTATTTGTATGGATTTTAGGCATAATATTCTCAGATGGATGGATATCTAATGACTCTTGGTTGATCTTGTTATCATATGACTTGTTTATGAAGGGAGAAGAAGGACTCACATGTAAGAGGAAGTAGCATTGGTAGAATATTTTGCTTCCATGATAGAGGGAGTTATTGGGATTACCATAGGAAACCCTGCTTCAGCATCAAAGGGAATTGATATTTGAGTTTGAGATGAAGGATCTTGATTGGATACATTACTTCTTGGAACTAGATGTGTGGCAGGATCCATATGACATCTTCCTTGATCCAAGGAAGTCGATTATTATGATCCTTCAAAATTTTGGGATGATGGACAACAAGTCCATGGCCATTCCCATGGTTTACCAAAATGAAGAAGCTGAGTGGTAGAGGGAGCAACTAGGATTTCCAGGGTGACCAGAAAGAAACTGTGGTACATCATATGTTGAGGTACTGACATGATACTATGGATTGAGATATGTTTCATATAATAAAGTAAATTTGTTGTGATATACATATTTAGATTAGGAAGAGAGTGTTGAATACGGGAAGAGCACATCAAGATGATGATTTAGTTTTGATTGTGCTTGGGCAAGAAGAAAACATTTGTCGCACTTAGGACTATAAAGGATATTGCATTTTGTTTGGCAAGTTGTGAAACAATGTGGCTTTGGAAGCTATTCACAGGATTGTTTGATCAGATGTCGGAGATGATTGTGATGACATGTTGAAGCACATTGAAATCAAGTATCAGGATATGGTACAGACGGGGGCAATGAGGCTTCAATGCATTTCTACAAACGAGCATGATTGCTGACATTCTCCCAAATCCTTTGTCTTGGGATGAAGTTTGTATACTTTAGGGACAAGCTTGGAGTGGTTGAGAATGCTTCCCTTGGTTAAAGGGAGTGTTGATGTTGTACCATCAAGGGGCAGAGATTATCCCTAGGTCAGGATATTCCAAGTCATCGGTAATGACCGGAGGCCATGTAATGTGGCTAGGAATATTTTCCTAGTGAACATCAAGGCCCAAAGTTCTGCCCTAGTTAGGGTTTACCTGACCATATTTACAAGGGTTACTTGGCTAGTGGGTTGAATGAGTGCTTATAGCATCGGGAAAGTGATTTTCCATTCAATAGCACATGATGACATGTGGGAATGGTAAATGGGCCCAGGGTTTCACCATGTGTCAGGGGGTTCCTGATTCCAAGTGATGACTTGGTGGATTGGTGAAACAAGGACTAGTATTATGTTATGGGGTTCCTGGCAAACCAATGGGTAATTGGCCTGTGAGTGACTAGATCTTTTGCAAAGGGAATATGTCTAGTGGGTGAATAGATTCCTTTGCATGGTGCTGATGCATGATGCTTTCCTCATGGTTATGGTATAAAACATGAGGTGTATGGTTTAATCAATATAGATATCTCATTCAACCTTTTCTTGGAATAGTGAAATTTTCAACAAGAGATCATTTGAAGAAGTTATTATGAATACCTCCCTAGCTAAGAAGGAGTTTGAATTTTTGTAGCTATGGTTGTCTGTATTCATAAATTGATTTGGCCCTAAAAATATGAAAGAAATATAAATATAAATTTACATTTCAATTCAAATTCAAAAGACGAAAATTTAATTTTTTAAATTCAAATTATTCTTGCCTCCAAGATCAAGTCGACCATCCCCAAAGGTCAAGTTAGCCTGACCTTTTGACACACCTATTCGGGCTCATTGATTTACTATATAAAGGAAACTCGTTTTCCTCATTTAGACACCAATTTATATCACTCATTTTTCATATACATATTCTTTTGTTCATGCAAAGGAAAGAGAGCGATAACAGACCCAGTTTATGGGCAAACAAAAGTTTATTTTGAGGCAAATCAAAGTTCTCTGAGGAAATTTTTTTTCTCTGAGGCAGACTGGAATCTTTGAGGCATAACTAACTGAATTTTTGAGGCTATCTCAGTAGGATGAATTTATCTCTATTTGACTAGGTTTTATCTAAGGTTTTAATTGGGTTTGTTTGTGGTTAGTTTGACCTTGTTCTGAATGGAAAGATAAGATTGTATTACTTGTTGAATTGAATAATTTCTCTAAGAAAAGGTTCTTGGATTTTTCCCTAGTTAGGGTTTTCCCAGGGTAAAATTATTGTCTCTTATGTTTGGTTTCCTCTTTATGATATTACTGTCATTATTGGTTTTACTGTTGAGATTGTTATGTTCCTATACCAATAGGTGTCATAATTTATGATTGACTTAGTTGTCTCTGAAATATGTACATACCTTTGCTTCTGCAAATGTTTTCCATATTTGTAAAAAATAAAAAAAAAAATAAAAAAATGTAAAGAGGGTATGTCCTAAAAGAAAGATCAAAGGACGAAAAAAGAAATAAAGAAAAGGTAAAAAAAGATGAAAAATATGAACCCCAAAGAAAAAAAAGACCATGAAAGTGTGCAAGTCCAAATGCCACTACTATTTTACTTTCTATACAATAATGATTGTGTGCAAAGTGTTTTTATGCCACAATCCATGGTAACCAAACAGTTTAATCTTGGTTATTCCATGTTTTCAATTTCATGCTTAGAGATAGAGAATAAAATCTGACCAAACTGTTTAATCTTGGCAGATAAGTAGATAGGTAGAGTAAATAAAGGAGCTCAACAGTTTAATCTGAGCCCTTGGATGTAATAAGGATAGACTTAGATAGATTTCCATTGTAAAAGAAAAGAAAAGTTTCATAAGGGTTTGCCAGCTTAAGTGCACCCTAATAAAGAGTAGAAAAAATGGTAGGATGTGTAGGTGGGTAAGTAGATGGATGGTTGCAGAATGGTGTATGATGAATGATTAGTTGAAGCTCATATCATTTACTTTCATCATCATATTACTTTGAAAATATGGATAACAGAGACATTTACAAAGTCAGATTATTAATTCCCTCATTTTCTTTTACCCCTAATGTCACTAATTTCTCACAAATAACAATCAAAGCACAAAAAACCTTAAACCAAATGGGCTTAGAGCATTTCTCTGACTTTTGGAGGGATCGGACCCTCGGCCTAATGATTTACAGGTTCCAAGTGCTAACTCATCAACATTCACTCCTCCATAATTCATCCATTTCATTTAAAAAATCCCTTTTCCTAAGGTGAAATCATTATTTACCTAGGAAAAGAAATTAACCTTATATAAAACCCCCCTTTTTCTCACAAAAACCCACAACATGCATCTAAGCCTAAGTTATAAATGTTTAAATGCAGAAATGTAATATATTTCGAAACATTTTACTTAGCACATTGTCATTTCCACATCTATTTCATATTAACATAATTTACTATAGTTAGCTCCCACAAAATACACCCTGTCCCCTATGTATTATTAAAATCCCTTATTCTAATATCCAGCCCTGGTTTGAAATATAAACCATAAATAAAGGAATAATTCAATAGATTGATTAATTGATAGATTAATTAATCTACCCATGATCAATCAAGACCCATAACCCTCCGCTGCATTAAAAAGGAATTAATTAATCAACTTGTGATTAACTAAGAACCTTCCTCCAATCGTGTCTCCCTTGACGTCATTAATCTCCCTAATCCACAGTTACTACCCTGTCGGGACCCTCCATTAAATCTCGATCAAGTCCCTTCCTGACAACTGTATGATCTGACACCTTCAAATCTAATGGCTGACGCTCATATTGGGCGACCTCCAATGCCAAACTTTACCTGCCCGATACGAGCGGTTTCACTATTCACCCCGCTGCTACATGTCACCTGATGAATGTTATCGGGCAGACCTCTCCCAATACCACTACACACTCATAAGCAGTGTGATAGATATCTCTTATCGCCCACACTTACCACCCTCGTTAAATGACAAAATGTCTCATCTGTTAACTGGTGCCAGCTGAAATTTTCACCATACCCACCAAAACATTGACTTTGCCAAATAAAAACAAAAGCACTCATTATTATGTCTTACCAAGAAAAGAAACTTCTATTCTCCATGCACACTCAGAGTATGTTCGAGTTGTCACCCTGCTTCCAACCGTCAACTTTCAGAAGCTGTTGAATTCCAAATTGCCATTGCAGACTCGTGCATTCCATGCAAATAGTGCACCAGAGCCATTTGTCCCTTCATGCAACCATAACCAGGTATTTACCCGTTTTACTGAGAAAACCCTATTTTCATATTCGACCTGGACTAAATTGCTGTGAAAATCAAGTAAATTTAGTAATAGCAAGCTGTTCGACAGTCTAGAAACTCCCTGAAATGACCCCATTCTTCACAAATTCCCTAAAATTCCCTACCCTCGTCCTTGAATCCACAAGAACCAAGGATGGGTGTTCTAGTTTCCTTGGATGCCAGGCCAATTACCACTCCCCACAGATATTTAGACCATCTTCCCTTGGTTGACAAGGATTTCCAGATAAAGGACCTCACCTTTGATGAAACCCCTTTGAAATTGCCTTGCAGATACAAACACAATTACTTAAACCATGCAGATAAGATGGGTCTCTAGGAGTCAAACCTACCGAAATATCAATTCCCAAGTGTTCATGTTTTTTCGGAAATTATTCATTACTGCCATGCCAATTATAATCCCGTTTTGAAAGCTGTAATGTCCTCAGACCAGAAAATCATTTTCACCATTATAGTTGAGCCCATAAACGAGATGTTACAGTTGCAGCGTGGTCAAGACCTCACCTGCCTGTCCATTCCTGATTTGCTTGAGAGGTTCTCCAAATTGTCGTGTTCCAAAAGTACTCAAATCCCCCAGACCTTCATTTCTGAAGAAAAATACATGCCAAAGGAACCCCCTCCTTACATGTCAGCCTTCTTTTTTGATCTAGGTAGAGACATCACAACAATGCTATCATGCATTCTGGGTTCCACCACTAATGAGTATATAGATGAAACTATTTTTTCCTGTATGTCTATATTTACCCCCGGTCAACCTCCTGTGGTCAAGTTTGATTATGCCAAATTCATAGCAGATAAAATGCATGATCAGTTTATGAGACTCGAAAATGAGAGGGTGTTCAAGTATTCATCGGTCCTGTATCATTTGTTTCTTTATTACCAGACTGATAGGTTTCCCTTCTCTGTACAAAAACTTGATACCAGAGGGAATCCTAGATCTGTCATTTTCTGGACTTCTCTTTTTCATAGGTCTTATGATTCTCCCTATCCATATACAGATTTTATTGACCAATTTGTGCATCCAGTAACTACAATGTTGATAGGTTATCCCCCTCCCAGAATCAGTGCAGACATTAAGAGGGTTCTCCAGCTGTCCAAACAATACAAATTTGGGGATTGGTATTTATACCAAAACCATACCGAAATCAGAATTTATGGGTGTGAGCTACCTCCATATAAATTACCTAAATATCTCCCCATTCGATTATTTTCTCTGGAGTACTATAGGCAAATGATTAATTCTGATGAAATTCACTTTGTCAAGACTAAGAAGAAGGCCTAGCTGAGGATAAAGGATCATCTAGGCCCATTTATTTGCAATAACAGAGAAGCCGGAAAGGTAGCAGATGAAATCCTTGAGAGATTGAGATTAAAAAAGAGTTTCATCTGGCCTTATGACCCTCACGGATTCATTTGTGATAGAAGGTAGAAACATAAGCTATCACCATATATCCACCATAGGATCCCAGAGATTGAACAATATGCCAACCAATCAGAATGGGTGGAAGGCACACTGATAGATCAAGATAGCACACAAGTTGAAGTTGAAAATGTAATGGTGGACTTAGAAAGAAGATTTGATGAGGATTCATTTGTATAGGTGTTTGGAGAAACTTCATCTAGAAAGCAGTCACAGGAACCCAGTACACAACCATCAGAGCAACAAGGAACCTCAGAAAGAGCAGAAGATTCAAAACAACAAGAAGAATCTGAGCAGCCCAAAATCTCAGAGGAGCTGGCTCAACCTCAACAAATCATGGGCAATCCTCCTGTGTTGCAGACTCCTCTCAATGAGGAAAGAAATCTCAAAAGAGATAGAGAAGAGGCCACTCCTTCCAACAGGCCTATTGATCAAACTTTTGCTAAAAGGCAAAGGTTGAATCCCTATTCAGAAGAAGAATATACTGAGGAGACCACAGGTAACGCAGTGGCAGAAAAGACAAATAATATGCAGACTATCCCAGCAGGTGGTACACCATCCACCTCCCATATACAAGCATTGGAAAGACAACAAAGCACATAAGTGTCTTCTTTCAGAGCTTAGACATTAAAGGGAAATACAAAGAAATCAAAGCAAGGAATGAGAAATTAAAAGCTCAAACCTATGCTCATTACCTCAAAATGGCTCCAACTAATCAGACCAGGCTTATGTCAGCTTTTGACATAAAAGAAGGAAAAATGCAAATGAGTTTCCTAAAACCAACTGTACAACAGCTGAAGTCAATGGCTGACTATTTGAAAACTGATTTTGAAGTTTTGGCCAAGGATATCCATCTGATTGACCAAATAGAACTGCACAAGCAGACTGGTGAAATGGTCTATTCTACATTGACTAGTAAAGCCATCACAACACACCAATTGCAAAATTATTTGCACAACACAACAACACAGCTGCAACTGGAAAAAGCCTCCTCTTAGGCTAAAGACATCAAAATAAAAACCTTAGAAGACTTGGTGATAGAGCCGGGACATGATCCCAAGGATGTCAAAGCAGCTGAATAATTGATCAAAAAGAAAAATGATGATATAGGTGCATTGAATAAGTAGCTTAAGATCCCTCCTCTCCACCATCCTCAAATTGCAGAAGTTATAGAAAAAAAGGAATAAGAACTTATGGACCTAGTCCTTAAGTTAAATGAACAACTAAAGGAAACTGAGAATGAATTGGAAAATGCAATATAGTCTTGGCGGAGTGAGCTGGCCACCGCTCCTCCAACTGTCATACCCACAGTTTCCATAGCAATACCCTCCACTCTGGCAGCATCTTTGGCACCAACACTTCCACTGGTAACAACACTGCCAGTAGTAGAAGCTATTCCTACTACAGGTACATCAACCAGTGTAGGGACAACAACAGAAAAAACAGATGAAGTGATCAAAGCCATGGAATAGATGAGTATCCAGGCTATAGAATTAAAAAATCTCAAAGAAAAAATATCAAGTATGGAAACAGATTATGAATTGGCACAAATTCAAAACAAAGAAGAAGAAAGAAAGAACAAAAGAATGGAGGAGAGAATCAGAGTCCTGGAAAAGGACTTAACACTAGAAAAACCACTGGGAGATATGAGAAATATATTGTGGGCCAATATCATTGATTCCATCAATGATATTTGGCCTTCTATCCAGATAATTTTTGAACAGATTGAGCTAGTCAAGATAGTTGTGGAAGCTATACAAAAGACCAAAGAAGAATTAGGAGATAAGCCTGAAGAGGAAAATCAGTTGATTGACTTCTTGAACAGTAGGAATAGGTACCAATTGGATACATTAGAGATTGAAGGTAGAACAACCACCATCCTCGAAATTAAGAAAGTTCTTACTAAGAGGAACTTGATGCTCAACTTGGAGAAAAGGTGTCAAAGTATTCAAGCAGATATAGATGGCTTCATGTTGAAATACGACATTTTGAGAGAGAAAGGTCTTCCGAGCCCACTGGTCATAAATGAAAAGCTGATGACACATGATGACTACATTGAGAAACTAAACAAACAGGCCAGGAGCCAAGCTAGCTCTTTAGCAGTAAAAGCACTACCTACAGGAAAGGTGCTTTATGATGGCTTGGAAAACCTATTTTACATAGAACATGAAGTGAAACACCTTTTCACCAACAGGCCCAATTTTGTTAAGTATACAGAAGCTGATGAAGTATATAGGAAAATGATCAGAATGAAAATACCGAATGATGAATGGTGGACCAATATGACCGATATACTATAAAGTTACTATAGTAAATCCATGGAGTAAAAATATTTACTATGGTAAAGTTTGGTAAATACAGGTAAAGAGTATCAGCACAGGTAAAGAGTATCAGTAGGTGAAGATAAGAGTGAATTCCAACACAGAATTACCAAGACAACTGCATGAGACAAATTCGAGTTCCAGCATCCAACACATTCACAAATAGAGGGATAGTAAACAATCTGTTTTCCATCTGTCTCTACCTTCTTAGGGAAAATAACTTTTGTTTCCTATAATAAATCTCGTATAGTTATGAGATATTTTGTAATATTTTTTGTATAAATACTTCACAAAACGAAGTAATTAGTGTGGATTAAAAAGCATATCTGTAGACTTTGTTTTGATGCTAAAGGAGCTACTGTAATCAAGGCTGGACTGGTTTACTGGATTAAATAAAGCTGAGAACATTTCACTCGATTCATGTGCACCGTGGGAAACAAATAAGTATCATTCCTCTGAGTTTGAATATTGTTATCCTTTCATGTTATTAAATATCATATGTGTTTCTTATAATTCTTAAAAGCAAATGAGGAATAATACTATCAGAATTAGCTTAAGTGCTCTCTGTTTTAACTGTTTGCTCATTTAATGTTTTCTACTAAATTGCTTAAGTTTGGGAATTCTTAATTGCTCCCTTATTTCTGTAATTCATTCCTTTATTGGCCCTTGGTATAAGATTCTTAATTTCCCTTGCTATTTTCCAATCCTCCCTTCTTCAACTTGATCCCTGCTAAGGATTCTTCATTGCCCTTGGCCCTGGTTAAGTCCTCCATCCATTGAAACCTTTAGATTTGTCCTTGCTATGCTATCTTGCCTTGTGAACTCTTACCTCGGTGATTAATCAAATCCTGATAAACCTTTCCTACTTGACTCCATAGCCCAATGGCCTGGATATCTGCTTTGCCCATCTATTTCCTTTAATTCCACCAAACAAATCACAACAAATCCCTTGAGCATTAATAACTAGCCTAACATCATATCAAAACAATGATAAATCATAAAGAGAGAGCCCTCTCTGAGTATAGATTGGCTAGGATCTGTACTTAAAATATTGGTTTGTAGTTACCTTGGATCCTTTCCTTCTTTCGAATAACTTCTAAGGAAAATCTGAGTGATAACAGAGATCATCTGTGTAGTTTCTTAATGAAGAACATGACACAAGAATAAGTAAATTAAGAAATCAATAAAAGTAATTATCAGATTATAAGGTCTTGAAAAATCAGCATTAACTTGGCTGTGATACCATGTTAAGAATAGAGAACAAGTGAGATACAACAAGAAAATGGTGGAAATGGATTTATATTGTATTCAACTCATTCTATTGATATCAAGGTATGAACTTATAATACATGAATTAAACCATTTTATATCTAGATCTCACTGATAGCTCATTAGTGGAACATGGAAACTCCTCGTCAAAGATAAGGTTTACAATCCATATCAATGTGGTCTTGAACTTTGTGATTGTCTTGGGACTCATAGTCAAACAATTTCATGGAATATGCCACTATGGTGTACCATTTATGCAACCAATGTCCTTGAGTAATATCATGTGAAGAGAGAGGAATCACGGGACTTGAGTTACCCCTACCACCCCTCGAGTGTGTCTTATTTTTAAATAATATCCTTTTATTTGCATGGATAGTTTGGGATATAGGCTTCAATAGATGCATTGAATACCCCCTTTAAGACATAGTTGTTCATTGCTCACCAGAGTTGGGACATTCAAAAGTTCATTTTATTTAGATAGATCATGATATACTAGGAACTAGGTGAGGGCTAATGAGGGGGTAGAGAATTAGAGAATTTTTGAGGTCTAAATATGCCTCCTAAGGAATATTATAAAATAATAGTGGAAATAATAAAATAAGACTAGATTACCTCATCAAGTTTTGGAGGGAGAAAGGAAAAAACTACGTTTTCAACTCATAGTTTCAACTTATATCCCTATGATTTTACTCAAATTTTGAGTGGGAGAATTCATTAGATGTGGAATTTCATTTTTCATCCAAGGAGTATCCATGTTACATACTTTTGATGGACCCTATTGCACGAAAAATGTGAGATACATAAAAAATGTGATTGCAATCACATTTTTTCACATATCTCACATTTTTCGTGTAACAAGGTCCATCGAAAGTATGCAAAATGGGTACTCCTTGGATGCAAAATTAAATTCCACATCCAATAAGTGTTCCCGCTCAAAATTTGAGTTAAATCATAGGGAGATAAGTTGAAATTACAAGTTGAAAAAGTAGTTTTTATTTTATTATTATTATATTTTTTACCTTTTCACTTGAAAAATGGTGAATCGTCCCCCATGGTTGACATCATCATATTGAATCCTATTAGTTCTTATAAAGTTGATTTTTGTTGTACATAGTCATTTTAAGGCCCATTTTGACCTCAAAATTTCTCTAATGGCTTAGTTTAGACGTTTTTCACATAATTACATTGTCCTACCCATCTTTTTCGTTATTCAAAATTTCTTTCAGTGTTTCTATATAGGATTTTATCCTTTTTTTATCTACATCAACCTTTGAGGACCAAGTTTTCAGGCCCTTACTCAAAGAAATGGCATAAAGGGGAAACCAAATAATGTGAGTAATAAGCAATCAACTCGAAGAAGGGACATGGAACAAGGAAAAGGGTTGTGTTGTAGCCTTTACAACAACACCCAAAATTTTCTAACACTATCCAAAATTAGGGCCCCCCTTTGCTTTTCAAGGATCTAATGGTTATGATTATGTCAATGATGGATTGGATGTGTCATGACCAAGCTCCCATCAAATCCCAAGTTTACTCATGCATTACAAGGCACATCGTACATGATTATCATTTGCTCCACATCCACTTTCATTCTATTGAGTGAATAAGGGTTGTGATTTTTTGCTCCCATGGTGCACCCTCAAGCTTCATTCTTTATATGCCATATTATGCCAATGGTAGGTATGCATCTTGTCTTGCTAGTTGTATTTCACCTTAAATTCTCATTCTTCGATTTTCAACTTCGACTTGAGTTTTCATGAGTGTTTCATGGATTTTCTATGCACTTTATCACATCATCATGATAGGAATTGGATTGTATATTAATGTAATTTTTAGTCTTATGCTTGAGCAGTGAATTGGCTAGAGGAAAAGAATCTTTCAAAGGTATTTTTGGGAGTTTTACAAATTAATTTAGATGAAGCATGATTTTTCGAATAATATCAAAGCCCAACATGCAAGTTGTAAACCTCATAGTTGCATTGCCCATATAAGGACTTTTCCTTGAGCATTGGGTCCAAGGATGCAATGTGTGATAAAATAAAGAGTGATCGTGATGCGATGCCATGGAAGTATTACGTGTTAAAAGAACACATGAAGCTTATGTCAAGGCGCCATGGAAAATATCATGTTTAATCACTGAGTGGCATATGGAAACACATGCTTTGAAGATTATTCTAGGGACTGCTACAATAAAGGCATGCATTTTGAACATTAAGGAATATTACCCACCACCATTGGGTAACATCTGTAGGAGAAATTTTCTCCTATATTTTTCTTCAGCTGACAGCCAATAGCCCCTTGACATCCACCAGGGTAGCTGATGTTGTACCAAATCTCTACTCCTTGAGCCAGTCATATGTGCCCTCACCCATCTATCAAGATCATATGTTTGAAGGTGGGCCATGCAATCTTAAAGGCATGTTTTTTCATTATGTAATTGGACACTAATGCTTGTTTTTCATGGGCACACTTGGGTATGAATCACTGAGTGACTAAGAAGGAGGAAAGGTTTAGAATGTAGTCTTGTTCCCAGACCTTAAATAGGGGGGTTAATCCTCAATCCTAGTCCTGTGGGATCTCCCCTACTGGATTATAATTTTAGGATGGGAACTACTTGGGAAACCCCTATTTTGTAGCATGGTCCCATTTTCCCGTTCCACATTTTTCACTCCCCTCCGCACATTACATGCCTTATTTCATCATCTTCCCTATTTGGGTCCACATGACCACTGGGTCCATAAGGCTCTGGTATCCCCCTCCCCTTGTGTACATGTCTGGGTTGAGCCTGGAATGATGCCCCAAAGGCTGATGTAGCTAAAAAAAATAAAATTAAAAGCATAATATGGCTAGATACAATAAGAAATGTACCACAAAATGAAAAATATGGCTGGGACAATAAAATTTAGCACGTGGGTAAAAGCTAAACATAAGATCTACCCCATAACATTATGGCCATCACCCTGGTTCCTAGGGCCCCTATGAGTGCCCCTTGCATCATCAAGGAACCCATCTATGTCCCAAACCCTAGTGAGCGATAAAATGCCCCACCTTAAGGGGGTAATCACTACTATATCATACACATATTTCTGTCATCCCCTAGAGCCTTGAGTAGTATGAAAAAGAAAAATAAAAAAGGGGAAAAGGAAAATGAAGAAGGATGGAAAAACAAAGGTCAGGGTAACTCATGTACTACGATCGCTCCCTCCTACATTCGTACACCCAAATATGTGGACACCTCTCATCATTACCACCCTTGATCCCATGTCATTTTGCCTTGAGACCCTTGTGCCCTGATCCACCTCATCATTAATCCACAGGACACCTGCCATTTGAAGGATGTACCATCAACACGTCCTCCTCTTTAGTGGTTGGGGACACCTAATAGGTTGTTTATTAACTACTCCTACCTAGGTAGGTAACACAATTACATGCTCCAAGCTTATTGTATTTGAAGGTGAGGGGACGCATTAGATCTTATACAAGATTGGTAGATGGCTTCACTTTGGGCTTGACCTCCCTATATGATATCCAATCCCACCAGAGGATCATATTGACACTTGTAGGGGAAGCATTGAGATCCATGGGTTTCCATTATGTGACATAGCATTCTCTCATGCCATGGGAAACTTCAACACCAACAACTTGTTCATTGCCCCACATTATATGTGAGTTGATGCACTTGGACCAGTAGTGCCCCCATATGACTTAGCATTATATATAGAGCTTCGCAGTTAATCTGAGGCCCAAATCAGGTTTGCCTCATCCGTGAGACATGGGAGGGAAAGGACCATCTTCCGTACCCTCATTTGGATAATTCTACAGGCTTAGCTTACACCAGGAGACCCATGAGACCACTACTTGTGCCACAAAGCCACTTTGGAGCACCACATGATGTTTTACTTGGAGATCAAGGGGCCACCCCCTTGAACATCATTTATGGAGCCCTCTTCTCATCGTGACACCTTGAGGACTTGATTAGGCCTTCCAATGACCCTTATTCACCATTGCTACATAATTCCGACTTCATTTTGATGGATTATCTTACACTTTATGAGCTATTTGGTGGGCTTGTCACCAAAGTGATGTTATTTTACACATTCAAATATTTTTAGGGGCATCCTAGGCTAATTTGAACTCTTAGAGGCTCATATAAATAGAGTAGAGCCTGATTTGTATCAAACTTCATCATCACACTTTGATCTAATTATGTTGAGGAATTTCACACTTTTCTCTTAGCTGTCTATTGTAGATCTCTTGATGCATTTCGGTATATTTGGAGTTGAAATTTTGTTCTCTCTTGGAGCCATTTTCTTGGTATTGGATTCTATATATCTCTTGTTATCTTGTAAGTAATCTTGTTGAAGTTTTTTGCATGAAAAATTTCTAATGTATGGAATTATTTCAACTAGTTATTTCTTTTGTGCCCTAATTTATTGAATATCATTGCAAAAAATTGTTAGATTGTGAAATTGCACATGTTACTCATTGAATAACAAGTATATGAATGTTCCTAGTGGATTGAAATTTAATTTTCTTCTATGGAAGTACATAGATCTTGGGTGGGTAAATGTTGAAATGGTTTCTAGGGAATCACTTTTTAGCCTCCTTTAAGACAATTACGACTGAATTTCGAATTACATAGACTCCATAGCCCAAGGGTAAGGCTACGATCCAAGCAAATTTTGTGATCACCCCTTTTTCCTTTCTCTTTTTCTCCCTCTTCAAAATTCCAGCCCCTCCTCTATGTTATTTTTTATAGCATTGGATGTGTTCTAGCCTTGGAATTTTATAGAGAGGCTAGAATACATGAGATCTCCAAAACCCAGAAATTGTTTCTGGAAATTCCACCTAGAAATGACTTAATTAGATTATTAACTAGTTTTTAAGTATTTCCTAAGTCTAACTTAGGGAATATGGTTAATTAATCAGTATTAATTAAATGAAGGGGAGATTCATATAGAAACACACATGTATCAATCCAAAGATGATCCTAGCCATTGATTAAGTTTTAATAATGGTCGTTGGTGCTCCAATAATGGATTATAAGAGGAGATCGATGTGGTGATGGAGAAGACACTTGAGGAATTTGATTTCTTGGCAAATTGGTTTCTAGAGTAGAGCAGTCAATTTTTGGAGAGAGATAGAGATTGAAACAGTGAGAGAGGGGCAGAGACATTGAGGTTGGAGGCTGGGGATCGAACCCAGAATCTCTGGTTTCATAGAAGAAATTCTTATGATGTCTGGTACTATTCCAAATCCGCAACCTCAAGGTAGTCAGTTACCACCTAGGGGGCAACCTCAAGGTACTCAATTATCGCCTGGGGGGCAACCTCAAGGTAGTCAGTTATCACCTGGGGGGCAACCTCAAGGATAGTACATACCTTCGGGACAATACATTCCTCAAGGTCAACCCCAGACTCAATATATACCTCAAGGTCAACCCCAGTATCAATATATGCCTCAAGGTTAATCCCAATTTCAGTACGTGCCTCAAGGTTATCAACCTCAAGGTCAATACCCAACCCAAGGTTTCCAACCACCTTCTGGTCAATCATTTGTACAAGGAGCTCGAAATGTACCTTTGAATTATCAGCCCTATGCTCACCCCGGTTATTGTCCTCAATATGCTCAACCTTCTATGGGTCCATACCCCGGAATGAACATGGTGTGGGATCCATCTCAATCTCAACAGATTTTGCAACCTAATGTGTAGTTGTCATCTCAATCTGGACAACCTTTGGTTTCTGGTTCAACCCAGCAACCTGTCCAGCCTACTATTCAAACTTCTGCACCTGGTGTAGCTCATCAGTCTGGGCCTAGTTCTCCTTGAACTTCGCCTCAAATGACTGTTGCAACTACTGCAGCTTCTGTTCAATCTACCCCACCTACTTCTGGAGTATCGACAGCTTCGATTTCTACTATTCCTGCATCAACTCCTCAAGCATCTTTACCTTAGTCTGGACCTACAATTTAGACTTCGGTTCAGATGCCTGTAGGACAACCTGGTCCAAGTACGGTTGTCACAAGTCAACCACAGTTCACTTATCAACCGTACCAGGGACAGTACCAATTCGGTCTTGCTGTGCAAAGCCCAGTTTACCAATATCAACGGTACCCTTTATATACTTATCAACAACCTCAACAACTGCAGTACGGTCCGGTTAATCCTGGTTTTCCGGGAGGATATAATATCCCAAATGCAATTCCAATTCCAAGTTATCTTGGATATCCTCCTCCTGGGGCTGGTCTTATGACCCAGGGTTTTCGTGACCCTAACCGTCAGTTACCATTTATTGCAACTTTGGACTTGCCTGATTTGTCGCGCCTTATGAACGATCCAATTAATTATCTTCCGTTTTGGCTGCCAATGCCGAATAAGTTGCCCAGTGATATCCCAAAGTTTGAAGGTAAATCAGGAGAGGATCCGTCAAACCATGTGATGACTTATCACCTTTGGTGTGCTTCTAATTCCATTATAGATGATTCAATTTGCTTACGTCTTTTTCAACGCACTCTGATTGGTCTTGCGGCCAAGTGGTACATTGAGTTACCGCGAGCCTCTTTTTATAATTTTAGTCAGTTAGCCACTTCGTTCTTAACTCATTTTCAGTTGCCTGTCAGATATGACAATGGCACAGAATTATTAACTTCATTAAAACAATCAACGTCCACATATATTTCAGATCATATTCATGAATGGCGACGTCGACGACGTTTAGTGAAAGTTTTTATTCCGGATCAAATTTTAGCATAATGGTTTGTTAAATCATTATTACCTAAAATCACTGAGGATGTAGCTAAGGCAGGAGTTGTTACTGAAGAGCAAGTAATTGCTCAAGCTCAATACCTTGACCTCGTTTATACGTAGTCAGGTACTTTACACGAAAAAATCCCCGACCTTCCGAAACAAAATCAAATAACTGCAGCTCCTTCAGGGTCTCATGCCGCTGATGGTATGATTGGTTTAGTTAACACCAAAATCAAGAAGAAATCTTCAAATAATTCTTCTCCTATTATAACTTTACCAGATTCCTCGACAGGAGACTCTTCCGCTGAAATTCCTGCCGATATTCATGTCGTAGAATCATCTACGGCCAAATCAAAATCCGACGGTAAAAAGAAAGGGAAGAAGAAAAATAAACAAAATTCAAAAGAGAAATCAGATAAAACTGAATCTACTGACGAGAAATGTAAACCTCGCTATCCTTGTCTCATTTGTGACGAAGAGAATTTTACAAGAGACTGCCCACATCGCGCTGAGGTTGTGAAAATCGTCAAAGGTTCTCAAACGCCTGTTGTCTTGAAGGATCCTTTTCCTAGTCAAGATAGTAAGATGATCGGTTCTTCCTCAAATGCCTCAGAAGAACCCATAATGATGATGTCTCATGTTAGGATTGCAACGCGATCGCAAGATTATGGCAGTAAAAGTCCTGTTGGTGGTAAGGAAGCAGAATCTTCTAATTCAAACCCATCAACTTCAACTCCTTCCGGTTCTGATCCGCTACAGATCGAGAAACCTAATCCAGACTTAGTAATCAAACCGCCTGCTAAAGGTATACTTCGAAAGTCAGCTTTCAATCCACATGCGAGAGCTGCTCAGAATTATAACATTGTTGAAGATTTAGCTATTTCCCCTTCAGCAATGTCGGCTTTGGAGGTGCTGCAATCATGCCCAGCACAACGTAAATTGCTTTTGTCGGCTATAGGAGCTGTTGATATTCAGGACTCAAACCTTATAATCTTCGATTTAGAAAATAATACACCTCGCCTACCTCATCAAATTGCTTTCCAGATTCCAGTGTTAGTAAAAAACAGACATTGCTTTAAGACTGTAATTGATGAGGGAGCTTCTACGTGTATTATGTCGATCCAGTGTTGGAGATTGCTTGGTTCTTCTACACTCAATCAATCCCCGATGATTCTAAAGGCTTTTGATGGCCGTGGGTTCCATCCTTTTGGCATTCTACAGGATTTACCTATAGGGGTTGAAGGCAAAACTGTTAATCTAGATGTGGAAGTGGTTGATGCCCCTCTAGATTACAACCTTCTTTTGGGTCGCAGTTGGTCTTACGCTATGACTGCTATTGTTTCATCGGTCTTTCGGCTTATAAAGTTTCCTCATAATGGAAAGATTGTAACCATAGACCAACTAACTTATTTTTCATCCGACCCAACCTCTTCTGAAAGTATCCAACATGTCGACCAAACAACTATCCCTTATAAGGATGTTGGGGTAGGATTAGTTAAAGATTCTAGTTTACTAGGAACTTTTTCCTTTCCTCCTCCTAACGTATCACCTTCTACTGCAACCATTCATATTATTTCATCAAACACTATTGTTTTGGATGATCCTTGGATCGTACCTTCCGAGTCTGAGGTGGATTCATTTGGTGATGTGATGCCTTTGAGTCCCTATGAAATTGCGTATCAGCCTGTACAGTCATTTTCCGACCCTTCTTCAACCGAAATTGATCTAATGAATGTGGTCCATGGAGAATCACTTTCAATGTCAACCTTAGATTCAACAACTTTTTCCAAGCTTGTTCATACAGATGAGCAGATTCGTGAAATTTTGTCTGTTGATGATTTACCATGGGAAGATCTTCATCATCGATCCTCGTTCTTTCCTGAGTTTGATCATTTTGAAAATGAATTTTCATCTATTGTTACTACTGATTATGTCAAAGAACCACATAATCCATTGCAACATCCTGATTCTGAGTTAAATTTGGGATATATTTCTCGAACGGTTCCTATTGACATTTCAGTTAAACCTGGAATTGTTGAAAACATTCATATAGGTGCTTCCTGTACAAACAATGAACTCCAAACTTATAAAGCCCTATTTCAAGAATTCTGTGACATGTTTGCCTGGTCATACGAGGAGATGCTAGGAATCGATCCAGCGATTGTTGTTCATGAAATCAAAACTTACCCGGATGCTAAACTTGTCCGGCAACGTTTGCATCAGATACATCCGCGAAAAGCTGCTGCTATTAAAGCAGAAGTTGAGAAATTACTTCGAGCAGGTTTCATTTATCCAATTTCCTTAATGGATTGGGTATCGAATATTGTTCCCGTTAACAAAAAGCAAGGAACGATAAGAATATGTATCGATTGTAGGGATATTAATCAAGCTTGTCCCAAAGAAAATTATCCAACCCCCTATATCGATCAAATCATTGATGATTGTGCCGGCAGTGAAATTTTCTCCTTTATGGATGGTTTTTCCGGTTACAATCAAATTAACATACTCCCTGTTGATCAACCAAAAATGGCTTTCATTTTCCCATGGGGGAGATTTGCTTATTTCAAATTACCTTTCGGATTAAAGAATGCCGGAGCAACTTTTCAAAGAGCTATGTCTTACGCGTTTCATGACATCAAGCACATTGTGCAGCCATATCTCGATGATTTACCTGACCATTCATTATGTAGAGCCGATCATCTCACTCATTTACGAGCAATCTTTATGAGATGTAGGCATTATCAAATTAGGCTGAATCCACACAAATGTGTTTTCTGTATAGAAATGGGTCGTTTACCGGGATTCATTGTTTCAAAAGCTGGCATTCATGTCAATCCCTCGAAGGTTTAAGCTATTGTCAAATTGCCTCCTCCTTCGACTCTTCGCCAACTCCAAAGTTTGCAAGGGAAAGCAAACTTTTTACATCGTTTCATTCCTAACTATGCCGAGATAACAAAGGGTTTTACCAGGTTGTTGAAACAGAATACTCCATTCTTTTTGGATGGGATAGCTGACAAATCTTTTAATGCACTTAAACATGTGTTGACCCATGCACCATTATTACATCCTCCCAACTACACCAGGATTACTTCTTGTACCTCGCCGCTTCTCATTCCACCATCGGGATGGTTTTAGTTCAGGAAGGTGAATTCAATAGTGAACATGTGATTTACTATCTTAGTCGAACTCTGAATCCGACTGAGCTTAAATATTCCCATGTGGAGAAATTGGCCTTGGCAGTTGTCCAAAGATTTTGTCATTACATCTTACTACGCAAAACTACCGTAATTTCTGACTGTAACCCTATGATCTATATTTTGACCAAACAATTGCTAGGGGGCAAGTATTCCAAATGGATTGTTATCCTGCAGGAATTTGACTTGGAATTTGAAAAATCTAAGGCAAAGAAATCTTTGGTATTTGCGGAACTGATGTGTGATTTCCAACATGCTGATACTGAAACTATGGCGGAAGAGCCCATTGCGGATGAATCCTTGTCTCTTATTAGCACTCTTGATCTATTTTATGGAGATATCATTGTTTATCTCCAAACCCAATCTTTTCGGCCTGAAATTTCATGATCTCAGCGACAGAAAATACGTTTTCAATCCCAACAATACAAAATTATTGGAGATACACTCTATCGTCGTGGGGCAGATTCTGTTTTCCGACGTTGTTTAACTCATGAAGAAGCTGAAAAAGTTATAAATGACTGTCACTCTGGAGCATGTGGCGGTCATATGTCTGGGTATGCCACAACCCAAAAGATATTGCGCGCTGGTTATTTTTGGCCGTCTTTATTTAAAGATTATATCTATGCGGTCCGAAAATGCCACAATTGTCAAATTTTTGATCGAAAGATGTGTGCTCCACCTACTCCTCTCCAGCCTATAATTGCTGTCAGCCCTTTTGCAAAGTGAGGTATCGACTTTATTACATGTAACCCTCACTCAGCCGGGAGGCATGCGTATATCATCCTTGCGGTAGATTATTTTACTAAGTGGGCCGAGGCAATGCCTACATTTTTGGCAGACGGCAAAACTGCTGCAATTTTCGTTTTCAATCATATAATTATTAGATTCAGTGTTCCTCAAGCGATTATTACCGATCATGGGAGTCATTTTCGAAACATCATGATGACTGAACAAACAGATCAGCTTGTCCTATGTCACGATAGTTCTACTCCATATTACCCACAGGCTAATGGTCTGGTTGAAGCTATCAACAAAGTTCTAGTCATTATGATCCGACGAATCATTGGTATTCATAGGTCGAATTGGCATAACATGTTATTTTCAGCACTTTGGGCATATCGAACCTTAGTAAAAACATCAACTGGTTTCACTCCTTTTCAACTGGTTTACGGTTTGGAAGCTGTGTTACCCATTGAATGCGAAATTCCGTCATTGAAAATAGCCATAGAGTTACTACCAACCACTTCCGAAGAGGAAAAACGTTTGTTGTACTTAGCTCAGCTAGATGAGAATAGACGTGATGCTGCGTTAACAATCGAAACTCATGCCAAACGAATTAAAGCTCAGTACGATCGAAATGTTACACCTCGTAATTTTTCGGAAGGAGACCTAGTCTTACTATACGATCAAGCAAACGATAAGCTAGGGGCTGGAAAATTTGTACCTATGTGGCATGGTCCTTATGTTGTTAAGCGAAAGCTGGCAAAAGGGGCCTATGAATTGGTATATTTTGATGGTGTCTCTTTGGGTAAACCCAGAAATGGTCTTTATCTAAAGAGATATTATGCTTAAATCTGGGTGTGGAGATTTTAGTTAGATTAGTTTTTCTTTCTAGCTGGTGTGTTTTAGATTAGAAAAGTGTGCTTAGTTTAGAGAGTGTTTTTTATCATTATTCTTACTTATCTTGATTTTACTCTTGATATTGCAGATGTCGACGTCTCTTCAAACATACATTGGTTTCGCTGATGGTGCTTGTCGTAATACACAGAACATTTCTTCCGCAGCTTGGGTTATCTATTCACCCTCTGATGAGTTGGTATCTATGCATGGGGTAAGCCTCGGTCAAACAACGAACAACATTGCAGAGTATAGTGCAGTGATTGAGTTATTATCTGAATCCATCTCATTCGGGATTCGGAGTTTGATTGTTAGGTTAGATTCTGAACTCATTGTATTACAGCTTAATAGAGTTTATGCCATTAGAAATCTAGTGTTATTAAGATTATTTTTGAGAGTTCGTCTCTTGGAACGTGAATTTGACTACATTGAATATCAGCATATTCCAAGATATTTAAATACATTAGCAGATGCAATTGCTTCTCGAATGTTAAATAGACATTTGCAATAATCAAACAGTAAATTTAAAAACATTCCATAACATGTTTTACAAGATAGCTAGTAATAGTGATATAGCATAGCATAGAAGTGTGTCAAATATACATCGTCTTCGATCATAGGTTGAAAAACACCTTATGATCGGCAAAAATGATAGTACAAAAAAGCAAAAGTGTCATATAAGTCTACAAAGGCGATCATCCTATCACTGGTGATGATCACGATAAGAAACCACTGCTCGGGCCACCCTACAAAGGAACCTCCTGAAAGGTCCTGGGACCCCAATCACATAGCGTTGTAACCTAAGAGGAATATCATCTATGCTAGTCTCTGGAATATCTACTGTCAAACACTCTAGATGATTTTCCAATTCGGTCAGGGTCTCTGTAGATTCGTCCCATGGGGCCGGTACTGCTGCAGCTGGGTGTCTCCTCTCATAGGGCCGGAGAGTGGCTGGTCGCTGTGGACCCACATCTACATTTGAAACTTTTTACTATCAATTTTGGAAGATTTAAAAACAAAAAAATAAAATTAAAAACTTAGAAAATGTTGAGAATGATTTTACCTGAATCATCCCACTGCTCTCCTGGTGGAAGAGTCATGTCTAGATCACCACAATAATCCATCCCAGCATAAGGAAAATCCTGAATCATGAAAAGTTGGTTCTCCAACCAACGGAAATACTCAGGAGGAAATCGAACAACCTCTGAACCCTCCTCAGGATGACGGGCCATAACTGTAACCCAACGCATTAGCTTAGGTTCTTGGGGAAGTCCAGCTCCAACGGAAAGCTACTATGGGACCAACATCGGAACCCTCTCTAGACCAAAGCTCACAACTAAGAAACCATATCCAAAGTTTTTTAGTTGTCCGTTCTTTGCTCTAGTCAGTTGGCCTTTTACATTCGCCAACACAGCTTCGCACCAGTTGAAGATGGTGCCTCGATAACAGTCTATTGCCATTCGCATTTGGGATCTGGTAGCTACATGCAGTGCTGCGCTTCCGCAGAGTCTGGTGACAGTAAATGCAATCACTTTAAGTTCAGGACGGGAGATAGTTTTGATAACAATCCCTTTTTCCTTTATTTGGTCATTACAAAACTCTAGTCGGAGACTGCCGACAGACTGGCCACTTGGCCTAGTCTCGAATAGAGATAATCATTCACCTCTCTTGGGAAAACCAGTCAAAAAGTAAATGTCCTCTAGCTCCATTTCGAGCCGGTGGCCACCAATAATGAAACACTGGTCCTGTATATTCCATCTGTCCACCAGCCACTGTAAAAAGTCTACTTGGGCCGTCATGCCAGGTATGGCCCAGAATTTAAATAGCTCGCATGCTCTCAATGCATCTATTAAGGGTTGATGATTAATTGTGGCAAGGTCCACATCTTCGTGCTCCCGTTCCCACCAAATGAGCATTGTGTATATCCTACATTGCAAAAACAGTGGATTAGAACATTTTAGTTCAAAATTTTTTGGGCGGAAATGAAACAATTGAAGTTTTAAAACCTATTTCCCGGGTTCCGCATCCTCCAGTTAGGGACAGTGCATAGGTCCGCACTCTACCCAAGCAGCAGGTGTGGGCCCCTGGCTCTTTCCTTTGTAGGAAAAAGTCGGGGTCCGTAGGTTTTGCATGTTGCGCATGCGGACCCCCGCGATCGGTCTTTTCAACTAAATTTTCTCTAAAAAATCAAAATGGAAGCCTAAAAACAAAAATCAAATGGTTGAAATGCAAGATTAAAATGATGTGGACTACCTGGAGGTGACGGTTTTCATTTCCAACGGACGGATTTTCCGCAATCTTCACAGGAAGTTTCTTACCCAAAATCTCTCTTTTCTCACTCTGAAGTCAAACGGTAAAAATGAATTTACAAAAGCCCTTTTTATAAGCTTTTTTGAATAAATGAATTTTTAATTTGTTTATTTTTCACTTTAAAAAGGTAACTTTTTGATGCATTTTTATTTATTTTAAACAGGTATGAGTAATGTTTGAGTTTTTGTGCAGAATATTGGATTTTTCAGGCAAAATTGATCATTTTCAAACAAAGAACATTAGAGTCCTCTTTAAGCTCTTTTTTGACTCGTAAAATATGAAAAGATTGCCGAGTTTTTCTTTTTAAGCTCGTTAAAACGGAATTAAAAGGACAGTCCACTTACAGCTCTTTTCTGACCGTATAAACATGAAAATATTGCCGGCTTTTGTCGTTTCAAGTTCGATATTGGTTATAAAACGACGTGTCGTTGGTCACTTTTTACTTTTTCAGATCAGAGACACTAATTATGAAAAGTATTCCTTGATTGTAATGGTCAAGCGGTTCTCTCAAGTATTATTTTATACTTTTTGGGGGTTGGGAGACACAAATTTACGAAAAAGGACAACCATGGAGTTTTCTTAAGTTTTTCTTCTGACTTCCTAAAATTGAAAAACGCCGAGTTTCTCCTATACTGGACTCGTTAAAATGTAACAGTAAAGGACCTGTTCAATTTCAAACAAGAACGAACCACTCCTTCTTAGGGTTCGAATTTTAAGCTAAGTTGGACTCATCCGAAGGATGAGCTTATAACCAAGCAAATGTTATCCTCCTCAAGCTTGTCAAAAATAAAGAGGTACTTGCCAAAAATGGTGGGGGAAAAGAGAGAAAAATGAACCTGCTTGTTATACTTTGCGTCTCAGAAAAGCATTCAACCACTCTTGAACACGACACTTTTTGTTCACCTAGGTTGGGGAATCCTTTGCCTAACAATTAATCAAACCATATTGAAAGTCTTCAGCCGGTTTCTGGGTATTAGCTTTGGGTCAATCATCACCAAACCATCTGCAGTGTCGTTATGTGTTCAAGAGGTCAATCCAAATAAACCATTCATCTGCAAAATACCTGTCATCCATTTTAACCATCCTTGAGTTAGTCCTTGCAAATATATTTCTTCAAACTTGATCTATGATTTCGTGTTGTGGGCTTGCCTACGACGGATCGCTTTCTATCGACTTCAGCTCATTATCTAGGAAGATGATCTAGAAATCGTCAGTACCTTGGAATCTGCATGCCTCAATGGCAGGTTTCTCGCCTTCGACGACAGGTTGCATCATTGACCTTCGATCAAAGGATTCTATGACATGTTCGACATCAGCTCATCTATTCACATTTCATGGATTGTACTGAGTACTTTGAGAGCCATTGACATTACTAGTGGTTTCTCTCACACTTGTTAACAATTTACATCATTGACTGGTAATCAAGTGGTTTCTACCATGTTCGACTTCGACACATTCATTCACATGGATAGAATCGTACTAGTTTGGGAAGCAGAAATCAAGACCCTGGATCTAGTTTCCACCATCCAGGCTGTGAGGAATTTTGTTATTCATTATACAGTGGACTATTCATAAACAGATGGCTGCGCCCATACTGTGTCTACATATGTCTATACTTGTGATGTATTACAAAATCATTCCTGTATCAAAGCAGTTTAGTTAGTTTTCTAGTCAGTTTTGATCTGAGTATGGGAATGCCTACCTCAGCGATGATATGTTCACATATATATATTTTGTATTGAATGTTTTTACAGGTTCTGACCAAGTTGTCTAGAGGATGATCCTTGAAATGATAAAGTACTTCACTCTTCTTAGATGAAAAATACTATCCTCATCTATTACAGACTTCGCACTTTAGGGGGCAATCTGTTGCACAAAATATTGTCACCATGACATTCTACAGTCAGTGTGAGTCTATCACCACTCACACTTTCCTCCTTTGCAAGTCTTAAACCTCAACTCTTCATGTCAAGCCTTGAAAAATGAGAGAAAGCCCTTAAAAATCTATAAAACTCTGGTTCCGCACTTTCTCTTAGCATTACCTGTGGTCCCACACCCACTGGTCATGTCCCCTACGTACCTGACCGCTCTGTTTCTGTGTAATGGGTGCAGACCCCTGTAAAAGTCAAAAAGGCACAAGTACATTCTTAAAAACTCACTTTGGGTTATTTCTGGAAGCTTCTAGAGGGAATCTTGAGGTGGCAAGTTCGCTCCTTTAGGGTTCATGCATCCCATACCTTAAGGAGCTAACCCCTTGATGTGAGGAGCTTATCCCTTTGAAGGAGGACTCTATCCCTTCATAGGTGGACCTGTAACCTCCTTCCTTTGCACTATAAAATGAGGCATTGGGCTGGTTACTGAGGAGGTTGAAAGCTGAATATTTTTTAGGGTAAATGCTGTTGGAATTTAGTCTTCCTAATTGAGCTTGAGAGGAGAGATTACATACCTTTTTTGATCTCATTGGGAAGAGTGTGAGGCTTGTCAAAGTAGAGGAGATTCTTTCTTGGACCCTGGGAGGAGCTTGTACAACATCAAGGCACCAAAGGTTGTAAAGTTCTTCTTATTTTCAAAGTTAATACAATCAAGTTTATTTTTCTCAATAAGCTGTCTTTTATGGTTTATTTCATGGACTCCTTGATCACCATGATGAATATGATTTATTATATTAGCTATGCAGGTGTTATTTGATGTGTGCTTGTTTGTGTTTGCAGGTTCTTAAAAGGAAACTCATTTGGACGGTTGAAGCGTGGCTGCCACAAACTAGCGTTGGACTTAAGGTAGGGTCTAAAACACTTCTTGGTTTTTATTTATAAATCGCAATATTTAGAGAAATGTAGATTTGCTTGTTCTACTTGTCGCTAGATATTAGTTGATACTAGGGAGATCGGTCTTGTCTGCAAGAACGATTTATTCGGCCGACAAGCTTATATTTATGTAGTGGTGGGAATTCCCACAGATTCAAATCAGCTGAAAGAGTACAAAAAGGAGATGTCATGAGTGAAATGATTGATCCTAGATGGAGCTCGGGATCATATATTCTCGCATATATACTTCCAAGAAGATGCAGGATGCTCTAACCACACTATATTAGGGTATTTCCGAGTAGCAAAAGATGTACCTCGAGGAGAATATTAGGCTCATCTGGATGCAGAAGGGGGAAGGCATAGACCCCTTCCTCTCTAGGATTTAGGAGGTTCGGGGCCAATTGTAAGTTGTTGGGGTAGCACCTCAACCCACAGAGCTTGTGAGATTGGCAGTCAACATTGTCTTTGAGGACTAGCAGGTCTTTATCCAAACCATATTAGGAAGATACAAGTTACCAGAATGGGACATAGTGTGAGCTGACTTGCAGTAGGAGGAAGTGAGGTGAGCTCTTCTAAAGATCTCTATCAGCGGCAGTAGCAACGGATAGAAGTAGGTGAAGGAGGAGGAGAATGTGGCCCTCACATCTAAGGGTCACAGTGAAGGACATGGGTAACAGAGGAAGAATAATAAGGACTTATCGAAGGTCAATTTCTTCAGGTGTGGTGAGCTTGATCAATTTAGTACCCAGTGTCATATCAGGAAGAAGGACAAGGAAGAGAAGTAAGACCAATAGGCAACTTTAGCCGAGATGAATGGATTTCCTCCAAGCTGGAGGAAGACTTCACTATGCTCGTTGATATACCTCCAGGGGTGAGGTGGGGTGCCTTTGTGTTGTAGCCCCAAAGCGCTACAATTGGGAAGGGTCCTTGAGGAGTCCACCTCATGGATCAATACCTTACTATGGGAGCTCACTATATTTAGTAGCAGGATGGATAAGTGAAAATTGATGTAGTCAGATGCCAAAGTGACGGTTGCAAATACTTAGAACTTATTTATTCTGACCTTTATATAGTGATAAAACCATGATTAACCTACATAACATATGTTTTGAACTTTACTAATTATTTTTCTAGGTATATTTGGAAATAATTATTAAAGAATAAGGATCATGTCTTTGAAAATTTTAAGGAGCCTAAGGCATTGGTTGTAAAGTAACGTGACCAATATATTAAATGTCAAAGATCTAATAATGACTAGAATATTTGACTAAGGTATTTGAGAACTACTTGTATAAAATTGGTATTATTTGGGAAATATATGCACCTTACACACCTCATCATATTGGTGTTTTTGAAATAGAAAATTAGATTCTAATTGGAATAACATAGTGTTTTATTCATGCCAAAGTTATGCCAATTTGATTTTAAATATAGGCTATCTACTTATTGAACTATAATTAAACATGATTTTAACCAATTTTGTATGGGATATGATCTCACTTGAGAAATGTATCAAAGGAAACCCTTGGAAAAACATCTAAAAACTTTTTGATGTATAGTTTAGGATCTTATTCTAAATGATAAGAGAAAAAAACTAGGTATAAGAAATCATTCTTATAATATAGTAGGATCTTCCAATGACTCAAAATCCTATAGGTTATGTTGTGATCTACATGTTTTTTCAAGTTTTTTAATTGGCATGGGTTTTGGTCTATGAGCCAATACAACAATGACATATTGTAAAGTTGAGAGTTGACAAAGGAAAAAAAAACATTGGGCATAAGAAAAAGAAAGAGAAAAGAAAAAATAATGGGTCCCCTCCTTCTCTTTTTGATTTTGTATGAGATTGATTAATTAACGAGAAAATGGTGGGGTGGATCTCCATCTATCACTGAATAGTCAGGCTGTGGAAGAATTCTGTCGGGACAACCAGCGTGGCAGAGAAGCCAATGTTAGACCCCAAAAGGTTAAGGTCAATGGAGCAGGCACAAATGATCAATGGCCAGGATTAACTCCGGGGGGTACAACCTCGCTTTCGAGCCCTGATCATTCACCTCTCTAGAGAGTGGGGACCATGCTTGCCACTAGGTGCACCAACACATCTTTGACATCAGTAAGAGAGTACGGTGCCCACAGAACCAATCTCTCCTCTCTCTCTCTCACATCCCATCCAACCTTATGGTGCCACATGTCCTTCCCACCACGTGTCACCTCATGTCTTGCCCCACACATCACATGACTATTTCCTCCGCCTATAAGCCCATGACTTGTTAGGCGATTCAATTCTATTTTTTTTTATACAATTGAGTTTTTTTACCTCTTTTCTTGCTTACCATGTCATCTGATTGTCAACCAACATATAGCCATTCCAGTGCTACTCCATGCAATTGTGCCTAATCACCAGGTGATCTGCAGTAGTTTGGCACTTAATCATTCTCCCTATGCTTAAAATAAACAAACCTACACCAAAACCCCTAAATCCAGGGAGATGAAAACCTCTAGTAATGTTGAGCCCTTCATGGATAAAGAAGTTGGGATTCATGATCCACCTTGCTCCTACCACTTGTCAAACCTCTATTTCGACTTTTATGACCAACATCTCAAGAGTGAGGACCCTTTTAGGGTCGTAGAGTCGGGGTTATACTACTCAGTCACCCCCACAGTCTACTAGCTTCCATAATTCATTTTCTAGCTTGCAACATCATATGTTTAAGAGAAGAATTGTTTCATATCCTCCTCTAGGGTGAAAATTCTAGAAATAACTCTAGAATCTTTTAAAAATGCTTTCATATACCCAAAATTCCCCAATCTATAGAAATCTACAGAGACCCCCTTGTTTTATACCTATAATGCGCTCGCAGCTAGAGAACAACATGATTTCTTTCAGTTGATTCTAGCCCTAGTTATCAAACCCTCCATATTGCAAACACATTCCCCATGCCTATGTTTTCTGAAGTTGTACAACCCATCATGATTTCCATTGCCCTACTCTTTGGGGAAGATGAAACCACCAACATCACTAAATCCACCATACGGTTCTTGTACACAATGATGCAGCCAGACATCATCTTTGGCATACCCTCATACCTTGCTGAATCCATAAAATTCTAGTTGCATCATTTTCCCATTACTGCTTATTTAAGATATTATTCTATTATGTTCTACCTTTTCTTGTACACCCATATAGAAGAATTTGAGTACTTGGGCCTTAGTATTATAGATTCCCGCAAACAGAGAAAATATGTGTTTGATTGGGACAATGTTGTAAAGAAGAAGCCTGACAATGAGGGTTTTTCTCAGTTCATTTCCACTTATATGTCTATTGCCTACAAAATTATAAATAACATCTCTCCTCCTAGAATCCTACCCCAGCAAAAGAAAATCCTTTAGCTCAGTGAAGATACCAGGGTGGGTGATTGGTACCTATTTGAAAACTATATTGAAATCAAAGTCTATGGGTCAAAACTCCCCCATACCACTTTCCTGTCTTTATGCCCATGAGAATCTTTGCCCTAGAATTTATTAGACAAAGCCTAGATGCTGATCAAATCCACTTTATTCCTGCCAAAAGGGGCTACATGTTTAAGTTGGGAAGGATGGTGGGTCCATTCATTATTAACACCAAACAATCCCTTTAGCAAGTAGAAGACATGTTGAAAGAGTTTAATTTTGAAATGGGAGAGGTGTGGCGCTATGATCCCCATGATGTCATATTAAAGAGGAGAATAGAGATTAATGCCTCTGCCTATGATCATGAGTATAGACCTGAACTTGGGTGGAAGGCTAATTTGGATTCTTGGCCCGTTAATATAGTAATGGAGATTGAAACACCAACTTCAAGAGAAAAGACTCAAAAGAGGAGAATGGACGAAGCTGGAGACATAGAGATGGAAGAGACATCATCCTGCAGGAAGGCTAAGCTCCAAGAGCAGGTAGAGGAAGATATTGAGACCAATTTTACTGAGAGGAACTTGGACCATTCAGGCTTCCAAGTAATCCTAGAATACCCTTAGCAATATGACATTTCTACATCTACAAAGATAGAAATATTAGGCTCTTTGGGAAGTGCATCAGCAGCAGGCCCCAAATGGGAAGAAGGGCGACTGACAGAGGAGAAAAAAAAGAAGGGTTAGGGATGAAATGCTACAGTAGATGGCATCACATTTAGTTCCTCATCAGACTAGGATCCTAGCTACTATGGAATTGGAAAGGAATCAGATGAATTTCTCTTTGTACCACCCCTTAGAACAATCCCTACCATAAGGGTCACAATTCAAGACTGTGGACCTGTCACGAGATATGGATAGTATCCCCATGCAGGACAAAATAAATTAGCACAGGCAGGCTAGAGAAATTATTTATAGTGAGATGAGAAGGAGTGCCTTGACTATACATAAGGCTAAGAAGTTATTAGAAAAAGCTACCACTAGGGTAAAGCAAGGAAAGACCAACTGTAGAGCCCTTCACCTGTAGAATGAAAGCTTCAAATAATTAATTGTCTAACTAGGGTGAACCCAAATGATAAATCTACTGTGGAATCCATCATTCAGGGATCACAAGATGAATTCTGGGAGTTGAGGCACAAATTTAAAATGCTTGCATTTGAACATGTGTAGTCCAAAGAGTTTTCCCAGGTAGAGAGTGCAAAGGAAATCATGGCCAAGGAGCTAATAGATAGAAACAATGAGGTGGTATTCCTCAAATAATGGGTGGTTGAGCTCCAACAAAAAATTGATTCTCACATATGTATGGTCATTGTGCTAGAAGATCCATAGAATCCCACTAAAAATTTGACCAAGGCCCTCATTGAGTTGCAATTGTCTGAGAGTGAACTCAATAAGTTGCAAAGTGATCTAGAGAATACCAAACACACTTTCACACAAAAGGAGAAGTAGCTAGAGACAACCAGAGGGAATGTGGAACAAATCAACCATAACTTGAAGACTGCAAATGAGGAGACAAAACTCAAGAACAAGTTAAAAGGTAATATGTCCCTCATTTAGGCCAGGCAACTAATTTGGGATAAAACTATTTCTAAAGTTAAGAACATCTAAGAGCATATAACCCTAGTCACAGAATAAAATATTACTGTTAAGGATACTGAATTCTTTAACTTGTTAGCTAAACAGGAATATGGAAGAATTCCCAAGACAACAAAGAAGTTTATCAAGTACCTCAACGAAAATAAAATTAATGATTTGAGGACAATGGATATTGTTAACAGAATAGGGGAAATTATTGATATTTCTAAGATGATTGAGAAAGAAGCAGCCAGGGCCAAAGCTGAGGAGTGTTTAGGTGATCTACTAAAATTTATGGCTGAATTTGATTTGAATTTTGGTTGAAGGACTAGAGATGGGTTTCCCAGTTGTTGGGATGCCCTAGGGAACCTTTTCCCATGGGAGAAGTATCAACAATTACTGGTGGAATCAAAGAGAAAAGAAAACTCTTCTCATGAGAAGACTTCTACCCTCAAAGGGAAGACTATATTCAACTATCTAAGAGGGGAATTTCAACTACTATAGTTGGTAAAAACTTTGTTCGTTGACAAGCCAAATTACACCAATCTCAACAACCTGAAGATAACTTATCACAACTTATTTTTCTCTCCCTTTCCAAACCCAACGTTGTGGAAAAAGTGCTATCAACTTTTTAATCCACCTCAACTTCGAATCATTGATCCGAGGTCCCTTCTAAAGGAACCGATAGGCCAATAATGAAGATATTTTGTTGTGTCAATCATGACATCTCATGTTATTTTTATGTTCTTGTTAATATTTTATTTCAAGAAGAGAATCAAGATTGTTATGTGATAATTAGGACAACTGTTCTAGTAATACACTTGAGCTGTTGAGTGGATATGCAATTACGAGATTATCAGGAAGGAATATTTTGTAATCGGTCCTCATCTATGGGACCTGTGAAAATTTCTGAATCTACACATCAGAAATCCTACTGCAATCACTCGTTTATCATCTCCTACTTGTTTTTACATTCAACAAGTTATTTAATTATTTAAAGAGTGATGAAAAACACCACTGCAGACTACACTGACATACAGATCATAAACTGAAATAGATATGAGACAACCACACAAGGGACACCATTATTTTTAGACAAACGTCCTTAGAAAAACCTAATGCGGGAAAACCGATGCAACCTATAGAGGGTTTGCATTATTAAGCAAAAAAAATCTGAGTACAACATGTTTCCTCTCACACCGACTAACCTTTCAGATAAATATTGGCAACAAGAAATACATATGAGGGTTTACCTCATTCTCTAAGTCACAATTGATCCAATGAATGGCTGACTCTGGCAAGAACTGCGAAAATCCTAGCACAATCTACTTTGTGTGGGCCAATGTCTTGCCTCTAGGAGACTGTGTCACTTCTTTGCTGGATCGATTTTCTCTCAGGAGCTTTGAATTCAGCCCTCCCAGCTTAGAACATCGAACTCCCAACAAATCTCAACTTTTGACAATTATCTTGCACTGCCACTGCAAGAACCCTCTTGGCCTGCATCAACCTTGCATGAGCCCTTTTATGAGCTACGTAGGTCTCTGCGCTGCCTCTCTGATGCTACTGTTTCCTCTTTGCCTAGTACTCATTGGCTCGGAACTCCCTTCTGATCCAACTCTCTACTACTGCCCCTCTCATTGCAACTCAGATCACCTATTCGATTTTCTTAGCAAACCACGCCCCAGAAAAATCGAACTGATTGATCAACTTGGTGTGTCTCCAACTGACCCTCAAGCCTCCTCTTATACTTTTCCTGTTGATGAATCAATGGGTAAGATTAAAACATACTTGATCCTTGTCTCTTAGAAGCTTCTCACACATATTTTTATTAATACCCATTAATATTTTTATTTTCCAATGTTTAGACTTAGGAACCCATTAAAAATATTAAGTATTTCGATAACTCATCATCTAGGTGGAATTTCTCCAAACAATTTCTGGGTCTTGGAGATATCATGTGTTCTATCCCCTCCACAAAATTTTGGAGCTAGAGCGCATCCAATGCTACCCAAAATCAACACTCTCTATTAGAAAGGAATGTGCTCAGTAACACTTCTCAATAGAAGTATTACACCGATCCACTGCATCGGTCCTCTGTGCTACTGATGCTTGGCCTACTGCCCTTCATCCAATGCGTTGCTACATCCTGTACTGATGCCCATGAATCTACCACTATCACTGCTACATCTGTACTGCAACTCCCTCTCAAAATGCTACATCATGTTGCCCATAGAACTGCCATTGCTAACTGCTACACTGCAACTTAGTTATTGAGAAGTAAGTAACTGAATCTTCACCCAAAAAATGACATGTTGGTCAGTATGGATGCCTTGTGATACTGAAGCTACCTCTGCTGCTAATATGTATTGACCCTTTGCTGCTACTGCGCTACTGCAATCTGATCTGTGCCTCTCGCACTACTACAACATCCACTGCACTGCTTCAGACTTTGTCACTCTAGCTTTGCCATTATTGCTCCTTCACACCTCACACCAACTGACACCTGTTATTTTGCTATTGTCGTTAAGGGCTTCCATAGCTGTATGTGATCCAAGAGTTTGGGCACCTCAAGGATCCTGCCCCTGATGTAGTCCTCTCGACTACAACTCCATGTTGCACTCATGGCACAATCATCATCCTTGCCTTCCCTGCCATCTTTCGTTGGAGCAGCCTTTGAGTTAGAAGCCTCCTCCTTGCCCTTTTTTTGGGGGCATTGAGTGGTGAAATGTCCAAGTTCCCCACACTTGAAGCATCTGACCTTGGAAATATCCTTCTTCTTTCTCTTCTGCTACCCTTGCTATCCCAATGATGTGAGAGCTGCATCCTCCTCCTCTTCCTTCTTGACCCGAGTTCCTTTGTTGCTACTCATTGCCTTGGTCAACCTCTTGATCTCTTATTGTTGAAGAGCTGCCCACATCTCCTCCCAACTGGGGAGAGTCGCTCTGCCCAAGATACTTTGGAAAAATGTCTCCTAGTCCTCGGTGAATGCATTTAGAGCAGTCCTGACCATGAACTCAGGATCTGGTGTAGACCCCATGGAAGTCAACTGGTCATGAATCCCTTGCAACCTAAGGAGGAAGGGATCAATCTCTTCTCCCTTCTGCATGTGATACTGTCTCAACTGATTTTCCAATAGAATTTTCCATTGAACGGAAGTCCCCTGGTACAAGGTGGTCAGTGTTTCCCACATCTCCCTTTCTGTGTCCTTCTCAGCAATGTGTGGGACCACATGATCTTTGATCCAGTCTAGAATCATGCATTTAGCCTTTTCCTAGGCCTCCTCGTACGTCTATAGTGGATCAACGTTGACCGGAACATCAACTACCTTCAAGGCATAGTCCTTGATGCGATTCTTGTCTAGGACTGCCAGGATACTGGCCTTCCAGATGACAAAATTGGATGCTCCATCCAATCTGTCCTAATCCCTTAGTCCATTTACAACCATCTCTGCTCAACAAATATAAGAATGGTTCTCTTCTCCCTCTCCTACTGTTAATACAACAAGACTCAGATATAGATTTATTCGGCACTATAAATCATCTAAGTAACAAGCTCCTCTAGACTCCCTCTGAATCCTGATTTCCTTCACAGAAATCCTCTGGCCAAATGTTGAATCATTCCTCTCCAATCCTCCTTTGCTACTGCAACTCGGATCTAAATTTCTTTGGCTAGAAATCTATCAAGGAAATGGCTCCCTCTACCTTAGCTATGTCTCCTCAAACATTGTTCTGCACCAACAACAACAACGTCCCACCAGCTCTTCAATTTGATCTGTAATGCTCCCTCTGCCCCAACATCTGAAGAATCTTAGCTCCTCAGGCTCTGTGTAGTCACCGCATGAGCTAGATCAGCTCCTCCTGGCCACTACGTCACTATTTCCAGGCTGAAAAAGATGATGTGGCTCTGCATGAGCCTGATTTGCCTCTATTTGCTTCTGCACTAGCCCAGAAAGCTGACACAATCACTGCGTGGGCTCCTCCCAGCTAATGTGTCACCCTCTCTTGTCTCAAAATGCTAACGCAGGCACTGCGTGTGCCTCTGTGTCACCTCTTCTGCACTGCATCACTCTCCCTTCTACGTCTCTCACTCTGGAACAGTTCTACCACTCAGGACAGTGGCCTCTTTGCAGCAGATTTGTTGAATCACCCAGCTGATGGCTTCATTGTCCTATGATCTACAATCCTCTGATACCATGTGAAAATTTATGAATCTACACATCATAAATCCTACTTAAATCACTGGTTTATCATCTCCTACTTCTTTTTACATTCAACAAGTTATTTAATTATTTAAAAAGTGATGAAAAACACTACTGCAGACTACATTGACATATAGATCATAAATTGAAATAGATATGAGACAACCACATAAGGGACATCATTATTTTTTGACAAACGTCCCTGGAAAAACCCAATGCGGGAAAACCGATGTAGCATATAGAGGGTTTGTATTATTAAGCAAGAAAAATCTGAGTACAACTGGTTGCCTCTCACACCAGTTAACCTTTCAGAGAAATATCGACAGAAAAAATACATACGATGGTTTACCTTGTTCTCTAAGTCACAACTGATCCATTGAATGGCTGACTCTGGCAAGCACTGTGAAAATCCCAGCAAAATCTGCTCTGTGTGGGCTAGCGTCTTGCCTCTGGGAGACTGTGTCACTTCTCTGCTGGATCAATTTTCTCTCAGGAGCTTCGACTTTAGTCCTCATGGCTCAGAACATCGAACTCCCAGTAAATCTCGAACTTCCGACAATTATCTCGCACTACCACTGCAAGAACCCTCTTGGCCCGTGTCAGCCTTGCGTGAGCCCCTTTCTGGACTGCGTAGGCCTCTGTGTTGCCTCTCTGATGCTACTGCTGCCTCTCTTCCTGGTACTCATTGGCTCGTAACTCCCTTCTGATCCAACTCTTTGCTACTTCCCCTCTCACTGCAACTTAGATCTCCTATTCAATTTTCTCAGCAAACCATGCCCCAGAAAAATCGAATTGACTGATCAACTTGGTGTGTCTCCAACTGACCCTCAAGCATCCTCTTATACTTTTCCTATTGATGAATTAACAGCTGAGATTAAGTCCCTAATCAACGACTAAGATTAAAACAGACTTGATCCTTGTCTCTTAGAATCTTCTCACCCATATTTTTATTAATACCCATCAATATTTTTATTTTCCTAAGTTTAGACTTAGGAACCCATTAAAAATACTAATTATTTTAATAACTCCTCATCTGGGTGGAATTTCTCCAAACAATTTATGGGTCTTGGAGATCTCATGTATTCTAGCCCCTCCAAAAATTTTTGGAGCTAGAGCACATCCGATGCTACCCAAAATCAATAGGACCCTATAAAATGGTTTGAGAGACTCATTAACATGGTTCTAAATTTTATTATCCATAGTGGCTTTAACCTGTGAATTTTGTAAGTGTTTGAAGAACTATAAGATGTATGCTTTTTGAAGATTAATAATGAAGTTTTGGTGATTCCAAATGTTGAATTGTGTAGCATGTAATTCTCTCTTTGTTTATATTTTTCATATGTGTTTCTATCCTCGTGGAAGGCATGTAATTGTAGTTGCTGGACTTAACCTCAAAGTTGTGAATTCATCTATGTCATGATTTTGATAAATGCTGCTTGTGATGTATGAGGTAGAATGTCCTTAAAATGAGCTCCACACTTTCTGAATTTCTTTTACATCACCTGTTTCATATTTCAACCAAAGTCCAATGCATAGGATTTTGATATCAAACCACTTCATCGATTTCCTTTCTTTATGTTCTTTTGTTCCATCGATACTGCCATGAAAATATAGCTACATGTTCTGTGGGTAGGCCACAAAATATGAATGTTAAATCCTATAAAATAATGCTCAATATGTGTGTCTATTGAATATGCCTTTGGATAATATATCTAAACCAATTTTAACTCATCTTATGTTTAAATCTTGAATACTACCGATATATCCTTTAGACACTTTAAGATGTCCTAGGCACTGACCCCTATGATCAACCCTAGGGTTGTCTCTAGGAGCTACAACAGGTTGCCTGATCCATTCAATTAGTAATTTATGTGTATGAAGAATGTTGTATTTTATTATAGTGATTTCAGTGCTTCTCTATCAAACTCCCCTTCTATATGGTTAAGTAGTGGTCCATTTGAAATTTGTAAATAATTTTGGATTTGAATATATATTTCACAACATTGATCAACATGTCAATCATCTTTTCAAATTGATAGTCAAATATCCTAATAGATTTTTCTTACAATTTACCGTCAACAACATAGTTGACTAGAAGAAATGGATCTCCTAAATATTTGACTATGAACTGTCAGAGATGTAGGTGATCCTTCTACAAGGGATTCTATCCATTTCCAAAGAGTGACTAATACAATTGAAGCTAGTGATGTTCATGCAAGTAATTACATAACTTAAGAAAGAGTATATGAATGAAACAATGTGGTAGTGTTTACTTAGTGGCATGTGGATTAGAGGCATGTTATACTGATACATATGTAGATACACATTATTAACTTGCATGAGAAAATGTTAGGATAAAAATTACAAATCTTTGATGGATTAAAATTTTTTGGATTTGGTTCCCTCACTATAAGGAAATGATGCATTGAATTTTCAAGGAATCTATAAAATTAAGTTCATATATTAATGTGTTGTTAATAGGTGATGCAAGAGCATCATTTAAATTTTGTTTCCTTGTGTAATAGGACCTAGAGTTTTCTAAATTGATCTACAAAGGAATGAACTTGTTTCTTTCATATATCATTTAATGTAATCAATGCAATACAAAAACATATAGTTGGAGGAGTTTAGTAGTTTTAGGGATAGTCAAGGTATTGGATTTGATTTGATATTTCTCAGGAATGGAGGATTTTGCTTTGAATTCACACAAAATCAAAGGATCTATTTCCAAATTGATCCTACCTTGGGATCTGCTAGGCGATGGGTGAAAGATAAAAACTAATTTCCTACTCACAATGTAAGAACAAGTAATGCAATCAATGGAGGAAAGTATGTAAATTGCGACACCTTATAACCTTCATAGGCTAGCGTAAACTGAAAACCCCTCATAATAGTTGGAAGCCCTACTGCAACCCATAGATCTCACTCCAAATCCTTGATCCGAACCCCTACACACATGCACAAACAAATAAGGACAAAGTTTACCTCCATAGAAGGGAAGTTAGATTTCACTATGAACTATTACAACAAGTAAACCATAATATCACATATACAAATATGAAATGGAAAAGGAAATAAATTTTCCATTCATATAATAACAATGGTACATAAAGATATTATACCTTGATCATAGTGTATACTCTCCTATGATCTCTTAGTTCTCCTCTTCCCTCAACTTATAGAAAAAATAGGCTCATTTGAGATGCAAGAGAAAAGTTTTATGGTGATATTTTACTAGAATTACTGGGCCATCTCTCTCTGATTCTTCCTCTCACCCTTGAGAGAGTCTCACTAAATAGGCCTTTCCTAGATCTGGGAGAATGTATCTAGATATGTGATTGTTGTTAAGGGGATTGAAATTTTTGTGACTAAAGGAATTATTATTAAGGTATCTAGGATGAGGTAGCATATCATATTTTTAAAATACATCTCCTATGAAGGAAGGCTAAGTATAGTTTATGTTTATCAATTCAAACTCCTATACCAACTAGACACCAACCACACTTATAACTTGTAGAGACCATAAATGTTCCATACTTCTTGCTACAATCCATAAATAGAATTATTTCCAAGGAAAAAAAGGGGGTAAACATGAGTTGTTATCCCATCATGGGCTCATTCAACTACTAGTTTTCCTTACTTTAGATAAGTTGGAGCACATCTTCTTTTCAATTGATTTTGTGCTTATACACTCTTCCTCTCTCTTTCCTATCGGCATCAAGGTACTAACTAACAACCTGGTTTTGTGTAAACTCTAATAGGATCTATGTCTATAAATATCCATATCTTTTCCCCTACATCACCCCTAGGAGCATGTGCTTATTCCAGATTCTTATTTTGAGATCGTTGTGTTAGATACCTATACCAATAGGTTTCATATTTCATGATGGGCAAATGAAAGTTCCAAATATGCTCTGCTTTGGTGATGCAAAGATCCCATATTTCCAAGAGAAGACAATGTGTGTACATAAGCCTGATGTTGACTCAATTTTGATGGATGGTCCAACAGCCTAATCTGGATCATGCCATGCTTCAATTTTCTGTTGTAGAATAGAGAAAGAAGTCTGTCCAAACTATCTAATCTTGGCAGACCACTAGTTAGGTAGAGAATTAAGGTTCCCAACTGCTTAATCTGGGACCTTGGAAGCAATAAGGGTAATTCTAGATAGAAAATTAAAAGAAAAAGCCAAAAGAAAAGAAAAGGCACATGAGGGTCTGCAAGTCTAAGTGCACCCTCCATGAAGAAAACAAAAAATGCTAGGCAAGTAGATGGGTAGGTAGAGGGGGTTGCAGAAATGTCATTCCTTGCAATTGAATCTTGCTGGTCTAACATCAAGGAAACATCAATGGATAGGGAAGCTCCTCTTCCCCATCACTTTGCAGCAACTCAATGGAGCATGTCTAACTTCCTAATCTCCCCCCTCACATTCATTGCTAACATCCCATTGCCAGCCATGTTCATGGAAGAATTCAAGGTCTTATGGTGGTTCTTGTTTATTTAAAAGCCACATTTCTTGTCTAAAATTCTTTTCATTTTGATCTACTTCCTAAACTAAGTTGATTTCATATAAAACTTAGTGTTTCGCCCCCTTCCTCCACTCATACTAACTTCTAAAAATTCTTATTATCTAAATCCCCTATGTTCCCCTTTTTTTTCCCTACTATTATAAACACTATGGTGTATAAATCCCAAGCAATGTATAAATATTCCCTTCCCCTTGGCATTATAGCTATATGTCCAAAATCAGGGATTAAATTGACCTCTGGTCTGTTTAAGAACCTAAGCCCTACCCCTCTTTCCCTTCAAAAACCATTGAAACCATTTACCCACTTCATTTGCAAAAAGACCTTGTAAAAACCCCACTATTACCCCTAACCCGCATTATTTGCAAAAATGCACCAAAAAAACCATTATTCGGCTTTATCCAAAGTTTGGCGCAAATGCGCATTCTTATAAAAAAATACATTGAAAACCCATATTATCCGCCAAAGTCCTAAGTCCCGCCGGGCACGAATTACACAAAAAACATTATTTTATTCCCGCTCGCTGACCGTATCGTCCGAACGACTTGATGACCCGTCGACCGTCGGATCTGGGCTTTCCCATCCGACGGCCCAGATCCATATCGGGTCGGCCCCGATATCCGTAAGTTATCACCCGAGAAATTGTCAGAGGGTGACGTCAGGCCTCTGCCACGCGTCACCCCCGTATTCTCTCGGGTCGCCCTCTGACAAAACCGCGGCCGTATCTAAGGCGGTCCGAGAAAATCCACTTACCGCTTATGGTTTTCTGCTGCTCACGTCACCTCCTCGTCACTGCCACGTCGTGCTCGCGTCATGCCACATCGCCGCCGCGTCAGCGCCCCTGTCCGCCACTGCTCCGACCTGTCCGCCACCTCATCATCCCCGTGGACCACTCACAGGCCGCCACGTCACTCGATGACGTCATGCTGACGTCATTCGACCCTGACCCCACCTGATGATGTCATGCTGATGTCATCCACAAAAAGCGCCAAAATCCCAAAAGTCCATATTTTTGTCGAAAAACGCGGCTTTTCTCACTTTTTGCAAAAACAAGAACTATTCTGCTCTGCATGCAAATTACGTTCATTCGTTGCCAACCTGCAGAAATCAACCCAGAGACCGCCGACGCTTCCATCCCACCTGCACTTGTAGCCATTGCCGACAGTTTACCAGGTATTTATCCAAAGCATTCCTCTGCGCTTGGTTTTATCTTTCATTGTCCAAAGATAGCTTAAAAGAGTAAGAAAACACTGAATTTACCAGTAAATCCCCGGTGGTTGGCCTTCATTTTCAACTGTTGAATCGAAATTCACCTGCAGAGCCTTGTTTGTCCAAGTTTTCACCAAACCTGCAGTCTATCCGCGCATTCGTGGACTTAAAACCCGAACTACTCTAATTCACCGTAAAGAGAGTTTTTCAGGCCTGACATTTGTTCTGGCAGTCCTCTGTGCAGTATTTCAATTGCTGCTATTACAATTTACCCTCTGTTCCTTTGCAATCTACCTCTCTGCTTTAAAGATACCCCTCTGTGCTGCTCTGTTCAGTAAAACCACTTCACATACAAATCAGAGGCCTTATTAGCCATGGAAACACCAATAGCATTGAATATTCAACCTCTGAATGCCCCACAAAGAGAATTAGAATGGAAGGCCCTGGGGGATAAGGATTATCAGATGATAGACTCATTTTCAATGAATTCCAAATTTAACATCCATCTGCTGAATGAGTTAAAGGCCCAACACCTCAGTGGAGCTGATATATTAGGGATTTGGGACTCCAACTTGCCCATTTTTAACCTTCCTCAAGTCAATTCCCTTCCAGACTTGATCCATAGATGCTGTGAATGCTATGATCCATGTCAGAGAGCTGTTCTCAGTCCCACAGGCTCAGTCTTGTTTCATATTACCCCTGAGGCCATAAATGAGATGCTGCACTTTCATTCTGCAAGACCATTGACTCCTCTCTCCATGCTAGATTTATTAAAGAAGGGGGGCAACCTGTCCAGTGCCCAGATCATCAAAATCAATCAGTTATTCATACAGCCAAGCTCTGAAACTGTGAGAACGCCTCCTATTGGAAATCCGTACCTCAATGACTTGGGCAAAATGCTTGTAGATTTGATCAGCTATGTCTTGGGCTACAAGGGAATTGAGGATGTTGATGACACCATTATGGCTATGTTGTCCATATTTTCTCCTGGAAAGCCTCCTGCTGTGCACTATGATTATGCTACATATATTGCAAACAAGATTCATGAGCAACTGATGAATCTAGAAAGGGAAAAGGTGTTTAGATACACCTCATACATATATCATCCGTTCTTATTTTATCAACCTGACAGTTTCCCTATTCCTCTCAAGAAACTTGATGCCCAGGGAAATCCAAGGTTGGTTGTGTTTTGGACTTCAATTTTTCATCACACCTCTTGCTCACCATACACATACTGTGAATTCATAGACCTTTTCATTCATCCAGCTTTGACCTTGTTATACGGTGTTCCTCCTCCAAGATTGACTGATGAAATGCAAAGAATTCTCCATCTCTCTAAGTCCTACAGCATTGGTGATTGGTACTTTTACCAACACCACACAGTAATCAGAATATATGGCTGTGAGTTGGACCCTTATAGACTGCCAAGATATGTCCCCATGAGACTATTTGCCTTGGAGTATTTCAGGCAGTTTGGAAATGCAGACATGATCCATTTCCATAGTAAAAACAAGAAAGTGCAACTAAAAGTCAGGAACCAGCTAGGCCCTTTCCTTTACAACATAAGGGAGGAGGGATGGAAGGAAGCAGATGGTATGTTAGAGACCCTCCAATTGGAAACCAGTTTTCGCTGGGTACCTTATGACCCTAATCATTTCATTTCTCTCAGGAGGGTAAAACATAAATTGGGTGGCTATGCTCATGTCAGATTGCCTCACATTGAGAAGTATGCCAACTTATTGAGTTGGAAAGAGGGCACCCTAGAAGAGGCAGTTACTAGAGAGAAAATGATACAAAGAAATGCAAAGAATATTGAAAAGGAGGCTGACTTGGAAACTTGTGGACAGGTTTCCTCTTCATATCAAAGGCAACTTGGAGCAGCGGCCTCATCTTCTACAGCACTGCAGGCAGCCCTACAACAGAAGGAAGGAGGCCAAACATCTCAGCCCCCTCCATAAATAATCAACCTTGAGGAACCCCCTCAAACTAATGCTCCTCCTACAGAGCAGACAGCTCAAACAGTGCCATCTACATCAGCACCAGCACCAACAACAGAGCAGGCTCCAAGCCTTGATATGCAGAAGCTGAAGAATGAAATTCAGGCCTTAGAAGCCCAAATGGCAGAGTTAAATGAAGCCAGGGAGAATTTGGCTAAGCTCAATGAAAAATATGACAAGTCAAAGCAAAGCATAGCTGAAAAGGGAAGAGAAGTGAAAGCTCTCAAAGAGAAGATAAAGGAGCTGGAGAAAGAGCTCACCCTTGACAAAGTGGTGGCTCAGCTCAAGACAGTTTTATGGGCCAACATTGGCCAATCAATCACAGATCAGTGGCAATACATTGAGACTATTCATGAGCAAATAGAACTCATAGGAAAAGCACACAGAGAAGTCCAGAGATCAAGGGCATCTCTAGGCAACATGCCTGAGGTAGCCAACAGAATGATTAATATGCTGAACAACCGTACAGGTCCTCAGCTGGCAGCAATGGGAATTCCCAACAGAACTGAAACCATTTTGTTGATAAAGAGGGTCCTGACATTAAGAATCCTGGTACAAACACTGGAAAGAAGAAGACAAGACATGCAGACAGAAGTAAACAGGTTTATGGATAAGTTTGCAGCATTACAAAACAGAGGTCTTCCTGGCTTACTGAACAGCGCAGGGAAGCTACTTTCACATGAGAACTATGCTAAAAGGGTCAATACATTTGCTACCAATCAGATCACTGAAAGACCAAGTACCTCAGAAGAAACAGGGCCAGCATCTGGGCAAAGTCTCTATAACAGAGTAGAGAACTTATTTTTCATTATGAATGAGATCAAACATTTGTTTGAAGTGCCTCCAAACTTCTATAAATATACAGAGGCAGATGAGACCTTAGATGCAATTTTGAGACATCAATTGCCCACACAGGAATGGTGGACCAAAATGATACAGATGATACTGTGAACAAGAGGCTCTCATCAAGTTTTTTCATCAAAAAACATAAGTTATCATATACAGGAAAATTTGATGCATTCAGTATGTATGAAGAAGAGTGGACTGAGCCAACTCAGCAAAAAGATTCGGCCACCAAAGCAATACTGACAGCTGCAAATGACAGAGCCGAAAAAGCTACAGCGTGACAGAGCATAAAGACACATCAGTCAGCATTTATTCAGAACGCTCGACCGACTCAGTGGCCTCCAAAGGTCAAAAAGTCTTCTGACAGAATTAAAGAGCATTCGTTTTGTATTAAGAGCAGCAATAACTTCCTTATCTGCTATTCTGTAAAGTTGGTAAACATATTTATTTCTTAAGTGACTCAGCGGTTCAGATATTTTGTGTAACCGATTGTATATATTCCCCCTCGCATAAGCTTGCAAGGGGTTGTTGTTGATTTTCTCTTCTAGAGATCTTATGCTGTAAATTTTCAGAGTATTAATACAAAGGCTGATGGAATTTCTAAAGTTCTGCGTTGTCTGAGGCGTTGTAGTGTGTTTGCTGAATGCTACAGGATTCCTGCATATTTCATGGCACAATAAGTTTCCTTTAAACTCTTCGTTATGTGTTTTTATTGTTTCTTCATAACTCATTCATGTTCTATGTTTCACAGTTTAATAGCAAAGAAAAAGAATAGTTCCAGGATTTATTCATAGAATACCCTGAACTCAATCTATGCTGTTATAAATGTTTTCTTCAGTTATAGTTATAAGGGTGTAATTCTTAATTGCTGCACCTTCACACTATATCTTTCACAGTGATTATTGTTTCAGGAATTCAAGTTTGCTCCTGTGCAATATATCTCTTTCTCACACCCCCAGCTTAGTGGAAAATTCTTAATTGCTTTTCACTGGTTAAACACACTTTATAATCACAATTTCAAGTTTGTTCCATGAGGTATTTAAATGGCCCTGCAGTTTCAGCAACTCAACTCAATATTTCAAACAACCCGTAGCCACGGACTCCATAGCCCAATGGATGAGAACTATCTGAAGATTTCCACCTTAGGTACAGAGAGACATCCCTCAACCAAAGCGTAAAACCAAACCCTGAACTCATAACTAGCCTAAAATCTTCACAAAACAGAGACAAACCTTAAAGAGAGAGCCCTCTCTGATTACAGTTGGGCTAGAAACTGTAATCCAAAGCTTGGTTAGTGGTTACCCCGGCCGTATTCCCTTGGGAGTCAAATGGAACAACCTGGGTGTTAACACGTTGCTTCACATTTCATTCATGGTACGCCAAGGGTGGTTTCAGTCAATCCAATAAGAATTCATTCATCCAAAGGAATTCCACATGATAACTTTATAAGATATTTGTGGTCGTCATCTAAATCTCTATATTGCTTTACAACTTTCCAAGCTCGTGTTTCATCTTTAAGTTCTGTTGGCATTATGGATGATTTATTTTCCTTGATGATAACTTACTTGATTTCATTGTCAAAAAGATGATTTTGCAGGCTGGAACACATGATAAATAAATGATGATAAAAGACATGATAGATCAGAGACAAATGGATGTTGAATATTGCGAAAGCATACACGGATATTATGCATAAGGGTTCCGTACATACACGACAGTTGTGAAGAAAATTCACGTGCAAAATATGCACCATGGTAACTTGAATACCAGGGGTCTTTACCATGGTATTGGCCCATAATAATGAGTGTGTCAATGGTTATTTGATCTCGTCAAAGAATACCAACGACATTACTAAGGGATTGGCCTAAGGTATTGGCTAAGGCTAAAGCTATATAAGGAGATGGAGATCAAAGTGTTATGTGTGCAAGTATTGTGTTTTCTATGAATGATTTGATCTGAAATAGGTGTGCACTAGGGAGAAAGGAGAAGACTCAGATCTGAAATATATTGACATGTATGCTTAGTTGATTTACTTGTTGCAAATGTTTAATATTGATGAAACTGTGATGCTATGATCTAAACAATTTATTCAAAACTCTGTAACAATAGTCAAGGAAAGTGAAACTATGTTTGTAGTGAAAGTTTTCAGATATATATGCAGGTATGTTTGGGCATAGTCGTGTACATACACAGATCCACCTTTGAAGGGTCATGTATATATTCTACGAAATAATTTTTCAGAATGTGCAAATTTGTACAATTTTCACATGGCATCAGAGGTGCAAGTGAAGGAAGAAGAGAAGTGCTAGTAGATATAGTGTTGAGCAGAAGCGGGAGTTCTAAAAAGCTATAGGAGGCAACAGTTCGAAACCCCCAGAGGGATGACGCAGTTCCAAGATGGGAGGGAGTATTTTCGACGTAGTCTCTCTCCGAGCGAGTCAACGGAGAGAAGGAATTCCAGTTTGAACTTTTTCCAGGGTAGAGGGAGTAGCGTTGAAGCCTCAACGTGAGAGAGCTGGTGGGACACAGATTTTTTAGCATGTAGATTACTGGGCTGAAAAATGTCAGAAGAGAGAAGAGAAGCACCCTGAGGGAACTTTTCCTCAGCAGACTTCCCACCGAGAAGTCCGTTTTGTCATTGGATGAGCAACACTAATGAGAAGTAGAGAGAGTATTTTCTACAATTTTGGCAGGTATGTCAACTAGTGGCTTGAGCAATCAGGACAGGTTGGATGGAGCATCCAACTACATCATCTGGAAGGATAGAATGTCAATACTTATAGATGAGCATGCCCTCAAGACATACATTGACAATGTGGTGGTTGTCTTGCGGATGCAGATCCTTTGAATAAGTACAAAGATGAGATGGTGAAGGCTAAGAGGATGATCCTGGATGGATTCAAGGATCATGTGGTGTGTCACGTTGATAGCAAAGGGAGTGCTAAGGAGATGTGGGATGCCTTGGCCACATTATATCAGGGATCTTCTGAGCAGCGGAAGATGTACTTGGAACAGAAGCTGAGACCTGCTCAGATGCAAAAGGGAGAGGGTGTGGATCCATTCCTCACGAAGTTGAAGGAAATCCGTGATTAGTTGTCTATTGTGGGGCATACACCTTAGGATTTAGAGTTGGTTATATTGGCCCTCAATTCTGTCTCTGATGAGTGGCAAGTCTTTGTCCAGAGTACCCTGGGTAGAGCAACATTGCCTAATTGGGATGAGATGTGGGAAACTCTAAAACAAGAGGAGATGAGGAGAGACTTATTCAAGGTCAAACTTGATGGAAGCAACAACAATAGTGGGTCGAAGTCCAAAGAGGAAGAGGATAATGTAACCCTTGCATTGAAGGGATAGTAGGAGCAATGAAGACGCAAGAAGGACGTCTCGAAGATCAAGTGTTTCAAGTGTGGTGAAAAGGGTCACTATGCTACTCAGTGTCCTCTCAAGAAGAAGGAAAAGGATGAGAAACACGATTCGAAGGTTGCACCCGTGAATATCAAAGTGGAGGAGTTCACCATAATATTTGAGATACCTCCAGGAGGGAGGTGGGCTGATTTGGAGTTGTAGTTCAAAAGAGTTGCAGATGGGTAGAATCCTTGAGGAGTCCACCTTTAGGATCATTTCCTTTCTATAGGAGCCCAGATAAGAAGCAGCAGGATGGAATCATGTCGAATGGTGCTGAGGATTGCCGAAGAGATAGTTGCAGTGGCTAGGAGAGCCAAATACTGAACAACACAGAGCAGAGTTGGCAGTAGTGTAGATGGAACAAAGTAATATTTAGCAACAACACAGTAGATTCAGAGGGTTAGTGCTGAGACTAGCAACAGTCAGGCTTCAACATTCACATGGTAGCATACTAAACACATTTATCTCAGTAATTTTAGATGTTTTTCCGTTGCTCTTAGAAACAATTTGCAATGAGTAGCAGTTGGCAGTGGCAGTGCTAGCAGCAACACAAATGCAACACTTGAGAGGGAGATGTAGTATGGATGCAATGTTGACAGTGGCAGTGTCACCAATATTGCAATTACAACAACGTAGTAGTTGGTGGAAGCATGTCAAACATCAACAACATAGAGGATGATGCTTTAAAGTCAGAGTAGTATGCAACATCATATATTGCTAGAGCACATTCCTCGCTAAGATGGAGTGTTGATTTGGGGTAGCATCGGATGTCCTCTAGGCTTCAAATTTTGCATGGAGGCTTGGGAACATGTATTCCATAGCAACAAAAAGCATTTTGGGAAATTCCACCAAGATTCAATTTTATTAAAATAATTACTATTTTTTAATGGGACCCTAAGTTTAAACTTAGGAAATTAAAAATATTAATGGGTATTAACCTAATTGTGGGTGTAACTTCTAGAAGAAGACGGAGATCAAGCCAAAACAATCTGAGACTTTGATTAGGAGTTAATCTAGGCCGTTGGTTGTCCAACATAAAGATATAAGAAGGGGCGTGAGGGTCATTTGGAAAACACACCGAGAGATCAAGAGATCGAATTTTTGAAGTGAGAAGTTCTCAGGAGGAAATTATGATCAAGGAGATTTCTTGTAGAGAGAGCCAGTGAGTATCTGGAAGAAGGAATTTTTCCTAGTCCGGAGAGTATGAGGCAGAGAGAGGGAAGAATGACATCCAGAAAGAGGCAGACACTAGCCACTGTAGAGCTGACGTAGTGGTAACACACGCCTTAGAGGGAAATCAAATTCCTGTTGAGGAAATCAAGTTTCAGTAGCCAAGAACCCTAGTGTGAGACTGGGAGGCAGAGATTGAAATTTTCAAGCCAACAAAGGGTACAAAGAAGAAGCAATATGGTATCTAGAAGGGGTGACATAGGAACTACATGGGAGTGACATAGTTTTTCATAGAGGCTACATAGAGGCTTCAGTGCAGCGTGATCATACTTAGATTCTCCTAGTGATAGGGTGAGATCATTTTACCATTCATTTTGTCTAGTTTCTCTCTATATCGGATTGCTAGTTGGGCATTCAAGAATTGTACTCAGATTTTCTCCTGCATAATAATAAAACCCTCAGATCTGTTGCACCATGTTTCCCTCATTGGGTTTTTCCGGGGACATTTGTCCAAAAATAACGGTGTCATTGTGTTGTATTTTCTTTCTTTCTCAGTCTCTTGTTTCTGCATATAAATTTAATTTAGTGAAGGTTGCAGTGTATGTATCACGATATTTTCTGTAGGAAACTGCAAGTTATTTGCTTAAAGGAATTTAACAAATAGGAGTAATATCATCTGTTGTTGCAGTAGGGAATCGGTTGAGGAATTTTTACATGGCATCAGAGATGCAGGTGAAGCATGAAGAGTAGATCCAATAGATCTAGTGTTGAGAAGAAGCGAGATTTCAGAAAAGATGCAGGAGGCAACAGTTTGAAACCCCCAGAGGGTTGACGTAGTTCCAAACTGGGAGGGCAGATTTTCAAGGTAGTTTCTCTCTGAGTGAGTTGACGGAGAGAAATACTTCTAGTTCGAACTTTTGCCGGGGTAGAGGGAGCAACACTGAAGTCTTAGCGTGAGAGAGTTGGTGGGATGCATATTTTTCAGTAGGTAGATTGGTGGGCTGAAAAATGTCAGAAGGGAGAAGAGAAGCACCTTGAAGGAACTTTTCCTCAGTAGACTTCCCACCAAGAAGTTCGTTTTCTCAATGGATGAGTAGCACCAGTGAGAAGCAGAGAGGGGATTTTCGACATTTTTAGCAGATATGGTAACCAGTGTCTTGAGGGATTGGGACAAGTTGGATGGAGCATCCAACTACATCACCTAGAAGGCTATAATGTCGATCCTTCTAGATGAGCATGTCCTTAAGACATACGTTGACAACATGGTGGTTGTCCCTGTAGATGCAGATCCGTTGAAGAAGTACATAACTAAGATGGAAAAGGCTAAGAGGATGATCCTGGATGGATTCAAGGATCATGTGATGTGTCACGTTGCTAGTAGAGGGATTGCTAAGGAGATGTGGGATGCCTTGGCCACGTTATATTAGGTATCTTCTTAGCAGTGAAAGATGTACTTGGAACAAAAGCTGAGATCTGCTCAGATGAAAAAGGGAGAGCGTGTGGATCCATTCCTCACAAAGCTGAAGGAAACCCGTGATGAGTTGTCTACTGTGGGGCATACACCTCAGGATTCAAAGTTGGTTAGATTGGCCCTCAATTATGTATTTGATGAGTTGCAAGTCTTTGTCTAGAGTATCCTAGGCAGAGCAGCATTGCCTAATTAGGATGAGATGTGGGAAGCTCTGAAACAAGAGGAGCTGAGGAGAGACTTAGTCAAGGTAAAACTTGACGGAAGCAACAAAAAAAGTGGGAAAAAGGCCAAAGAGGAGGAGGATAATGCAACCCTTGCATCGAAGGGACAATAGGAGTAGCGAAGACGTAAGAAGGACATATCCAAGATCAAGTGTTTTAGGTGTGTTGAAATGGGTCACTACGCTAGTTAGTGTCCTCTCAAGAAGAAGGACAAGGATGAGAAACATGATCCAGAGGTTGTGCCCACAAAGATCAAAGAGGAGGAGTTTGCCATAACAGCCAAGATACCTCTAGGAGGGAGGTGGGCTGATTTGGAGTTGTATTTCAAAAGAGCTACATATTTCCAGAATACTTGAGGTGTCCACCTATAGGATCATTTCATTTCTACAGGAGCCCAGATCAGAAGTAGCAGGATGGACTAGTGTCAAATGGTGTCGAGGAATGCCAAAGAGATAGTTGCATTGGCTAGGAGCGCCAAATACTGAACAACATAGAGCAGAGTTGGCAGTAGTGTAGATGGCACAGAGCAGTAGTCAACAACATCAAAGTAGATTCAAAGGGTTAGCGCTGAGAATAGCATCAGTCGGGCTTCAAAATTCATGTGGTATCATACTAAACACAGTTAGCTCAGTAATTTTGGATGTTTTTCCATTGCTATCAACAACAATTCGCAGTTCAGTAGCATTTGGTAGTGGCAGTGCTATCAGAAGCACAAATGAAACACTTGAGAGGGAGTTGTAGTATGGATTTAGTGTTAACAGTGGCAGTGTCAGCAACAATGCAATTACAGTAGCAAGGTAGTAGTTGAGGGATAGCATGTCAGACATCATCAACACAAAGGACGATGCTTTAGAGTCAGAGTACCATGCAACAACATATATTGCTAGAGCATATTCCTCACTAAGATGGAGTGTTGATTTGGGGTAGCATCAGATGTGCTCTAGGCCTCAAATTTTGTAGGGAGGCTTGGGTACATGTATTCCAAAGAACCCATAAAGTGTTTTGGGAAATTCTTCCCAGAGACAATTTTATTAAAATAATTAATATTTTTAATGGGACCCTAAGTCTAAACTTAGGAAATTAAAAATATTAATGGGTATTAATCTAATTGTGGGTGTAACTTCTAGAAGAAGACAAAGATCAAGCCAAAATGATCCGAGCCTTTGATTAGGAGTTAATCTATGTCGTTGGTTTTCTAACAGAAATATATAAGGGGATTGAGGGTCATTTGAAAAACACATCGAGAGATTAAGAGATCAAATTTATAAAGTGAGAAGTTCTCAGGAGGAAAATCTGATCGAGGAGATTTCTTGCTGAGAGGGGCAGTGAGTATCTGAAAGAAGGAAGTTTTCTTGAGCCGGAGAGTACGAGGTAGAGAGAGGGCAGAACGACATCCAAAAAGAGGCAGACGTTGGCCCATGTAGAGCTGATGCAGTGGCAACACAGGCCTTAAAGGGAAATCGAATTCCTGCTGAGGAAATTGAGTTTCAATAGCTAAGAGTCGAGGTGTGACACCGGGAGGTAGAGATTAGAATTTTCCAGCCAACAAAGGGTCCAGAGAAGGAGCAACATGATACCTAGTAGGGGTGATGTAAGAACTGCGTGGGAGTGACACAATTTTGTAGAGAGGTTACACATAGGGTATGCAGAGGCTCCAGTTCAATGTGATCAAACTTAGATTCTCCCAGTGACAGGGTGAGATCATTTCACCATTCATTTTGTCCAGTTTCTCTCTGTATTAGATTGCTAAATGAGCATCCAAGAATTGTACTCAGATTTTCTCCTGTATAATAATAAAACCCTCAAATCTACTGCATCGGGTTTCCCGCATTGGGTTATTATGGGGACATTTGTCGAAAAATTATAGTGTCATTGTGTTGTATTTTATTTCTTTCTTAGTCTCTTGTTTCTGCATATAGATTTAATTGAGTGAAGGTTGCAGAGTATGTATTATGATATTTTCGGAAGGAAACTACAAGTAATTTTTTTAAAGGAATTTAAAAAATAGGAGTAATATCATCAGTTGCTGCAGTAGGGATTTGGTTGCGGAATTTTCACATAATGTACATAATTAAGAATAATAAATTGAAAAATTGAAGGGAGTAAAATACTGATTCACCCCCCTCTTAATATTTTTCCTAACAATTGGAATCAAAGAAGTTCCCTAAAAGAAGCTTGATCGCTTAAAGGGATATCTATGAGGATGATAAATCAAGAGGGAGTATCTTCTATCTGGCCATCCTTATTTAATGGAACTAACTTGGTTTTCTGGAAAGTTAGAGTGAGAGCATATTTGCAATCACTTGGAGCTAATGTTTGGGCAATCGTTGAAGGAGGCTATCAATATCCATCTTCCATCCCCACAGATAATGTAGGGAAGAAACAATATGAGACCATTGCAAAGGCAATCAATGCTCTCTCAAGAAGTTTGGTAGAATCAAAATTTGTGAAGGTTATTTAGCTAAATACTGCAAAAGATATATGAGACAAGATTATCCAGAGCAATGAAGGTGACATTGAGGTAAAGAGTGATAGCCTTCAAACATTCAGAATTCAATATGAGACTCTCAGAATACATAATGAGGAAAGTGTTGCAGGTTTTTTCCTTAGCGTATATGAGATTGTTGACTCAATGAGAAATCTTGGTGATGAAGCAGAAGACTCAATGGTTGTTGTGAAAATTCTAAGATCTCTAACCCCAAAATTTGATTCCAAAGTCTTTTCCGTTGAAGAAATGCAGGATTTGAAGAACCTCACTATTAAACAATTCCATGGGATCTTAATAGCATATGAAATGAGAAAATGGTGTCCATCAGATATCAGAGAAGCAACATTCAAAGCTATATATAAAGGAAATGAAAATGAGGAGCTTAAGGAAACATGTTACATTTCAGGCGAAGAAGAAACGAATTTCGTAAAGAAACTCCAATTAGGAATTGACAAGTTTAAAGGTAAGCTTTCTTTCAAATGTTTTGCTTATGGAAGAGTAGATCACTACACTGCTAAATGTCCTTATAAATAAAACCATGAGAAAGGGAAGAATTCTTCAAAAGGGAATGTTAGAGAAAGGCTTGATAACAAGAAAAGTTTTTATACACACAAAGATAGTGAATATTCTTCCAATAATGAGGATGTTGAATCTAATCAAGATTATCAATTGCTTATGGAATTTGAAGAAAAATGTGTAGATGAATTTGATGATGTTTTTATGGATGCTCTAGAAGAGAAATATACTCTTATTGAAGAAATAAATTAGATAAAAATTCGTCTAGAAGAAGTTAAATTATATGAAGAAGTTTTGAAGAAACAAGTTCTAGAAAAGGAAAGGCACAATGAAAGTTTAGAACTTGAAATAGTGTGTCTAAGAAAGGATTTTGCAGCCAAATGTCCACACAAAAAGAGGCTGTTACAAATGGAAAGAAAGGTCCTAGGAAGTTCAACAAGCAAGGCAAGAAGAAATGGTTTAAGAAAAGTTTCTTCACAAAAGAAGATAGCTCCTTATCCGAAGAAGATAGTAATAATGAAGAAGAATTCAGTGGAAACATATCGACGAGTAGAATCCATCTAGAAGATCCTTGACTTAGAATAGAGTAAGTTGTCAAGTCAAAATTCCCATGCAAGATTGGGATAGCCCCTGGTGCTGCTTGGGTTGACATCAATGACAACCAATGATAAAAAATCTCCCCCTTTGGCATTGATTGTCACACAAGTACCCCCCTTGCAATCATGACACCTCTTCTTACTGCCTTCTCTCCCCCTTTGTCATCAATGGCAAAGGGTAACTCCCCCTAAAAAACAGCCATCCTGCGGACCATCAGTGGTTGTCATTGATGTCAACCCCAACAGCACCAGGGGTTACCCCAATATTGCATGGGTATTTTGACTTGACAAGTTACTCTATTCTAAGTCAAGGATCTTCTAGATGGATTCTACTCATTGAGATGTTTCCATTGATATATCGCATGCCAAGTAATTATTCATGGTTTGAGAGATATTCATGTTTGAAGTTAGTAACCCCAGTTAGTGGGCTAAAACTCTATGGGGTTGTGGCATGGCACTCATAATTGGTTGTGTTCATTGAATAGTCAATCATTAATAATAAAAAAAATTTCTCCTAAAATCCCTCCAACGTTCACTTATTGAGGACCCTCTCAACTCAAGACATTCATATAGATAATGACTCATATACTCCTTTAGTAGGGATTTTGTGGCTTCAAACAGGTCATCATGGCATTTTCACAAGTCAAAATTCCCATGCAAGATAGGGATAGCCCCTGGTGCTGCTTGGGTTGACATCAATGAAAACCAATGATAAAAAATCTCCCCCTTTGGCATTGATTGTCACACAAGTACCCCCCTTGCGATCATGACACCTCTTCTTACTGCCTTCTCTCCCCCTTTGTCATCAATGGCAAAGGGTAACTCCCCCTAAAAAACAGCCATCCTGCGGACCATCAGTGGTTTTCATTGATGTCAACCCCAACAGCACCAGGGGTTACCCCAATATTGCATGGGTATTTTGACTTGACAAGTTACTCTATTCCGAGTCAAGGATCTTCTAGATGGATTCTACTCATTGAGATGTTTCCATTGATATATCGCATGCCAAGTAATTATTCACGGTTTGAGAGAAATTCATGTTTGAAGTTAGTAACCCCAGTTAGTGGGCTAAAACCCTATGGGGTTGTGGCATGGCACTCATAATTGGTTGTGTTCATTGAATGGTCAATCATTAATAATAATAAAAATTTCTCCTAAAATCACTCCAACGTTCACTTGTTGAGGACCCTCTCAACTCAAGACATTCATATAGATAATGACTCATATCCTCCTTTAGTAGGGATTTTGTGGCTTCAAACAGGTCATCATGGCATTTTCGCTATAATTTTTTTTTTTTAATTTTTATTTTATTTTTTTTTTTTTATTTATTTTTTTATTTTTTTATTTATTTTTTATTTTATTTTTATTTATTTATTTATTTTTATTTATTTATTTATTTATTTATTTATTTATTTATTTATTTATTTTTATTTATTTTATTTTTTATTTATTTTTTTTTTATTTTATTTTTTTATTTTATTTTATTTTATTTTATTTTATTTTTTATTTTTTTCTGGGAAGCTTCAGAAGCTAAACTTAAAACTCATTTGAGCCGAAATCTTAATGAACCTCGTGACCAAATTTTAGATCTTGGTTCGCTATATTTCGGAGATATGATCTAAGGAAGTTATGGTTTTTGCAGGCTCCCAAATTCCATGTCAAACAGGTGACGTTGGGAAACTTGTCATAACCTTCTCTCTGAGCATTGGATTCAAATTTCGTAAATAGTCATAGAAACAAGACAAGATTTAGCTTGTTGAGTAGCATTTTCAGGGCCAAAGGTCGTAACAGTGACATGTGGCACTTTGCACAAGTTAGCTCTACTAAACCATTCTATAATCAAGTCATTGTGGGAGATTGGGTATAACTCTTTCTTGAAGAATCCAATATTGATTAGACCTATGGGGTTGGAAATAGGACTCAGAGGGCTACCATATGACAAAATTTCAAACCCTAGAGATCCAGAATTACATAGATACAACAGATACAATATCAAGCTCCTAGAAGGAAAGGAAAACATGCATTCAAGGATCATTGTAGTAAGGATCACAGATCAACAGTCAAGGGTAAGTCTCCTACAGCAAGGTATGTATGATTAATGTTTATATTTGAAATATGAGAATCATCTATAACAAATGTTTTTGCAGGACAACGTAAGTATATACAAGGTCTCAGTTATATCTCTATGTCTTTATATGTCACAGTTAGTTTTGATACCACATTTCGGATGTCCTATTCTTGATACTACACATTTGATGCTACATATTCTTGATGCTACACCAAGCCTGCTAAATCTATATGATGTTGTAAGTTCATGTTACTTGTCTTGTCATAGTTGATAGAATGGTCTCTGTTGTTGTACTTAGAACTTGGTCCATCACAAGTCTAGGGTCTGTCATCAGTTTTTATTGTATATATCTTTAGGTCAGTTTTGGATATAGTATTGCATAGAGTCCAGGCCTATATCAAGAGTGGGAGTCTTTGTCTATTGTTGCAACAAGTCAAAAAAAAAAGTGACAAGCACACTTCAGGTACGCATTGTAATTTTAATTTGTATTTATTCATTATTATGCACTTACATGTGTTTTGCAGGCAAAGGTAAGTTGAAGGGTATTTTGTTTTGTTTTGGGATTGGTTTCTCAATGATTAGTATTCTTAGAACTCAATTGAAATGAATCAAGAATACAATGACATGAGACCTCAAGAGAGAAGTCCAATAGAAGAAATAAGAACTCGACACAATGTTTGCAGAGATTAGCAGGATCGCACAACAGATGCAGGAAGCAAAAATTGAAAGGAAGGAATCTAATCAAAGATACATATACCTTGTTGACTAAAAGCCAAAGGAATTAGAAAAATATTCAATAGAAACAAGTAGGCTCAGGATTGAAAATGAGAAGCAGAAGGAACATATACGGGTTCTCAACAGAAAAGTAGAGAAGACCACTCTTCTCAAGCTACAGGTTGAGGAGGCAGAAAAAAAGAAGGAAGATCTTGAAAATATGGTTTCAAGAAGATCTTGCTCAAAAGAAAGAAGAACTTGCTGCAACCCATGATGAGATCAACAAACTCAAGGGATCGCAAAAAGAACACTTGCAAGATAAGATAGATGAATAAGCAAAAATGAAGGCAATTAAAGATGGTAAATCTCCAGTTGATGAAGGTACAAGCTCCACATCTTTGCAGGATGATTCTAAGAAGGAAGTTGATCAAAGTGAAAAGCCAAAGAAGAATGTTGCAACTCCAAAGAACAAGACCAAAGCAATCAAGAACAAAGGACCACAACAAACTACAACACTGCCTCCAAAGAAGAATGAAAAATCTTCCAGGTATGTTCGTTTATTTAATGGTTATTGTTTTTCATGTGCTAACTATGGACATATGGCCAAGGATTGTAAAGTTACTGACAAGTAAAAATATCAAGGACCATCACATCTGAATGAACCATTCAGGTACGCACATTTATTTAATGGTTTTTTCTTTTTATGTGCTAACTATGGACATATGGCTAGGGATTGTGAAGTTTTTGACAGGTACAATCATTATTTTCAAAACCCTAGAAGAAAGTTTGCAGGAACACGAGACAGGTTCCAAGATGATTTTTTTAGAAGAGAATATGTGCTAGATGGTCCAAACATTGAATTTTTCAAATTCCATAACTATGGCCATAGCGCTCACGGTTGTAGATATCAGATGGAATCACCTATGGAAAACATTGAATGCTTCAAGTGTCATAACTATGGGCACATGGCTCGAGATTGCAAGAATAAGAAGGACTGGAAAAGGAAATAGGTACAAGAATACCAAGCAGATAACAATGTTTCATCAGTTATGCTTTCAGGATTTGTAAAAGCAAAAGGTCATGAGGAATTAGTAGTTGCTTCAGATAATGACTCAAGTCAAGATGGCCCATTAGGCGACTCACTATTTTGAACAATCTGTCTTGTTGACTCTTTAATGTTTGTAGAGGAGGAGTCAATGCAGTAGTATATGGCACAAGTCTACGATTGACAGGAAGGAATTTTGAACAAAATGGCAGTTTCATTACAGGTTAAGGGGAGAAAAATAGTTGAAGGATTACAGGTTACCAGGAACAATGCAAGACTAGTCTGCAAAGGATATGCATAGGTTGAAGGAATCAATTTTGAACAAAAATTTGCTCCCGTTGCCAGAATGGAAGCTATGAGGATGTTTCTTGCTTATGCTTGCTCGAGAAAAATCAAGGTCTACCAAATGGATGTTAAGTCATCTTTTCTAAATGGTGAATTGCAGGAAGAAATTTACATTGAACAACTCGAAGGTTTTCTGCTCTCTGACAAAGAAGACTACGTCTGCAGATTAAAGAAGGCTCTATATGGTCTCAAGCAAGCCCTTAGGGCTTGGTGTGCTCATCTTGATAGGTATCTACATCAACAAGGATTCAAGAAAGGAAGCACTGACAACAATCTCTATGTGAAAGTGGATCAAGATAACCTAACGATTATCGAGGTATATGTGGATGATATAATCTTTGGAAGCAATGATGACATATTAAGTAAAAAATTTGCCACAAAAATGCAAAATGAGTTTGAAATGTCTATGCTTGGCGAGCTGACATACTTTTTGGGGCTTCAGATTTCTCAGCAAGATAAGGGAATATTCATATATCAAACCAAGTACATCAAGGAAATTCTAAAAAATTCTAGATGGAAGATTGCAAGCCAGTCCTTACCCCCATGATAACAAGTTGCAAGTTAAGCTTAGAAGATTCATCAAAGTATGTGGACCAAAGGTTGTATAGATCCATGATTGGTAGTCTACTATATGTGAAAACCTCCCAGCCTGATGTGATGCAAGCAGTTGGACAAGTAGAAAGATTCCAAGCAGCACCAAAAGAATCTCATATTATTGCCATCAAAAGAATTCTTCGATATCTTAAGGGCACAGTGAAATATGGTATCCCAAAGGAAATGATCTGGTTATCCAAGCTTATACAGATTCAAATTGGGTAGGAAGTGTTGATGATCGTAAGAGTACCAGTGGAGCAACATTCTATCTAGGTAGTTGTACTGTTTCATGCTTAAGTAAAAAGAAATCTTCAATCTCGTTATCAACAACATAAGCATAATATATCATGACAGAAGATTGTTGTACACAAGTTATATGGATGAAACAAACTTTTCAAGATCTTCAAGTCAAGCTTGATGAGCCTATTCCCATCTTTTGCAATAACACTAGCACCATCAGTATCTCCAAGGATCCTGTGATGCATTCCAAAATGAAGCACATTCCGAATAAATATCATTCCGTTAGAGAGAAGGTCATCGAAAAAAATATCAAGCTTGAATATGTTGGCACAAAGGAAAAAATTGCTGACATCTTTACCAAACCATTACCTCGTGAAGCATTTGAGTATCTTCGCTAAAAGCTTTGGATTCTCCCAAGTTTTCATTAGACTCTTTCTCTTATATAATCGAGTAGGAAGGGGGAGTGCAAGTGTGTACAGGTCCACAGGATGGTTGTTTGTCAGGGGGAGTTACCCTTTTCCATTGATGACAAAGGGGAAGAGAAGACAGTAGGAAGAGGTGTCATGATCACAGGGGGAGTACTTGTGTTGCCATCAATGCCAAAGGGGGAGATTTTCGATCAATGGTTGTCATTGATGTCAACCCAAGCAGCACCAAGGTCTCCCCCAATCTTGCATGGGAATTTTGACTCAAAAACTTACTCTATTCTGAGTCAAGTTTCTTCTCTATGGATTCTACTCATTGATATGTTTCTGTTGATATATGGCATGCCAAGTAATTCTTCACGGTTTGAAAGATATTCATGTTTGAAGTTAGTAACCCCAGTTAGTGGGCTAAAACCCTATGGGGTTGTGGCATGACACTCATAATTGGTTGTGGTCATTGAATAGTCAATAAATAATAAAATAAAAAATTCTCCTAAAATCCCTCCAACATTCACTTGTTGAGGATCCTCTCAACTCAAGACATTCATATAAATAATGACCCTCCCATCCTCATCTAGTAGGGATTTTGTGGCTTCAAATAGGCCATCATGGAATTTTTACTATAACGTTTTTTCTGTGAAGTTTCAGAAGCTGAAAATAAAACCCATTTGAGCCGAAATATTGATGAACCTCATGACTGAATTTCAAATCTTTTTTCGCTATATTTTTGGAGATATGATATGAGGAAGTTATGGTTTTTGCAGGCTCCTGAATTCCATGTCAAACAGGTGACGTTGGGAAAATCGTCATAACTTTCTCTCTGAGCATTGGATTCAAATTTCATAAATAGTAACAGAAATAGGACATACTGAAGTTTGTTGAATAGCATTTTTAGGGCCGAAGGTTGCAACATTGACACTTGGAACTTTGTACAAGTTAGCTCTACTGAACTAGTATATAATCAAGTCATCATGGGAGATTGGGTGTAACTCTTTCTTGAATAAAACAATCTTGACCAGATCTGTGTGGTTGGAAAGAGGACTCAGAGGGATACCCCAAGATGAAATTTTAGACTCTGGAGATCTGAAATTACATAGATATAATAGAATCAGTATCAATCTCCTAGAAGGCAAGAAAAGGCATACATTCAAGGATCAGTGTAGTAAGGACCACACATCAACAGTCAAGGGTAAGTCTCCTACAACAAGGTATGTATGATTAGGGTTTACATTTTAAATATGAGTATCATCTCTGACATATGTTTTTTCAGGACACCGTAAGTATATACAGGGTCTCAGTTATATCTCCATGTCTTTATATGTCACAGTTAGTTTTGATACCACATTTTGGATATCCTATTCTTGATACCACACATTTGATGCTACATATTCTTGATGCTATGCCAAGTCTGCTAAATCTATATGATGTTGTAAGTCATGTTACTTGTCTTGTCATAGTTGATAGAATGGTCTCTATTGTTGTACTTAGAACTTGGTCCATCACAATTCTAGGGTATCTCATCAATTTTTATTGTATATATCTTTAGGTCAGTTTTGGATATAGAATTGCATAGAGTCCAGGCCTATATCAAGAGTGGGAGTCTTTGTCTACTACTGCAACAAGTCAACAACAAAAGTGACAAGCACACTTCAGGTACTGTTAAAATTGGCAACCAGGGCAAAACTTCATGTGGGTCATCTTATTCATGGCTGATAATATTTTTATTATATTTCTCTCGTTGAGAGGTGTAGGATTGATATAAAGATCATCCGATTCCGATAAGTATTCATGGATATATGAATTTATTTTGATTATGGAATTATTATCAAGCCGACCTACAACTCATGTAGGCTCAGAAGCCCAACAATCGCATCTATTCACCCACCAACGTTGTGTATAAATATAAGAGGACTTTTTCCTCATTTGGACTCACTCATCTCATCACATCTCTCTCTCTCTCTACTACGCAGAAATGAGTCTCTTCTATACTGCGCTGAAATGGGTCTCTCTCTCACACATGTGAAGCCGGAAGCTGTTGAATTTGAAGCTGCAACTGCAGAAGTAAAGATTGACTTTCGTGGCCTAGAAGATCTCCTCTTTGGAACTGCGTTGTAGGTTCATCTGAACCTCCTTTGAAAGCCGCAACTTTTGGTGGTGGAATGAAGTTAATCCGACGAACGGTTTGCAAGATATCGACTGCCCTAGTTTGAAGCCGGAAACTGCTGAAAATGAAGCTGAAACTGCAGAAGTAAAGATTGACTTGTGTGGCCTAGAAGATCTAATCATCTGAACTATGATGTAGTTTCATCTGAACCTCCTCTGGAAGCCGAAACTTTTGGCGGTGGAATGAAGTCAATCCGACGGTCGGTTTGTGAGATATGGTCTGCCCTAGTTTGATAATGAAGCTGCTAATGCTGATGCTGCTGATCTAGGGTTTGCTACTGCTGATATGAATCAGATTTATTGTACTATTTCTCTCTGCTGAATTATTGAAGATAAAAGAAGATTTGATCAAAGGGTTTCCCCACACATTGTGGGGTTTGTCCTTGGCTAGCCGCCACATCTTGTGCCTCTTGTCTTGGCTTGTTTTCTGTCGATCGTTTAATGTTCTATATGCACTTTACTTTATGTACATGTGATTGCTAATCGGTGGAATATAATAAGAAAAAGAAGTAAACTGTTATAAGCATAGAACATACCATAACTTAACATGGTATCAGAGCTGAGGTAAAGACAAAGCCCGAGCAAGAGCAAGAGCAATCATCGAAGAGAATATTGGCAAGGCTATCCTAAAAGAACTATGGGGTCCTCAACACTCTTTCCTGCTGAATACAAGCTCCATGAGAAAGCTGACTATCACGGATGGAATATGTCTATCGATCTAACCCTTGAGAATCAAGGAGTGTTGGATCATGTGAGAGGCAATATTGTTGAGCCTCCATCAAATGCATCCGCTGCTGCCTGGAACAAATGAGAAAATGGAGAAGTCAAAACAATAGAAGATCATCCGGGACTCTATCGACAAGCACTTGGTGGCCTACATCTCTGAACTGGACACCTCCAAGGAAATCTATGATACACTGGTGAGTTTATTTAAAGTTAATGATGCAAAGTTTTGTTTCTTAGAAATACGCTGAGGGAAATCAAGAAGGGTAAAGATGAAAGTATGCAAGCATACTTCTTAAGAATCACCGAGATCAAGAACGATCTCCTATCTATTGGGGAAACTATTACTGACAGAGAAATGACACTCACAACTCTTGGAGGATTGCCATTTGAATGGTATGTGTTCAGGACTACTCTTTTGAACTGTAATGTAATTCCTGGTTTCGAGGAATTAATGGCTAGATGCATTCAAGAAGAAACAAGGGAAGAAGTGCAAGAAATGCCCATGCCTAAAGGTCCTCCTGCTGCCTTTTCTTCTCATGCAAAGAAAAGAAATAATTCCGGGACTAAATCAAAAGGAAAGGCTGGACCTAAGGCTAGAAGAAAATGATGATGTTACATTTGCGATAAAGCAAGTCACTATGTATGAGATCATGAGCATCATGATGAATGAGATCATGGACATAAAGGGCAACATGAGATCATGGACATATAGGATAGCATGATGATGATGCACACTAGTTTGAGCAGCATTATGATGGATAAAATCATGGACATGGGCAGCATGATGATAATCATGATTAGAGAAGCATGGTACAGTATGCAGTGGTGCAACTCGAAATCCCTCTGATGGCAATCAAAGGAATGACAAATTCAACAGCAAAGGTAAGAGGAGAGCTGGGAATCAAGGAAGAGGACAAGCATTCAAGAAGGCCAGAAATTCTAGGATGTATTAAATGCACCTGACCTCAAAAGGAACCTAGTGTCCATCTTGGCAATGGAAGACAGAGGCTACAAGGTAACCTTCAGCAATGGCAAGGTATGTATATGGAAAAATAATGTTAAAGATGCCTTTACTCTTGGGTTTAGTGTTGATTCATTATATCAGGTTGATGGAAGTCCGCTAGGTGTCATGTCTTGTGACACAACTCTTTAGTCCGAACTTTGGCATCGGAGGTTTGCCCACCTTCATTACAAATCTCTACCCGATGTAAGACAGATGGTAACAGGGATGCCCGAATTCCAAGTAGAGAAAGAAGGTGTATGTCCGGGATGTGCCAAAGGAAAGCTCAAAAGGGGACCATTCCCCTCAAGCCAAAGCAAGACCTCCGATATATTACAATTGGTTTACTCAGGCATACCTGAGGTTGGCATTAAGAGGGAGACTACTACACCACATACTCCCGAGTAGAATGGTGTGGTGGGAAGGAAGAACCACACGATGATGGAAGCTGTCCGAGCCATGCTACATGATCAAAGACTTCCAAAGTTTCTATGGGTTAAAACTACAATCACCGCCGTATATGTACAAAATCGATGCCCTCATCAAGCATTGGGTTCCTAAACTCCTGAAGAAATGTTCACCACCGGTCAAAGGGAAGTCGTGATTAGTCATGATGTCACCTTCGACAAAGATATGGTTCTCAGCAAGGTGGACAATCTGCTGACTTTGAGTAGCTCTCAAGAAGCCGACACCAGGGAACCGAAAGAAAAGGATGATGAATCAATGCCTGATGTAGAAGAACCCATGGATCCGATTGATCCTCATCCACATGAGCCTTCCTCTTCTAGGAAGAGGCCTTCATGGCTTAGGGGGATACTTGATGATGCTGAAGGACATGCTGCACCCTGAGGAACCTTCCATCAAAGTAAGAAAATTAACAGGTATCAGGGATACCTGACCATCATGAGCACGATCATACAAAATGAACCTTCATCATTCTCAGATGTCATCAAGCATTAACTATGGAAGGATGCTATGACCATAGAATATGAGTATATTATGGAGAATGATGTCTGGGAAGTAGTTCCCAGACCCTGGACAAGACAATTGTTACTTCAAAATAGCTTTACAAGATAAAGCATGCAACAAATGGAAGTATGCAAAAGTATAAGGTTCATTTTGTTGCTCGTGGTTTATCCCAGAAGGGAGGTATAGACTATGATATTTGCACCTGTTGCCAGATATATGACCATCCGCTTGATCATAGCCCTTGTGGCTTCACAGGGATGGAACCTACATCAGATGGATGTTAAGACCGCGTTCTTGCATGGTTCTATCAAAGAAGAGGTCTATGTGGAGCAACCTGAAGGATTTGAGATTTATGATTGAAAATCTCATGTATGCAGGTTGAAGAAGGCTCTCTATGGGCTGAAGCAAGCACCTTGAGCATGGTATGAGAGGATCGATAGCTACTTGATGAAGCTGGGATTCACTAGGAGTGAAGCTGATCCTAACCTTTACTTTAAGGTTGAAGATGAAAAGCCTCTCATACTGGTGTTGTATGTGGATGACCTCTTTCTAACAGGTGCAAACCCTCTCATTCACAAATGTAAGAGGGAGATGGCTTCTGAATTTGAAATGAAGGACCAAGGACTTGAAGTGTGGCAGAAGCCAAGGGAAATTTTCCTATCTCAAGGAAAATATGTGGTAAATATATTGGAAAGATTCGGTATGATGGACTGCAAGCCTGTGACTACCTCGAGGATCTTAACTTTTAGAAGTTATATGGTAGTGATGTCGGACCAGACTTGGGAAATGCCTCTGAGTTTCAAAAACTCATTCGCATTGATGTTCTTGGTGAACCTTCGTCCGAACATATGTTTTGCAGTTAGCATTGTGAGCTCATATTTGGTTGAGCCTCACTGGATTGATGCCAGGAATCTTCTGAGATGTTTTCAGGATACAATCTCTCATGGATTAAGATACATTGTCGAAGATGTACTAATGTTGATTGGGAAGGCAGTGTGGTGGACCGTAAGATCACTTATGGGTACTGTTTCACCTTGGGATCTGCTTCAATATCCTGGATGAGCAGGAAGCAAAAGTCGGTGGCTTTGAGCACTGCCGAAGCAGGATATATTGTTGCTAGCATAACCTCATGTGAGGCAGTCTGGTTGCGAAAGCTCTTCAGTGAGCTGTTTGGATTTACATTGGATACCACTGTGATTCTCTGTAACAACCAGAGGTGGGATTCGATTATTGAGGAATCCCGTATTCGTCAATTGCTCCAGCAAATAGACATCATCTGGGATATGGTAAGTCGATGAGCAAGGAAGCTCCATCACATTGAGATGATGTACAGGTTGATACACCTTGTCAAAGCCCTGAGGAAAGATCTAATCTGTGATTTTTCCAAACGACTTGGAGTCGGCAAGAAACCCTTGTACAAGGGTCCTGCATGTTGCATACATTGAGCTCTGGGAGATCTGAGGGCTTGCGGTGACTCACCCTCCCCTAGTGGTGCACACTGGAACAAGATGATTCACTCTCTTGTGGGACAAGATGATTCGCTCTCTTATGGAACAGGATGATTCGCTCTCCTATGTAGCAGGATGATTAGTTCTCCTGTGAGGCCTGGATTGATGTGTTCTCCATGGCAGTCTGGATTGATGTGTTCTCCACGACGATTTTAGCAGGATTGATGTGTTCTCCTGTGAGGACAGGATTGATTAGTTCTCCTATCGAGGCATCCTACCCATGCAGTCTGGGACTCATGGGAAGTACCTCTCATCTAATCAATGAGCAGGGAAATGAAGTTAGGGACCATAGTAGTACCGATGGACGCATCGTTGTATCTACCGTACTCCCTACGCTAGGATGACCTCCATTGATCTGGGATCAATGATACTGGTCTGGGACCAGTGGTAGGAGTTGTACCATACTATGACGCTGACTTCAGGTCGGTTGAGACTGGTCTGGGACCAGTGGTACATACTCCGAGACTGACTTTGTGTCAGTGCAGTATTGGTTTGGGACCAGTGAGAGTGGTACATACTATGATGCTGACTTCGAGTCGGTTGAGACTGGTCTGGTACCAGTGGTACACTCTTTGAGACTGCGATACTGGTATGGGACCAGTGGTAGGAGTTGTACCATACTATGACGCTGACTTCGGGTCGGTTGAGACTGGTCTGGGACCAGTGGTACATACTCCGAGACTGACTTCGTGTCAGTGCAGTACTGGTCTGGGACTAGTGAGAGTGGTACATACTATGACACTGACTTCGGGTCAGTTGAGACTGGTCTGGGACCAGTGGTACACTCTCTAAGACTGCGATACTGGTTTGGGACCAGTGGTAGGAGATGTACCATACTATGACACTGACTTCGGGTCGGTTGAGACTGGTCTGGGACCACTGGTACATATTCCGAGATTGACTTCGTGTCAGTGCAGTACTGGTCTGGGACTAGTGAGAGTGGTACATACTATGACGCTGACTTCGGGTCGGTTGAGACTGGTCTAGGACTAGTGGTACACTCTCTGAGACTGTGATACTGGTCTGTGACCAGTGGTAGGAGTGGTACTTACTATGAAGCTGACTTTGGGTCGGCTGAGACTGGTCTGGGACCAGTGGTACACACTCTAAGACTGACTTTGAGTCAGTGGAGGATGATACTGGTCTAGGACCAGTGGAGTTGTACTCACTATGACGCTGACTTCGGGTTGGTTGAGACTGGTCTGGGACCAGTGGTACATACTCTGAGACTGACTTTGAGTCAGTATGATACATCCTCGATCATTTCTTCTTCTTCATAATTCGGACAAAAGCAGAGCAAAACAGAATAATGCAAGAGCAGAGCAGAACGGAGCAAAACAGTACAGATCAGTGCAGGGAAAAAAAAGACAAAGCAGAACAGGCAGAATAGAGCAGAGCAGGGCGAGGGTCAGGCTGTACAAGGCAGTGCATTTGATGGATGAATAGTAACGACCGATAGACAGATTGCAGATGAAGTTCTCCATGGTTGAGAGGGAGTGTTAAAATTGGAAACCAGGGCAAAACTTCATGTGGGTCATCTTATTCATGGCTGATAATATTTTTATTAGATTCCTCTTGTCGAGAGGTGTAGGATTGATATAAATATCATCCGATTCCGATAAGTATTCATGGAGATATGAATTTATTTTGATTATGGAATTATTATCAAGACGACCTACAACTCATGTAGGCTCAGAAGCCCAACAGTCGGATCTATTCACCCACCAACGTTGTGTATAAATATAAGAGGACTTTTCCTCATTTGGACTCACTCATCTCATCACATCTCTCTCTCTCTCTACTACGCAGAAATGAGTCTCTTCTCTACTGCGCTGAAATGGGTCTCTCTCTCACACATGTGAAGCCAGAAGTTGTTGAATTTGAAGCTGCAACTGCAGAAGTAAAGATTGACTTGCGTGGCCTAGAAGATCTCCTCTTTGGAACTGCACTATAGGTTCATCTGAACCTCCTCTGAAAGCCGCAACTTTTGGTGGTGGAATGAAGTCAATCCGACGAACGGTTTGCAAGATATCAACTGCCCTAGTTTGAAGCCGAAAACTGCTGAAACTGAAGCTACAACTGCAGAAGTAAATATTGACTTGCGTGGCCTAGAAGATCTCCTCATCTGAACTACGCTGTAGGTTCATCTGAACCTCCTCTGGAAGCCGAAACTTTTGGCGGTGGAATGAAGTCAATCTGACAGTCGGTTTGTGAGATATGGTCTGCCCTAGTTTGATAATGAAGCCGCTAATGCTGATGCTGCTGATCTAGGGTTTGCTACTACTGATATGAATCAGATTTATTGTACTATTTCTCTCTGCTAAATTATTGAAGATAAAAGAAGATTTGATCAAATGGTTTCCCCACACATTGTGGGGTTTGTCCCTGGCTAGCCGCCACATCTTGTGTCTCTTGTCTTGGCTTGTTTTCTGTCGATCGTTTAATGTTCTATCTGCACTTTACTTTATGTACATGTGATTGCTAATCGGTGGAATATAATAAGAAAAAGAAGTAAACTGTTATAAGCATAGAACATACCATAACTTAACAGGTACACATTGTAATTTTAATTTATATTTATTCATTATTATGCACTTACATGTTTTTGTAGGCAGAGTTAAGTTGAAGGGTATTTTGTTTTGTTTTAGGATTGGATTCGTCACGAAACTTTTGCATGCAGGTAGAAGAAGATTCAAGTACAACTTCAAGCAAGAATTCAAGAGCAGAAGTATCAAATAAAAGGAAGCATTGCAATGGGACATCCTTTGAAGACATGACAACCATCCATATATTGTGAAGAAGTGTCAAGGCCAAGAGTCATCATTGTAAAGTTGTAAAAGAGTCATTTGTAAAAGTGTCATCATTGAAAGAGTCATTATTGTAAAAGAGTCAATCTACCTAGAGTCGAAAAGGCATTATTGGGAGGTATAGGAGTCTCTATTGGGATGATGTCATGGTTGGGTTGCAGGTCATAGTGTGATTGGGTGTTCGGTCAAAATCATTGTAAATCATATTGTATCGTGGATCATTGTCCCTGGTACAGGAATCCACACTCTTGTCTCCGTTCAGTCATTATAAGGTGGCGGGGAGGTGCTAGGCTAGTGCATGAAGTTGCCTACAGGTTGGAGCCTGTGAACACTTCAGGGTGGTAGGATGGTTTAGGATGTTGGGGCATCCATTCAGTTGACTACTAAAGAAACCGGGGCATTGGGGTGCCCTTCTAGTGGGATCTGGAGAAGAATGATTTTCTAGAATTCTAGGAAGTTGTTTCTTTCATTTCAGTTGGGGCTGAAGATTAAAGAATTTGTTAGAAAAGCATTCAGTGGTTTTTGACCTGGAAGGGGGTTTTCCACCTAAAATTATTGTGTCTATTATGTTCTTTTATTTACTGTTATTACTGCATAAACATGAATAATAATTGAATATTAACTAATGCTCTGAAAATATTTAAAAGTGCTAATTGCTAAGGAATACTAATTCACCCCCCTCTCAGTATTTCCAATAGAAATAGTGGGTCTAAGAAAGGAACTTGAGAAAAAAAAATGCTCTAAATATTAGATTTACTAAAGGATTTGAGACTTTAGAAGAAATCATCAAAGTGAAACACTCTCCTCTAATCAAGACATATCTTGGATACAATTCAAATGGTGAGTCATAAAAAACTACAAAATCTTTAGAAACGGGTACATGAAGCTATCTCAATGCAGTAAAAGGAAGAAGTCATCATAATTCCAGCTCTTAGCAAAATAATGAAGGATCAAATATCTTTCAAATAAAACGAACTTACCACAATTAAATTTGAAGCTACTCAAGAAGGTATTATACTCCTAGGTACTCCTACTTCAATGGTCAATTCTTCACTTGTCATAATTTTGGTCATAAAGCTATTCAGTGTGTCACTTATAAAACTATTATGACTAGAGAAGCAAGAAAACAAAAGAATGGTATTGGAGCAAAGAAATCTTCTTATAATGTTTTCTCACCTCTTCAAGATGAAATTGAATGTTCTCTTTTCCATAACTTTGGTCATAAAGAAAATGAATGCAGAAGCAGAATGGAACCATCTTACTAGCATGAACAAAAGACGATAACACCCAAGATATGAAAAAATAAAACCACAAACTCTGAAAATTGTGGTCTAGCTTCACATGTAGCAGATCAAGAAATTTGTGGTACATTGATAGCGGATGTTCAAAGCATATCATAGGTGACAAATATAAGTTTATGTATGTTAATGAAATAAACAAATAAAAGAATGTAACCTTTCGTAATAACTCACTTGTTGCTATCAAAGGAAAAGGAATCGTGCTGTTAAAGAAAAAGGTCAAGGTTGGAAATGTTTTATTTGTTGATGGATTAAAACATAACCTATTGAGTGTTATTCAAATGTGTGACCAAGGTCATGAAGTTGTTTTCAGATCAAAGAATTGCGTGGTCAGAAAACTAGACACAGGTAAGATCATAATAAAGGGATCAAGAACTCTAGGCAACGTCTATGTCTTTGAAGACAAGAAAAAAATTATTACTTAAGAAAATCTGAATAAAGTTGGCTTTGGAACAAAAGGTTAGGACACCTTAGCTTTTCTCAATTGTACAAATCAAGCAAAATGAGAGCAGTTCGTGACTTTCCCAACATCTCTCCACCTGAAAATAACATCTGTAAATCATGTCAATTTGGTAAGCAAACTAGAGATCAGTTTAATGCTAAAGAAGGTACTTTAAGTAAGCCACTTGAACTTATTCATACTGATTTATGTGGTCCTATGAGAAATAAGTATCCTCGTGGTGAAAAATACTTCATATTATTCATTGATGATTTTACAAGAATGTGTTGGATTGGGTTACTAAAATATAAAGATGAAGTGTTTGATAAATTTAAAATATTTAAGGCTCTGGTAGAAAATGAGTTAGATCTGAAAATAAAATGTCTTAGATCGGATAGAGGAGTAAATTCTATATTAGATGAGTTTTTTAATTTCTGTCAACAACATGGCATCAAAAGATAGTTTTCTATTGCTAAGACTCCTAAAAAAGATGTAGCAAATTGAATGAACATGATAATTCAACAAATGGAGTAGTAGAAAGAATGAACATGATAATTCAACAAATGGCACATGTCATGCTTGATGAGTTAGGAACTCTGCATACCTTTTGGGGGGGAGAAACATATGCAACTGTGAATATTCTTAACAAATCTCATCTTCGAGTAAATAGTGATAAAAATCCACATAAACTATGGTTTGGTAAGCCTGAAATTGTCAAACAATTTAGAATTTTTGGAAGAAAAAGTTACATAAAGAACAATGATGATAAGCTTGGAAAATTTGAATCTAGAGTTGATGAAGGAATCCTTCTTGGATACTCTTCTAGAAGAAATACATACAAATGATATAATAAAAGGCTTCAAAATATTATTGAATGCATATATGTTGTAATTGATGAAGCATCCACAAGTACCAAAAAGGATGAACCAACAGATGAATAAATGCTCCTTATTACAAGACAAAAGGTTGTAGAAGAAGGAAATAGAGAATCTTCAGAAGAAAGAAATGAAGAGACTCATACACCAGAAAGGACTCCTTCAAGGTATGTTCAAAAAAACCATCCTGAATTTCAAATTATAGGTGAAAAGGATGCAGGAATACAAACTAGAAGAAATCTTGTTGGAAGTTCTAGCTACCTATCATTATGATCCACAATTGAACCTCAAAATGTGAATCAAGAAAGCAAAGATGAATATTGGGTTAAGGAAATGAATGAAGAACTTGATCAAATAAAAAATAATCATACATGAGAATTGGTACCAAGGCCTCATAATAAAAATTTTATTGGGACAAAACAGGTGTTCAAAAACAAACTGAATCAAAATGTAGAAGTAATTCGAAACAAAGCAAGACTTATATGCAAAGGATATGCTCAATAGGAAGGGATAGGCTTTGAAGATTTTTTTTTACCTGTAGCTAGAGTTGAAGCCATGATAATGTTTCTTGCATTTTAAAGTTTTCATAGCTTTAAAGTGTATCAAATGGACGTCAAATTTGTATTCTTAAATGGGTATCTAGAAGAAGAGGTCTATATAGAACAGCCTAAAGGGTTCATTCTTGGCAATGATAAAAATCTTGTGTGAAAACTTAAGAAAACATTGTATGGATTGAAAAAAGCTCCTCTTGCATGGTATTATCGTCTTGACAGGTACCTTCAACTACAAGGATTCAAAAAGGGGTCTACAGATAGCAACCTATATATAAAAATGGATTAAGATAAACTTTTGATAGTTATTTTTTATGTAGATGACATCATATTTGGAATCAATGTAGAATCTATGATCAAGGATTTGCTTCAGTTATGCAACAAGAATTTGAAATGTCTCTACTTGGTGAACTAACATGCTTTCTTTTCCTTCAAGTTCAACAAAATAAGAATGATACCTTTCTTTCTCAAACCAAGTACTTGAAACATATTTTGAAGAAATATGGAATGGAAGACTGCAAGCTGGTATCCACACCAATGGTAACAGGATGAAACCTTAGTCAAAATGATGATTCTCCTTAAGTCAATCAACCATAATATAGATCTATGATTAGCATCTTGCTCTATCTTACAGGTAAAAGACCATACATTATGCATGTAGTTGGAATTGTTGGACAATTTCAAGACAATCCTAAGGAAACTCATCTCCAAGAAGTCAAGATAATATTCAAGTATCTTCAAGGAACTCAATATTTTGGTCTATGGTATCCCAAAAAGGTGGACTTTTCACTTCATGCTTACACAGACACAGATTGGGAAGGTAATATTAATGATCACGGGAGTACTAGTGGAGGAGCATTTTATTTAAGACCTCACTTGGTATCAGGGTTTAGAAAGAAACAAAGCTCCATTGCTCTATCTATTTCTGAGGCATAATATGTTGTTGTTGCATCTTCTTGTACTCAACTTCTATGGATGATTCAAACATTACAAGACATCCAAATCACTTTTCCTCAACCTGTACCTATTCTTTGTTACAATACTATTGCCATAATTATCTCTAAAAATCCTTTCATGCACTCAAAAACCAAGCATATTCCAATCAAATATCATTTTCTGAGAGAACATGTGCTTGAAAAAAAGGTCAAACTGGAATATGTTCCTTTAAAAGAACAAGTTGCAAATATATTTACAAAGACACTTCCACGTGATTCCTTTGAATATCTCAGAAAAAAATTAGGAATGATTCTTATTTCATCACTCAACGAATTATTCTGACAGGTATTTCATGTCAGGGAGAGTTGATACTGGAAATTACTACAATTTTATTTGTGTACATAGATGATGTAACGAACAGTCACGTATGTACCCATAAATTGAGTTAGATAGTCGCGTATACATATCAGTGATTGGTAAAAATGGCACATATTCAGGGGTAGCCTTTTATATGCCTTCATCATTATGGTCCTCTATTGTTGTCATTGGTTTCTTGCAGTCTGTTGGTTCAAGTAGAGAAACTACTATAACCTTAAATCTCCTTGTTGACATTATGGTTCCACAAGCATGTCTTGTTGCATATATTTTCTTCTTCTACTACAGTTATCAAATATTCATGTTGCAGGTTCCTATATGATATATGGAGGTTGTTGATAACTATCATGATCTTACAATCTCATTGTTGAGGTCCTGGTTTTTGTTATATATATGTCATATTTGTCCCTTGATGTAAAGGTCATGTGAAGACCCATGATGTAATCATTGTAATATTCAGTCATGTATGGGCTATTGGGATCAAATCATGCTTTGTATGTAATCCCATTATTTTTGGAAATTGATGTAATAATGAGTAAAAAATGTAAACCCAAATGTTTGGGTATCTGATGTAATCATGAGTCATTGGTGTTAGGAAAGGTCATTTTTGGTTGAGTCCTTTGAATATCTTCAGCACATGCTTAGGGGGAGCATGGTCAGTATGCAATTTCTACAAAGAGGGTCTTCATTCAACATTGGTCAACCCCTTTTCCCTTGATGTAAAAGGGGGAGATAAGATTGGTGTTTGAGAGGAAACCTTGAATTTTTAGATGTGTTTGCAAGTGTTTATAGATGGTTAGATGTTTACCAAACACCAAAGTGGTTTCCATCAAGTCCAAAGGAAGAGATTGTTGGCATTATGGCTCATGTGTTGTCCTTAATGGCAACCTACTTGATATCGACGTCAACAAGATGATTATGCAGGTTGGAACATGTGCTATAGAAATGATGAAGAAAGACATGACAGATCAGAGACAGGTGGATGTTGAATATTGGGAAATCATACATAGATATTATGCAGAAGGGTCGCATACATACACGGGTATTATGAAGAAAAGTGGTATATAGAATTTGCGCCATGGTAAATTGTACCATGGGTCTTTAACATGGTATTGGCACATAGTAATGAGTGCGTCAACAATTATTTTATCCCATCAAAGAATATCAACGGAATTAATAAGGGATTGGCCTAAGGTGTTGGCTAAGGCTAAGGCTAAAGATATATAAGGAGATGGAGATCAAAGTGTGATGTGTGCAAGTATTGTGTTGTATATGAATGATTGGATCTGAAACAAGTGTGCACTAGGGAGCAAGGAGAAGAATCATACATGCAATATCTAAAATATATTGACATGTATGCTTAATTGATTTACTTGTTGCAAATGTTTAATAGTGATGAAACTATGATGCTATGATCTAAACAATTTATTCAGAAGTATGTAGCATATAGTCAAGGTTGCGGAAAGTTAAGCTGTGTTTGTAATGAAAATTTTTAGATCTATACGTAGGTATGTTTGGGCATAGTCACGTACATACGTAGATCCAGCTTTGAAGGGTTATGTATATATTCTGTGAAATAATTTTTCAGTATGTGCATATTTGTACGTGGGTGTTGTGCATGGTAACCACGTATGTATGTTGATATTACTTATGAAGGTCACGCACATAAACTAGGGTTTGATCTACTAATATATGTTTACAGATATGATGATTGATGTTTACAGTTGATGATTGGTTTACTTGTTGCTATCTGTCAATGATGTCGTTATTATGATTGAAGTGACTTTGTTGAATTATTCAAGTTTAATGGCACAAATGTGTATGATCTGTAAATGGTTCAGAAATCTGTGATTGATTCTATGATTTGTAGTCATTGAAATGGTCTATGAATGATTAAGTGATTAATGATTCAGTGTTTAGTATTTTAAGAACTGTACGTAGGTATTATATAGAGGAAGTGCGTATATATGCGATTTTTATTCAGTACAATCGCATAGACAATTTGATATTTATTGTTTTTGGTTGGGTTCTACATTCAGTGTCTTGATACTTCAAGATTTTTGTTGATTTATAGTGTGAAAGTGTCTCAGATTCAGTGCTTTAGTTTGATTGGGTTTATGGTTGATATGGGTCCAGTTTGAAAATTTGATGAAAGGTATCCTACAAGATGGTTTGATTATTGTTTAACAGGTGGATCCAACTTGAAATATTCTAAAAGGTGGTCCACAAGGAGTTGAGGGTAGCAACCTTCAGAAATGGGGTAGGATCTTCCTTCCGACAGGAGTTCAGGTGGTTGTAGCTCCCTTTTAGTAGGTGTTGGAGAAAGAGAGAAGGTTGTAACCTTCTGTAGGTGGGTGTTTGCGTACTGGTTAGATTCTATGCTAGTACAAGATTGTAAGAAGTTTTCCTTTATAATAAAAGAAGAAGACAAAGACAATGTCAGTAGTGGTTTTCTCCCACATTGGGTTTCTACATAAAAACTTGGTGTTCATATGTGTTGATATGTTTCTTGTGTGTTGATGATCTATCTTCTCTTTATTGTTGCTTAATGAATGAATAATGAAGTAATGATGCATTGATTAAAGATGAACAATTAATGATATTAGTGCTAAATTAGTTATCTGGATATACATGGGTTGCATGAATCACAATCACGTACATATGCTTGTTTCCTTAATGATAGTAGCGTACATAACTCACAATAAGAAATTGAAAAAGTGAAGTGAGTAAAATACTGATTTACAAGTTCATTCTAAATTTTTTCTATAGAATTGATTACAAGATTAATAAATAAATCTTTTGGAACCTCTCCATAAGTAAGCAATGCAATCAAATGTCTTGAAAGGCAATTTTTTCTCAACTTATAGCTCATTCCACAGATTTCCAAGGAGTTGATACATGGGTAATGAACATAATTTTCATCTCTTTCAACTTTTATCATCGAATCTAGAAAATGGATCATTTTACATGGAAATATTTTTTTAACAAGAAATGTTCCTTTGACTGCATAACCATTATAGAAATACAACACTAAATGAGCAAGGGGAAAATTTTGAAATCTAATTGCTTAAATGTTTGCCTTCAACTACATTTTTTGGGCATTGTGAAGCCAAACTTTTGTTGAGTTAAAGTCAAATTCATTTTTGTAAGAGATCCTTCTTGGGATCCTTAAGGTCAAGAAATGAAAAATGTTTTTGTGTCTAAATATCTCCTCCACCAAATTAGTTCCTTCTCCCAAAAGGATTACCATTCATCCTTCAAAGCTGGCCTCCAAATAGAAGATAATCAAGTCAACCTTCATTACAAGCTTACAAGTCATATTCAAGTCAAATTGTTCATGTCAGATCAAATTCACAGTGACCAATAAGTATAGATATCCTACTATTTAACCATTTGAAGGAGAGAAGTGAAGCATTCATTCAAGAAGTAAGAGAAACTATTACAGGACCAAGAAATGGAGAGAAAGCAGAGAATCTTAGAAGACTATTATAGAGAGGAAGATGAAAATTTGAATTGCAGAAACAATTATAGGGAGGCTGAAGTTCCTTGTTGCAAAGATGATTATAGAAAGGGATGTGACTATTGCAGAAGGAAGGTTGAGATTTCTGAAGCAGGAAGGTTGATATTTCTAAAGTAGGAGGGTCGAAATTTTGAAGTTAAAATAGGAGCCAAGAACCATGATTGCAGGGACAATTGTAGAAGGAACTAGTCTAGTGGTTGGAGTAAGTCTATTTCTTTAAGCGTGTCAAGTGTGTCTCCTTCATATGGGGTTTTCCCTGGTTGTGTGCTTACATCTTATGTTCTTGTCTTTTTTGTCTTCATGTTAGAATTTATTTGATGAAAGGAACACTAACATAATCAACATATAATTCCACAAGTAAATGTCAAGATAAGAGAAATCTAATTGAAGAATCTAACTCACATAATGCCCTATATTTCTCAATAAAATAGAGGTATTGGACCTCATTTGAGTCACATAAGTAATTCGGTCTCTTCAATAAGTACGATGCAAATTTAGAGTGAGAAAGAGGTAAAGGATAATGAGGAAAGAAAGAAGGTCTATTTGTTTGGCTTATGCATCAAATCTTTGTTTGGAAATCTCTCATGTATGGGAAGAAAACTATCTCTATTCAGATTTCGAGCTAGAGAAGGACAATAGACCGAGATATAGAGAGAATCATTATTGTTTATGTGGCCGGCCTATCCCTTGGTGACTTGCCTTGGTCAAAGGTATTGGAAGTCTTCCTTGAATTTCTATAAGAGGAGAATTTTTTGTGGTTTTCCCCTGCGGAGGGGTTTTGCCCTGGCCCAGAGCCTATTTCTGGTGTTCTTATTTGCATCGTGATCTTCTTTACTGGCATTTTCTTGCTGATGAACTAACATTATATCACAAGAATTGTAAATATAGCAAGAGAAAACATTATAAAAGAAACCCTAATTCTGTTTTCCCTATTTTTTTCTCAACATCTATGGTCTTGGAAGATTTGAAATGTAGAAATAAAAAATTTCTTGAAATAAAATGCAATGCAACACTAAATCACACACTTGGTAGCCAAGCGCTTAGTGGGCTAAAATTGAGCAGTACTTCGATGAGTTTCTTTTGCGTATATGACTCCAACCATAGTTAATATTTCAAATCTAGATATATGAATGAAATTATTTGCAAAACAAAACAAGGAGGAGATGTTAGATGCAATAAATAATTAATAAAATATAAGAAAAATCATACTAGTGCCTTATGCCCAATTAATAGAGTAAGAGTTTCTTCTACTTCCCTAAATGAAAAATGACAGTCTATGATCTTTCACTAAAATAAACACACAATTGTCAAATAAAGACAAATACTGCATGATTTTTTTTCATGTAAAAGTTTGTTATTTCTTATAAAAATTTATGTAACTCCCACTCGGCCAAGACACACAAGACAAATATCAAGAAATTTTTTTGTCTCACGTAAACCTTTACAATTTTGATCTATTTGCTTCAGATAGTTATTCCCCAACATTTGAATTGAAACCAGTTGTCTTACACATATTCATGAGACCAACGAGGCAAACTTAGATTAAATTTGACCAAATATTAAATTTAATTGCATGAATAAATAATAATTAAAAATACGTTGGGTAATGTAATTGACTGTTAAATTACTTGCATTTATATGTCAATCCGGGTACGTGAGATTTTTAAGTACACTTCACTGTATCTGCTAGGAGATTAGCTTTCAATATTTATGCATAACTGAAATGAATTGGAAACTTCAAAAGGAAATTATATTCTTTAATGTAAATTATGAAAGTACTAAGTTTTTGGAAAGGAAATTAATGTTAAACTAGAAAAGAAAACATAAATACTATTGATTTAAGAAGACATGATATTTTACCATGTGAAAGCATGAAGATTTTGTTCTAAAACTTAAAAACTTTAATCTATAGAATCATGAACATTTTAATCTAAGAAAGCATAAACATTTAATCGATGGAAAGCATGAGTTTTTTATATATGATAAGCATGGACAATTAATCTATGTAAAACAAACCATTCATGAGAATATCAAAGAAATGTAAAACATCTATACTATTCTCACAGATCTCCATGGGGGACTCCTGAGGACTATAAGGTGTTGAAAACTAAGATTAAGAGAAGAGATTTAAATCACCAATTTCATTCAGAGTTGCTCCATATTAAAAAATTACATTCAATGAAAAAAATTGAGTTATTCTCCTTCAATAAGTAACAAAAATTACAAATTAAGATCATCCTTGATATCTCTGATCATTCCCCCTCTCATTAAAGAGACTGCAATTTATAGAATTTTGAGACAATTAACAAACTCGGAATTTTCTTGCTTGAGTTTTGGCCATGAGATCAAATCAAATAAAATTTCATGGATTTTTGGATCAAAGATCAGCTTAGATATCATCAAACTTATCTCTATGCCATGAATTTGCTAAAGAACAACTCATTCAAGCCTTTTTGTTGATTGTGCATTAAATGAAAAATTGAAAAACCGTATATCCACATAATCTACAAAATAAATATCCAAAGAACTTCAAAAATATCTCAAATGGTAACAAATTTGAGAAAACGGATCATGAAGAACCTAATTGGGCCCATTTTGAACAAAACCCATGTTTTTGTTTTTTCGAAATTCACTTTCATTTTCTTTGAAAACGCATTTGAAGTTGACTGGTCAAAACTGTTGTGCTTTTCCCTTAATTTGATGTTGGAGGTCGACACGTGCGAGCCGGGTGGAATTTGACCAATAAAAATCCATATTGGAGCTTCTAGAAACCAAGTCTAAGTGTCAGATTTCCTTCTAGAGTGGTGCTACTACATCAACCATGGAGATAGATATGAAAACTTCTCAAAACTGCAACAACTTGAATTTGCTAAACTGTCATTAGTAAAAACATGCAAATTCTTCTTAATTCATTAAAAATGTGAAAATTCTTGGACAATCTTAGGAATCCTACTGCAACCAACTGAATCTACTTCACCTAGATCGTAAATTACATTACAAACTTATTTCGGATTTCTTCTTAAAACATTGAAGTAAATTACTGAATCAACCTACACCAAATTAAATATGATTCTAAAACATAGAAATTGAGCAAGGAAACACAAACACATAGGACATCATTATTTTTGGACAAATGTCCCTGGAAAAACCCAACTTGGGAAAACTGGTGCAATAGTGAGGGTTTTATTTTATTATGCAGCAGTGAAATCTGAGTACATCTTTGGATGCCCAACTAGCAATCTAAACAGCAAGAAAATCTGGCAGAGATATTCCCTAAGCAACCCTGCCACTCGTGTTTCCCACAATCGTGTTCCTGCACTCGTGTTCCTGCACTTGCGTGTTCCTGCACTCACGTGTTCCTGCACTCGCGCATTCCTGCACTTGCGCTTTCCTGCACTTGGGTTCCTGCACTTGTGCGTTCCTACACTCGTGTGTTCCTACACTCGTGCGTTCTTGCACTTGCGAGTTCCTGCACTCGTGAGTTCCTGCACTCGTGAGTTCCTGCACTCACGAGTTCCTGCACTTGCGTGTTCCTGCACTCGTGCATTCCTTCACTCGTGAGTTCTTGCACTTGGGCGTTCCTGCACTCACGAGTTCCTGCACGCGCATGTTCCTACACTCGCGCATTCCTGCACTCCCATGTTCCTGCACTGGGAATAACTCAGCCTCTTGCTACTGCCTCTCTGGATCTAGGAATATTCCTTTGGATCACTGTCCCTACCCCTCTACTGCAAAAGATCTCTTCAATCAGAATTTCCTCCTGAGAACTTCTCACTTTAGAAATTTGATCTCTTGATCTCTCGGTGTGTTTTCCAAATGACCCTCAAGCTTCCTTAAATAGTCTTATCATTGACATTCAATGGCCCAGATTAAAAGTTAATCAATGGCTAAGATCATTTTAGCTTGATCCTCGTCTTCTTCTAGAAGTTACACCCACAATTAGATTAATACCAATTAATATTTTTTATTTCCTAAGTTTAGATTTGGGGGCCTATTAAAAAATATAAATTATTTTAATAAAATTGTTTCTGGGTGGAATTGCCCAAAGCACTTTCTAGGTTCTTTGAAATACATGTGCCCAAGTCTCCCTACAAAATTTGAGGCCTAGATAACATCTGATGCTACCCCAAATCAACAAAAAATAATATAAATAATAATAATAAACCATGTAAACATATATGCGAGAATTTGGTACGTTTATGAAGAAATTTGGTTAAAAATGATGACAATGGGTGAATGGAATGATGCGAAAATGGATGGTTTCATCAACAAAATCATGACAAGTTGGAGACCCAACATTCCCCCACACTCGATATTTTCCATGTCCTCATGCAAGCAAAGTTTCATAATCCAACCAGTTCCTTATGTTCCTTTATTATTTCATTTCCACTAAATCCTTGACCAAAGCTCCAAGAGAGAAATATTGGCTCTCTATCTCAATAAGATGCACTTTCCTCTCTCCGTTTTTTAAGATTACTAATATGGTAGAATAAATCTTTGTTTCTACACTTGCTTGTTGTATCATTAGAGTAAGAAAGAATATTTACCCATTATCTTTTGAAAGTCAAACAACTTGAAGTCTTCACATATTAGGTTGCTCATGGATGCTATAAAGGTAGAAGTGATGCCTGTTGATTTGTTCTTCTCTAATAAAATAAACATCCCTGCATTACTCATTAGCCCCTTGCACATTATCATATACAACTTGTGTGAAGGGCAAGGGTGCCCACAAAGTAGCACATACAAGTATTTTTTCATTGTTGTCAAAGCCTTTGCAAATTCATGTTTTTTTATAAATATATCTCTTTCAATAACTTGGAAACTATTTATGAGGTTCTTGCCACTACTTAATTATGCATAATTTGTTCAATCCTTGGTAGAATGCCATATTGTGAAGAACAAATTATGACTCTTACTACATCCATAGAATGTGATTTCCATCCTTATGAATTTCATCCTGTTAGTATGGATGGAAATGATCATAGATTGCAGCCTATAATGATTGTTTTCTTATCATCCATGCATAGAAACCACAATGTTCACAAATAGTTTCTTCAAGAACTCACAAACTAATGAATGAAGAAGACTTCCCAATGTGAAGCTTTGACAAGATGAGTTGCACATAACAAAAAATAAGAGTTGTTGGTGAGGGTTATACAACTTATCAAAGCCTAAAATATGCTTCCAAGTGATTTCAAGAGTGTGTGAACAAAGCCTTGTTGCAACCTTCTTCTTGTGGCTTTGTACTCATCATTTCTTGGTTTCCATTAAAAATTTGAAGATGAACAATATGACACATAATTTAAGTGCTCCATGTACCTTTTGATCATGTGCTACAAACATGTACCATGAAGTCAAGTTTTTCTATTTCTCAAGAACATCATGTGGATGGACCATTATGTAAAGCATGGATTAACAAGAAGAGAAACTTTAAATAAGAGAGTGGTGAAAGCATAGAAGTACATCATTATGACCATGGAAAACAATGAGATGATTGCATGGGTGGCAGGAATGTGTTAATAAAGAATCAATCATAGCTTGTGGGATTGGTTGTTAAAGGGTATGACAAAACATAATAGGAGAAAATTTTGAACTACATGTTTACAATAGCTTTCCATCAAAATTTCTAGAATTTTTAACAAATAAAAAGTTTAAGGCTAGTTTTACCTCAAGTTTACCTTTTCGAATTGGTGAAAAGAGCAAAATCTGATGGTTGTTTTGGTGTTGACTTGGCTCAGGTACTCTGCTCCATGATGCATTGACCACCACCTTGACCTTGCTCCACAAAATGTATATTTTTCATGTAGCAGAATTGGTTTTCCAATTTCTCTCAAATGGTAAATTAGATTCTCTTGAAATTTTCTGAGGTTGTTACTATTAATATTATGCATCTTCCCAAAAAATATCTCACCCAATGGGTGCACAGATCTCGAGAAAAATGAGAAATTGGTGTAGGTGAAAGCGTCTACTTTCTTGAAAAATACAAACTAGAATTTCCTAAAATTTTGTGTATTTATTTATTCTACCTCAATGCATTTACCATAAAAATTTCAGGACTAACGGATGCACGGTTTGCAAGTTATGATCAAATCAATTCTTGCCTTGTTTCACCCTTCACGCTGCCCAATGTTGCAACAAAAACATATGCCACGAACTCATTTTAAGGCCAAATTGAGTGTTTCAAAAGGGAAACAATGTATTTTTACCTTTTCTACCACTACATGCCTTTAAAATCCACTTTTGATGACGAAAATGAGCTGTTGTGAAAAAATACCAAATTCTATCCTAATTTGTGCACAGTGATAAAAGTTGAATATTTGCCTTAAAAACCTCCTGAAAAGTCCTAGAAAATTGCACTTTTTTTTAAATTTTGCCCACGTCTTACCCAATTTACCATATTTTGAGAAAACCCAGAAACTAGGAATTTTTTTTTATTTCTGCTCTAGTCTCTTGCAATATTTGTTCCAAAACTTCCTCTAGAACAAGTTGCTACAACAAAAAAAAGGCTTTCACAACAATAGCTGCAGAAACTGCAACTTTCCGTAGTTGCTGCAAAAAAATATCAATTTTTGTAGAAATTTGTTTTCTCCAAGTTTGAACTGTTGATTTGGATTGTGTACTCCATGCTGAAGTAGAAACCATGAAACATAATGCATATTGACAGAAATAGACCCAATTTTATTGTTTTGCTTGAAAATGAAATGAATGAAAAAACGTTGTAGTGGTGCCATCATGCTTCTATTGAATGACAAAAATATGAACTTGCTGCTACATGAAACCAATAAAATATACTGCTGCAAGTTGTTGTTGATTCCATAAAACCATATAGTCTTCATCAAAACCAAAATTCATGGTACAATTATTACCATGCGAATGAATGCATCAAAGTTGAGTATGGAAAGAAATCATTGGATTATAGATTAATGATGAAAATTGTTAACCAATGAGAGACAACTCACCAATAATGTAAATGTGTGTCAAGGTACTTGAGTGCATCTTGACAGGGGAAATTGAATGTGTTGAATTTTGAGTGACCTGCAAGATCTGACAATCAAGAGATATTTTGTATTCCAATTGTTGTCAACGAGGAGGCTTGCCATTGATGTATGCAAGTTCCAAGGAACTTCAAATAATCTCTGATATTGATCCCAGATAAGGTGTTGAGGTCGATGGGACAAGATCTGTTGGAAGGTGGGCCTTATGGAATCCCACATCAGCCAACTTGAGCATAGAACCAAAAATTATTTGAATAACCAAAATAAAAGATTGAAACCATAATAAAAGTGCAGAACTGATTATGAACTTTGCTCACCAGTTGCCTGGTTTTCAAGCAAAGCTCATGTCCAATTGTGCCAGAAAGCTAGTTTTCACAATAGGACTTATTTTTCTCTTAAATTTTTTATTTTTTGTTTTTTATAAGTCCTACTCTACTTGAAAAAGAAATCTCGTTCAAGTATATGAATACTTCCAATGAAACCATGTGTGTAACACGATGATAGCTAAACTCATATGCAGGTTTCAATTATACTCTTTGATATGTACCAGTTTATCAGAGACCAACTTCCTTAATTGAGATGATGTTAGAAGATATTGAAGAATGGAGTACTGTGATCAAATGATTGTCTTGAACCAAGATTCAATGTAATCTTGTCTCTCTTGGCTTCCCTCTATCATGCCATGCAAGTCTTCAGAGATGAGATCTCTATTATCACAAAATCTAACCCTGATAGGCTACTGATCAAGTAGACTTTGAGTAACTCTTCCAAACCAATCTTTTGGTTGAGGCTTAGCCTCCTCAACCTGAGAGGGCTCTCTCAATAGGTTTAAGATTTTTGATTAATGATTAGATGGCTAACTCTAGGAACAAAATGGATAAATGTGTAACTGGTTTACTGGTTGAATCAAAGATTAGAAAATATCTATTGGGCTATGGAGTCAAGATAGTCTTCAACAAAACAAAATGATCAACAAAACATGGAAGTCAAGGCACTTAGAGTTTAGGTTTATAAATAAAACAGTAACACAATGAATCAACATAGTTTACAAGCATGTGAAGCAAGTTAGAGAATTTTCCAATGAATTCTGAGTATCACAAGCTCGTACCACTGCAAATAAGTAATTGAACAAGGCCATAAGAACATCAAACACATAAACTCCTTGTGAATCTTGAGTAATCAAACTGATCTCTGTATTAAGTATGAAAACCATAGTTCCTTACAATAACACAACTTTCTTTTGCTAATGAAATTACCAACCCTTAGGAATTTGATTCTCAAGCTTTATATAGAGTTTTACAACCTTGGATACTATGATCCATCTTTGGAGGAATTTGAATTCCTGACTTTGACACCTATCTATTCATAAAACAAACTACTTAATTACAACTTGACAGCTAGCTGTCTTTAAGAGTCCTAATACAAATAGGAGTGAAACTCCTAAAACATGCTTTCAAAAACCTTATCTATGACTTCAATACATTCTTTAATCAGCTGCCAACCCATGTCTTCGAGCTTGATGATGTCCACAGTGCTGTTACAAAACTTGCTGAGTCATGACCTAACTGTCCTAAAAACTAGGAGACAGAGTTCCTCCTTTTAAGGCCCTTAATCCTTAATGCTTATCTTTGAGCAGTTTTGCTGGTATACATGTGGCATGCATTAATAATCCATTAACATTTCATTTTCCACCTGTGCAAAGAAAAGGGAACTCGAAAATATGGAGGAAAGGATAAAACATGACTGTGCTACGAAAATACTCTGTTTTCGTAGCACAACTTTTATATCATTTATGAAATACTTCTTGGAACTTTTCTTTCTACACCACTGCCATCTGAAACTTCATATATGATCCCATGTCTACCAGCAACTTCAAAATTTGGAACTAATCAAACCTTACCTCTAGAAAGCATCCATAAGTGCTAAATGATCATCTTCAGCAGTTTCGTAGCGCGCTACGAAACTGCTGTGTATGCTCTTTTTCAATACGGCCTTCAAAAATATGTAGTTTGGGAGTTTTCAAGATTCCATGAAGAATGATATGATCAACCAAAAATCAAAACCACTTACCTTTTAATATGTTCTTCTTCATAGCTGTTCTTCTTTTTATATGCCAAAACTCTTTTTATGTGCCAAAACTGTTTTAATATATATCCTTCACTGCCATTTTTCATCACCCTGATTCATTATTGTTGTAGACCCTTTTCTAGATATGGTTAGTTGTATTTCTAGGTCTTAAATTTGTCTCTTCAGTCTCCTGTTTGTAGCTCTCAGCTGAGCATTAATCCTCCTTACAAATCTGGCTTCTTTGACTGCAGGAACAATCAAGGTAAAGTATTGGGTTTCACTGTTTACTATTTCTGGTTTGGAAACTTTTTTAGCTTCCCAGAGAGCCTTCATCCTTTTGAAATTTGTCCTTTCAGTAGCATTCCCTCTTGCTCTCACTCTGAGTCTAGCAATTTCATTGTTAGCAGCTTTTAACCTTTCTTCCATAACCTCGTAACTGGCCTTTTCAGTTTGAGTGGCAGGAACTGTGTTTTTGTCACCTTCAGGTCTTGGATACGGAAATTCTATCAGCTCTTCTTGAATAGCGGATGCTTCTTCTTTCCTCCCCAGCTCAATATTGGACTCTTGCATCTTCTTGGATTGCCTGGTTAAGAGTTTTCTGGGTTTGAAAACAAACGTTGTAACATCATCCTCAAATTCCAGTTTCTTGGAGGGTTTCATTTTCTTCGACTTTCCTTGATCAAATTTTATCACATCTGCCTACACCAAAGGGGATTCTGCAATATCAATGGCTTTTAAAATATCATTTAAATCACCCTTCAAGCTTGAACCTTCTCCCGAGATCATTGTTTTACCTTTTGCCTTTGCAATTTGACTTCTAGTCAATCTCCTTTGAACTGGTTTGTTGGTTGACTATTCTTGTGTCATTCCTTTAACCTCAGATATCTTTTCCTTTGTAGATTTAGGAGTTTCAACAATGACTACTGGTGTTTTTCTTACTTTCTCTTTCACTTGCTTCCTAGGTTTCAACTTAACATACCTTTTTTCCCTGGAGATTACAGACTTGTTGGTTTTTGCTAATGGAGTTCCTTTGACCCTAGGGCTAATGTCTACACCTTGTTTTTCTGCTCCGAAGTCACATAAAAACAAAAACGAAGACCATTCTTTGTTGATCCTTTTGAGTTCATGTAGAATTATCAGTTTAATTAAACCATGATGAAACAGGGAAGTTTCACATCCTTGAGACTTCAACTGTACTTTATCTTCCATCTTAGCTACACTTCGAAATAAGAAGTAAGGCAAATCTAAAGAAATCATACCAGTAAAATGTAACAGGAGTTTAAAATGATATGAATAAACCTTTTGATATCTACCTTCACAGGTAAAATAACGTTGAATGTTGAAGAGAAAATTGGCATAGCTATCCTTGATGTAGTCTCTGGGAACTGCCTTGGTTAAGTCAGTTTCTACAAACTTTGGCTTTAGAAACACCTTACATGGTTCCATGTCGAATCTAAAGTTTTTGAACCATGTATCTTGCCCCCTAGGAATTTCTATCACCAAAGCTATGACCTCTAGAAAAATTTGCAAGTTCAGCATTCCGACCTTTTTGCTTGAGCCAGTGAAATGTAGTGCAAACTCCTTTGTCACCTAAGTATGTCCTCCCTACAATTTCTTACAAAACTTCCACCATCCTACTTTCTTGAAGGCTTCAACAACTGATTTATCTCTGACTAAGACCTCGGTGCTTTTAGGCTCTGTTCTTAAACAAAGACCAGACCTGTGACGTTTCTTCTCCTCTAACATCTTTCCTTTTGAATTCCTGTAACAAAACCAGCCTCGCTTGAAATTCTGTTGATTAGCCTCGCTTGCCAATGGTGGTCAGCTTTGCTTGAATTATGGATGAGGAAAACCTTGGTGAAAAATTACCAAAGCTTACTGTTCGAAAATAATTATGTTTGAGGGTTTGCATGCAAACTAAGATGATGAGACTAGCCAGCCCTTTTGAATTTGAAATTATCTTTCATAATGAGCCCTAAATTCGAAATGATGAATTTGGATGGTGGCATGCTTAAGGACTGACTCCTAGCTGACACCTAATAATGAAAATTTTAACGGAATATTAACAGATTGATGTTTGACAAAACTGTTCTACAAATCCGCGCTTTTGTAGCGCGCACGAAAAAGTGCTATGAAAAGAGCAACTTTTTTGTAGCGCAAAACAAACATCTTACACTGTCTGCACTACGAAAACATGGTTTCAGGGCTAATTCCAAAAAAAATTCAAGATGGCTTAAGCTATGAGTTTCTAAAAAGAATGTAAGACTCATGAAACATGGAAAAAGGATGTTAAAACATAGGGTGACTTGTCACTTATCTAAGACCATGACTAGGAACAATGTAAACCCCTATTTTGGTGATAACAATCTCCATTCATAGAATCGGTGATAGGCATGCATGAAAATTTTCAATCTCAAGTTCCAACAACTGCTCGTTATCGATAGGCATCCATAATTCTTGGACCTTATCTGAATCTTATTCTTTTGGTTGTTGTCCTTCAATGGAAGTTGGAGAATCATTTTTGCAATACCTCGACATTGTAAGTGGATTGAGTTATTTTATTATTGGGTATCCGAAATGTTTGTGTAGGTAGTTGAGTGGGAATGGATCTTTGGGGTGCTTGTGTGGCTGGTAATGAGAAAGTTTGAATTGAGGCCGATTCATGGTGAAATTGATGTTGTTGTGGAGGTGAATGGTATGGATAACATTGATACTTGTATTGAGGACAGTGAGGGAAAGATTGAGGATATGGTGGATTTCCTCTGTAAGGCCCTTGCCAACCTTATTTCCAATATGGGTTTTGAGATTGAGATTGAGATGTCCAAGGTTGCCAATCCAAGGGTGTTTTCCAGTTACTTTGTGATTGTTGTGCATAATGTGAATTAAGATCTTGCATCATACCAGATTGATGAGTTTTCCATGGTCTTCTTGGAGCTACATAATAGGATTGTTCCAGTGTTTGATTTTCTCCATGGTAAACTACCTTTAACCCTGGTAATGATGGAAAATATTTAGTAGTATGTGATCCTGCACAAATTTCACAAATTTTAATGTTATCAAGTGGACATTCATGAAAATCATGTTTCTTTCTACATGTAGGGAAACATATAATTGAAGCAACAATCTCAACTTTTTGCTTTTTTTTCATTCTTAGCATATGAATTTGTTCATTTAAATTATCAAGAATGTCTAGCAAATTGTTAACTTCAGTTTGGCTTACCAATCCTGATGTCGATTTACTTACTCTTGCCATAAATGGATCCTAAGGGGATCTTACATACTTTGTTTTGCCTCTTGATATGTTCTTGCATAGTTCACAAATCTCTTGAAATGAAAATTGAGAGACATCTATTTTTCCCACCAGCTTAAGAAGATCAATCCATTCATCTCTTATAGCATTTAGTAGGAGAGTTTTTAATGTGCCTGATCCTAAATTATGCAATTTAGATCTTTTGATATTATAAGTAAATAGATCCACTATATCTTCTAGGATTTCATCCTCTTTTTGGTTCATCTTAAAGACTTTATTTCTAAGGTCATGGTCTATGCAATAATATTTATATATTTCCAAAAATACTCTTTTCATATCATCACATGCCCTTATAGAATTTGTTCCTAAAGTCATGAACCATTTAAGAGCTCTATCCTTCAATGTTGCTGGAAACAAATTCAATTTTTGAATGTGTAAGGAGTAGCCATAAGATCTACAAATTATTTCAAATTCAAAAATAAAGGTTTTCAAGTCTTCTGATATCATACCTTTGAAGTTAGGAAGTAGGGATGGAGGGATGTTCTTCATATGAACATTGACATTAGTTTCTTGAGTGGGAAATCCAAAAGGATCTTCCTCATTGTTATCATTTCCATCCATTTCTTCAACCTCTTTTTTTTTTCACTTCTTCTACCCGCAAAAATAAGAAATCATGATGTGGAAGATGATGCTTTTATTTTTCTCTGCAAATACTAAATTCTATTAACTGAAAAGGAGAATATTTTTACATAGAGTTGAGGCCTCAGAGATCAGAGCTCGAGGGCACTCAACACAGCAGAACTGCCCCCTTACAAAAAGAAGCTGGGGAGACCAGTTACATATAACAAAAAACCAGATATAAAACCCAGAGGATGACATGTTTAGCTGAGAAAGATACATTGGCAGTAGAAGCATAAAATCATTGCAAACCAGCCAGTAAGTGAATCGCCATTTCCCCAACGGGATGCCAAAACAACAGGCCATAAGTGCTGAACCTTGACTGTGAGCGAAGATGCCTGTAGGTGGTCATCTGAGCAGTAGCAAAAACAAAAAGGAAAAAAAGCGGTCCCAGGTGGCGCTAGACTTCCTTAACCTTACCAGGAGTCTTCTCCTCAACCAGACATGCACTGCCAGTCCTCAGACTCTCATTGCCATCCGTTTCGCTGATAGGGATCGCCATGGAGTGACTTGTGGCACCAAGAGTCCCTTCCTCAACAACTGGGCTTACGTCTTCAAGGGGCGGAATACTTTTAGGAATTTCCTCCTGACCAGACTTATCACTTTTCCAATTCTCCGGGCTATCTTTATCCATGGAATGCTCACTACTTTGGGAAGGATCAGGAGCGATGCATGCCAGAGGGGAGACTTGATTTTCTTCTTCCGACAGGATGATGGTGATGTGAGCAGTAATCAGAGGCCTGTTTAAATTGCTTTGAAATTTAAAATGCGTGGTTTGGAAAGCACTGTTAGGAATTGGCTTGCGCCCAGAGCTCAAAGGTGGCACAGCCTCATGAGAGGGGGGAAGATTGATGGGCACCTGCTGAGGTTCCACAGAGAGACCGACAGTTGAGTGTAAGCCACTGTCACGACGCCCCTCGGAGCGACGTCTTTTACCCTGTCGAACCATTATGAATGACGAAGGGTAGGGCGCAGAGAGACAAGAGAGACCAGAGACTAGAGAGACCAGACACAGATACCGAATTGAATGCACAGAGAACGCCCAAGACGGAGGCACAATACAACTAATGCTGAAGTCAAGAACTGAGGAGAGCTTACCCCTGAAAGAGTCAGCCTGAAGCTTGCTTCTGTGTGCAAGAATCAGCCCGTCACCATCGATCACAGCTAACCAGGTTCCGTCGCCGTAAGACTGAGCGCAAGGTGTGAGGAAAACATACAGGGTCGACATGATTATAACAGAGATTATGTTGCGTTGAACAGCGCAATTCATTAATGCAAATATCCCACCAAATCCAGCCTTAATAACTCCCTCCTGCTTGCGCAAGGTGAAGTCCTGGGAAGCCACGCTGCTCTGCAGCTGGCAGTACCAGGCTTTATTGTTCTGCATGATGAGCATTTAAAGCCAAAGTGCCACCCGCATCCGGGGGTATTTCTTCTATCTGAGGCATTTCCTTCTGCACTAGATTGTTAAAATCCAGGAGTTGAGATTCAGATGCTAAGTTAGTGAATGATCCAACATGTAGATGCATCCCACAGTCAACTCCCATATTAGCTAATAGGTCTGCAACTTTGTTCCCTTCTCTGCGAATGTGTTTCAAGGAGACCGCTCTGTGGGAGGAAAACCAGGATTCAATATGTTGTAGCCTTTTTGCCATTCTCCAGCTGTTACTGACCTTGCAGGAGGGGGAGCCCTGTAGAATTCTTGAGACCATTTTGATGATGATTTGGGAGTCTCCCTCTATTATAAGAGGAAAAAGGTCCTTACCTTGCGCTAGAAGTAGCCCTTGCCATAGACCTTCTAACTCCGCTGAGTTATTAGTGTCCCACCCTCTTGAGCCTAAGAAGGTTAAGATAGGAGCTCCCTTGTGATCTTTGAAGATCCCTCCAAAGCCGGATTTCCCTGGGTTACCCTTTGAGGCACCATCAAAATTTAGCTGATACATGTTCATGGGGGGAGGAAGCCATTTCTCAGGTGAGTGGCCTTTCAGAGGCTTTGTTCCTTTGATTAGACGTTCTTGCTTCCTTTGGAAATTCCAATTGTTCCATATTGATTGTTCATGGGGGATAGTTGGGAAATCCTCTTGGTACCAGGTCTTGAGAGATATGGTTTCTTCAATATTTTGGTTGATTATTTTCCAGATGTCATCCAACGATCTGGTGTGATTCTTGAATATTCTACCATTTCTCTCCTTCCATATGGCCCACATAACAAATCCTGGAATGAGCTTCCAGAGAAAATTCAAGATCTTACTTTGATAGGGGTGGTGGTCCCAGTTGCGCACAGTAGCAGTGATATCTCCATTAGAACCTCCGTTTTTTTGGCAGCGGAAACTGATCTTTTGCCAGAGCCTGTGTGCCAACGGACAGTAATGCATGAGATGCTCAATGGTTTCCTCATCCTTTTTGCAGTTGGGACAGATGGAGGGTCCATAGAAGTTTCTTTTTCTCAGATTGTCCCATGTGAGAATCTTGTTGTGACAAAGGAGCCAAAGAAAGGTGGACACTTTCGGCCAAATGGAGGGGTCCCATATTTTGCTCCAGAGCAAGTCCAGCACCATGTGTTCCTTGATAAGGATGTTGTAGGCCTCTCTTGTGGAATAGGTTCCCTTTTCTTCATATCCCCATCTGAGAATGTCCTTTTCCTCAGAATATTGAATTTTCCTTTTCATTAATTCTGTGTCCAGAATTTGTTGGTCTTGCATCAACCCCTGTCTTAAGATTTGAGTTGCTTTGAGCCATTCTCTGTAATCTTGGTGTGATGAATTGCGCCAGAAATTTCTCACCGTGTCATGAGGTTGCATATCCTGTTCCAGAAGAGGATTTGGAGGGAAAAGGTCCCTGAGTTTGGGCATCTGCTGCCAGGAGTCTTCCCAAAACCTTGCATTACTACCATTCTTCACTTCCCAAAAGCTATGCTGCTGAATGAGATTCTTGTGCTGTTTGGCTGAGTTCCACATGATTGAGCCTGTGCTGGTCTCTGATATTCTAATTAGTTCCTCCATTGGACAATTTCCCGCATATTTAGCAGTCCATAGCGAGGCCCAAGGTGTGAGAGGTTCAGTTAGCCATTTCCACCAGATTCGAGCCCCCATAACTGCATTGCTGTGAGAGGGGTCCCTCAATCCAATACCGCCTCCTTTCTTTGGAAGACATGTCGTTTCCCATTTGACTAGAGCCCACTTGTGCTTGAGGCCGCTGCTGCCCCAAAGAAACGATCTTTGGAGAGTTTTGATTTCTTTAAGAACCCATTTAGGAGCAGCAAGGATGGAGAAGAGGTATAAAGGCATGGCTTGAAGAACAGCTTTTATGAGGACAAGACGGCTTGCCATATTTAGAGATCTGTGAGTCCAGGAGGAGAGCCGCGCTTCCAGATTTTCTAAAAGGATTCTCCAGGAAGAGTGCTTTAGAGCTGAGGCAATGAGCGGAGCACCTAAATAAGAAGAGGGGAGATTGGTAGAGGAGAAGCCCAGAATGCCTATGATGGCTGACTGAGTAACAGAGGGAGTATGAAAGAAGAAGATTTGAGACTTGGAGTTATTGATAGAGGCTCCAGAGGCTTCTGAAAAGTCTGTCAAAAGGGTTTTGAGCTGACGAGCCTCCTGGACCGAAGGATGCCCAAAAAGCATATTATCATCTACAAATTGCTGGTGAGTGAAAGCCGGAGAGTTATGAAAGGAGAGGCCTTTGAGACGGAGAGATTGCTGAGCTGACCTAATACTGCGACCTAAACCCTCAGCCATGATAACAAACAGAAAAGGGGAGAGGGGGTCTCCCTGCCTGATGCCTCGAGAAGGATGAAAGGTGGCAGAGGGTATGCCATTGATTAAGACAGAGAAAAAAGAGGAAGAGATGAGGCTCATAATCCATCGAACCTAGGAAGCATCAAATCCGAAAGCCATTAGAACCTTTTCAATGTACTTCCAACTAAGGCTATCAAAAGCCTTTGAAAGATCTAGTTTGAGTAGCATACCTGGCTTCTTGGAGATCTTCAGAGAATGAATTATTTCATGAGCTAGGATGATCCTATCCGTGATCTGCCTCCCTCAACATATCTAGATTGCTCGGGCGAGATGATGAGAGGAAGTAGGAGTTTGAGCCTGGAGGCTATGATTTTAGACACGATCTTATAGATTATGTTGCATAGTGCTATCGGTCTGTACTTGTCAGGTGTGCTTGGTTGATCCACCTTGGGAACCAGGGCTATGAAAGTAGCATTTACCCCCGGAAACATACATCTCAGAGAGCGAGACTCCTCCACCACCTGCAAGACTTCCATCTTGGTCAGATCCCAAAAGTTGTGGAAAAAATTAGAGGTGAATCCATCTGGGCCTGGGGCTTTGCCTGCTTTCAGTTGTCGTACTGCAAGTTCCACCTCTTGGAGATCAACAGGCTTGAGAAGCATTTGGTTATGCTCTTCTGAGATAAGTTTGGGAATGTTTCGAGTAATTTTCTCTATGGCCTGAGATCTGTCATTGTTTGCCTCTCGATGCACCTGCTTGATTGTAGTGCTATGAAAGAATTTAGTGTTTTTCTCTCCATCTTTGAGCCACCCGACCCTTGATTTTTGCCGCCACAACGTTTCTTCCTGCTTTTCCTTTTCTTCTAGTTGCACTTCAAGGGTTTTTTCCTGTTCTGCCAGGTCCTCTGATCGGCCATTTATAATAATCTTCTGCTGTAGCTGCCTCATTTCTAGCTCGAGGGTTGCTTTGCCCTGAAAGATATTGCCGAATGATGTGATATTCCAATGCTTGATCTTGCCTTTTAGGTGCTTGAGCTTTTGTTGGAATTGGAACATTTTTGAGCCTGGAGGAGGATAGAAGCTGTTCCATTCTGAACTGATTAAATTGTGGAAGTCCGGATGGGTCAACCAAAAGGCCTCAAAGCAAAATTTCCTACGGAGCTTGTTTCCCAAACGAGACCATTGGAGGGAAATGGGCTAGTGATCAGAACCCGAGAAGGGTAGTATGGAAGCTGCGAAGTCACCACCGAGATGAATGGCATTGTCAGAGAGTAAAAACCTATCCAATCGAGAAGCGATCTGCTGGTTCCCTGCTCTTCTGTTGTTCTAGGTAAATACTCCATTGTTGAAAGGGAGGTTGATGAGCTAGTTATTCTGAATGAGTCCTTTAGGAGTGGCCCTTCCTGAGACCCTCTGCATCTGCCACCTCTCTTTTCTTCCAGTCTTGTAATCATATTGAAGTCTCCTCCTGCGATCCATAGAGGGTGCAATCTGTTATGGTTAAGTTCAGAGATGGAGTTTAGGATACCTGCTTTACGAGATGTCTCCTGTGGAAAATATACATTAGTTAAGAGCCCGTGTAGATTTGTGCCTATGATGTGAAAAATTGCTTGAAGGAAATTCCTGTGTGCATGGAAATTGTTGAGCTTGATAGCTCTCGAGTCCCAGATAATTGCAAGGCCTCCCGAGGCGCCATCCACATCCATTGCGATGTTATGACTCCCAGGCCAGATTTTAGCAGCTAATCTATCTAATGCATTAGAATCTCATTTGGTCTCTTGCAAGAACAAGACTTGAGGGTTTTCTTGATTTATCATGTTTTTAAGAATTCGAGTCTTCCTTGGGCCATTAAGCCCTCTTATATTCCAAGATATTAACTTCATTGGGAAGGAGTGTTTTCAGAGCTGTAGTACTTGGTTAACTTGGCATACATGCTGGAATCCACTAGAATTTGTCCTACTTTGATTGTTCTCTGTAGAACAGTTTTCCTTCCCCGCTTTTTGATATCTTTGGCTATGAATCTACCATCCCATGGGCCTCCAGTCTGTATACCTAGAGATTTTTGCCTCTGCGCCCGAGATAACACTTCTTCCAGGTTCTTAAGTTGTCCCGCTGGGATGTTGTCAAAGTTGTTTGTTGTGCAGGCTTTTTCTAGACCTGGAAGGTCCAGATCCCCAATGTCTATTGCCTCTGTTTCTTCCTCCATGAACTGAGGGTCATTTGATTCTTCCATTGGTTCCTCTTCTAGACTGGCATTTGAATGTGGTATCTCCAGCTGCATGACTTGAGTGTTCCATAATACTTCTTTTTGCTTGTCTGAGGTAGAAGCTTCCTTACCTTGAGTATCTGCATGTGGCATTGTGGGATTTCCCATCTTTGAGTGGTCGTCGTTCATTGACTCTGGCTCTGGTGGAGTGGGAGGATTCATTTGCAGATCCAGCTGGTTAGCTAAAACACCAAAATTGTTGCTTGTTGAGGGCCTAGGAGGGCTGGTTTGCGCTACTTTGGGCTTTGATGCTTATTTCTTGTGGGATTTCCAGCAATTTGTGACTTTGATGAAGCCACCTGCTTCAGAAGCTCCCGGATCAGAGGCAGGAGAGGGTTTTTGCGTTAATGGGCAGTCTCTGAATAAATGCCCCAGGGCATGACATCTTCGACATCGAAAAGGCACATGTTCATAGTCAATCGTCTGAACCCATTCAATGTCATAGTGAGAAATGCTTACCGCATCTGGGAGAGCCTGATTGAGATTCATATAGACACAAATACGGGCAAAAGAAGTGTATCTGCATGTTTTCGTTTCCTCTGCAACCTTGACAAACTCGCCCAGAGTGTTTCCAATTGCCTGTAGGGAGTCTTCCTCCCAATATTCCACCGGCAGCGAGTATAAGCGGATCCACACCGGAGCCCAGCTGAGGTCCTCCTTGTCCGGGTTGAAGCGTTCCACCCATCCTCTGAGAAACAGACCGGCTGCATTGAAGAAGTAAGGCCCACCATCCAGGACCCTGTTTCTGTCCTCCAAGCAGTTGAAGATAGCAGTGAAGAACCCTTTCGGTCCTAACTGCAGGGTTATATGTCCCTTTGGGTGCCATTTTGCATTTATCCAGCTCCTTAATGCTTTTTCAGTTGGCCACAGACCGATGAATTTCCCTATTAGAGCATGATCTTTCATGTACTGTATCTTCGCATTGATTCGATGGCCTGGTAGTTCTACCCTTGGGCGCACGGAGGCAACTGGTTTGCATGTAGCAGAGCGTACCTCTGGTGGCTTTTCGTCTTGTTTTGTCTGTTGACATTTCAGATCTTCATTATTCTCATTCTGGTTTGCCGTTCCATCTTCTTCCTTATTCAGAAATTGCTCATTGTCGTTTTGTGTGGGAGGTTCATTGCCCTCCCCCCACGGGGGCTCCATGAGGTCGTGTACCCTCTGTCCTGTGAATGAAGGAGCCTGAGTCCGTCAGAAGTTGCAGGTATTCTGCAGTTTTGCAAGGCCTGCCATTGCTGCAAAAGTTCAAACCCTAGAACGCAGAGCGTCGTCCCCGTTTGTCAGTTGTTCAATGTTATCATTATAAGTTTTTTTCATGTGGAAGATGATGTTGCTCTTACTGCACCACGTGATATAGTGGGGGTGGTAGGTGATTGAAGTTTTTTGTTTTTTGTTTTTTTTTTTCTATTTTTTTTTTTTTAATGAATCTACTTCTAGGATGTACTAAAATGAAATTAATCTTATTCAACTAAGAATGAGATGAAATTGAAAGCTAACACCTATGTATACTTCCCCAGAAACAACGCCAAAATGTTGGGTAATTTAATTGACTATTAAATTACTTGCATTTATATGTCAATCCGGGTATGTGAGCTTGCGAAGTACACTACATCGTATGTGCTAGGAGATTAGCTTTCAATATTTATGCATAACTAAAATGAATTGGAAACTTCAAAAGGAAATTAGATTCTTTAATATAAATTATGAAAGTACTAAGTTTTTTGGAAAGGAAATTAATGTTAAACTAGAAAAGAAAACATAAAGATTATTGATCTAAGAAAACATGAGATTTTACCCTATGAAAGCATGGAGATTTTGTTCTAAAACTTACAAACTTTAATCTATGGAATCATGAACATTTTAATCTAAGAAAGCATAAACATTTAATCTATGGAAAGCATGAGTTTTTAATCTATGATAAGCATAAACAATTAATCTATGTAAAACAAACCATTCATGAGAATATGAAAGAAATGGAAAACATCTATACTATTCTCACATATCTCTAGGGGGCCCTCCTAAGGACTGTAAGGTGTTGAAAACTCAGATCAAAAGAAGAGATTTAAATCACCAATTTCATTCAGAGTTGTGCCATATTAAAAAATTACATTTAATGGAAAATAATAGAGTTCTTCTCCTTCAATAAGCAACAACAATAACAAATTAAGATCATCCTTAAAATCTCTGATCATTCCCCCTCTCATCAAAAAGACTGCAATTTATAGAATTTTGAGACAATTAACAAACTCAGAATTTTATTGCTTGAGTTTTGGTCATGAGATCAAATAAAATAAAATTTAATGGATTTTTGGATCAAAGATCAGCCCAGATCTGATCAAACTTATCTCTATGCCACGAATTTTCTAAAGAGCAGCTCGTTCAGGTCTTTTTGTTGACTGTGCATTAAATTAAAAATTGAAAAATTGTATATCCACGTAATCTACAAAATAAGGCTCCAAAGACTTCAAAAATCTCTCAAATGGTAACGAATTTGAGAAAACTACTTTTCGATGAACCTAATTGGGCCAGTGTTGAACAAAACGCATGTTTTTGTTTTCCAAAATTGGCTTTCATTTTCTACAAAACACATTTGAAATTGATTGGGAAAAACTGATGTGATTTTCCCTTGACTTTATGTTGGAGGTCCACACGTACGAGATGGGTGGAATTTGACCAATACAAATCCATATTGGAGCTTCTAGAAACCAAGTCCAAGTGTTGGATTTCCTTCTAGAGTGGTGCTACTGCCACAACAATGGAGATAGCTATGGAAACTTGAAAAAACTGTAGCAACTTGAACTTGCTAAACTGTCATTAGTATAACCATGAAAAATTATTCTTAATTCATTAAAAATAATGGAAATAATTATAATAAACCTTGTAAACATGTATGCAGGAATTTGGTGCGTTTATGAAGAAATGTGGTTAAAAATGATGACAACGGGTGAATGGAATGATACGAAAATGGATGGTTTCAATAACAAAATCATGACAAGTTGGAGGCCCAACACATACGTGCATGAATACTTGAATGAGCTCCTCTTGGTTTTGAGAATAAATTGCTGGAGTAGTTTAATCTTGGAGCAAACCTCCCTCCACTCAGTGAAGTAGTAGTGAAGTCAACATTGACTTTGTTGTTTCTCTGTTGGATTGAGGGTGTTTTGCTCCAAGATTATCCAAATGCTAATTTATTCTCTATTGAACAGGGTTAACCACATGAAGGTCGAAGCTCTCATGGCCCCTGCCCCCTTCCTCCCCAAATCACTCTCAATTCCCCAGTATCCAATCTATATACTATATAGGAGATAGTTGAAGGCAAGACATTAAGATACATAAAGGAAAAATAGTAAACATTCATTCATTCATTTATAAATCCACAAAATATTTCATCTCAATAAATTTATCATAAAAAATATGTTTACATAATATGAAACAACATCATGTACATAAATAGACATATAGCAATTATTCATTAACATATAACATTCATTCATTAATCGTAGACACAAAATACTTCATCTCAATAAAATTTATTACCAAAAATATGTTCTCATAATATGGTACGTGATGTTTCTAATGATATAACTATTAAAATCATTTCTTTTTATTTTTGATGGTCTTGTCGTGTACTCATGAAGTTGTCGAGGCTGCCACAAGAGGGGTGGATCATTAGATGTAACAAAAAATAAATGTTAAATTGATATATTTTGTTATTATTCATTAATAAAAATAACATTATAGTTCTCTTTACCTCGTGCACTAGTCAACATTGCAATTTAAAAAAAGAAACAATTACCAGGATATTAAAACATAAAAGTGTAATTTTGTAGATACTTCTCATACAAAGCATCAATACTTGTCAAGACAACAAATATTGCCTCCCATCTTCAATAGTAGCATGTATTGCATCTATGCAGGAGTATGTTTGGAATTCATAGATGCCCCAAACACTACTGGTGAAGATGAGAGGCAATATTGGTTGTCTTTATCAATATTGATGCTTTGTTTGAGAAGTATCTGCAAAATTGTACTTTTCCATTTTGATATTGTGGTAATTGTTTCCTTTTTTAAAGTTTTGAAGATAAATTCTAGGTTTTGTTAATGTTTGTCATTTTGTTTTTAAACATGAATCACTAATGGATTGTGGAGATGCTACAATGGATAAATGTTGTATTTTCCAAGAAGAGGACAACAAAGGAAATATGGAGATTCTAATATGGACAATATGAAACAAAATCATTCTAATATGGATATTCTAATATAGAAAATATGAATACTTGAATGAGCTCCTCTTGGTTTCGAGAATAAATTGTTGGAGTAGTTTAATCTTAGTCGAGCAAACCTCCCTCCACTCGACAAAGCAACAACGAAGTCAACATTGACTTTTTTGTTTCTTTGTTGGATTGAGGGTATTTTTCTCCAAGATTATCCAAATCCTAATTTATTCTCTACTAAACAGGGCCAACCACGTGAAGGTGGAAGCTCTCATGCCCTCCCCCCTCCCAACCCCTCACATCACTCTCAATTCCCCAGTACCCAATCTATCTACTATATAGGAAATAGCTAAAAGAAAAATATTAAGATACATAAAAAAACAAATAGCAAACATTCATTCATTCGTAAATCCACAAAATATTTCATCTCAATAAATTTTATCATAAAAAATATGTTTACATAATATGAAACAACGTTATGTACATAAAGAGACATATAACAATTATTGATTAACATATAACATTCATTCATTCATTAATTAATCATAGACACAAAATACTTAGGGGTTTATGGGAATAGATAAGAGGGGTTTGTATAAAATATTTAGGGAAGAGTGTAGTCGATGATGTTTTTAGATGCTTAAAATGAGAAATTTAATAGCATTGGAAAATTAAAAATTGCACATTTATCCCTCAATAGATTAGGTAGCATCCAAACGACATGCATGAGCATTGTTTTTTAAAGTAGGCACTTGAATTGTTGCACCATTTCAAAAATCCAGAAACAAATATTGATCATGATTAAAGACTGAATTTCACTTTCTGAACAGGGTATATGAATCAATTTTGAAAATGCATTGTTAAAAGATCAAACCTAGTCCTAAAACTACAATTACTATACTTGAATAGTACAAAGTGGTATTGCACATAATATTGTTGGAAATAATACTGAGAGGGGGGGTGAATCAGTATTATCTAATTCTTTTAATCAATCTTCCTTATTTGTTCTTTGAATTATTTTTGCATGTCAGTACCATAAAATAATGAGCATGAACAAAGAAAAAACAGATAGTCACACCAAAGAACACAAAATGTAAGGTGGAAACCCAATGTGGGTGAAAACCACCTGGTGCAATATGTCTCTATCTTCTTTCAAATTAGAACCTTCTTTTACAATGGTTTTGTACTAGTGCAGTCCTTTACCAGTATGCAGGATGCAACCTGCAGAGAGCTACAACTCTCTCTCTCTCGTTTTCCAGTCTCTCCTGGAAGGGAGCTACAACCCCCTACTTCTTTTCATGAAGCATCAATTGAACATCAAGTACATGAAAGTTACAGTCCACTATAGTTATCAGATCAGCAATAACAGAACTAACCCAGAACACCTTATCAACAGAAAAATTCAATCAACAGAGCTTTTTAAGACATGTACGCAGTTTTCCCTTCTGTGGCCTGCGTCGCTACGCAGTTCACCTTCTGCTTTCCTGCGTCTACCCGCAGAGATCCTTCTGCCGCACTGCGTGCCCACGCACTGTTCCTTGAACCGAGCTGCGTACTTTTACTGCAGGGACGCACCCAAAGATACTATCGCGCCGCGTACTGTCACTGCAGGGACGCACCCAAAGATACTATTGCGCCGCGTACTGTTGCTGCAGGGACGCACCTGAACCTTAGTCTCTCTGCGTACCCACGCAGCTCTTCTTCTTCTGCTCTACGTACCGACGCAGGTATCCTTCTTCTGCTCTGCGTACCGACGCAGATCTCCTGTTTCTGCACTGCGTCCTGACGCAGATCTCCTGTTTCTGCACTGCGTACCCACGTAGCTCTTCTGTTAAACACTTGCGTCCTTCTGATTAGGGCCGAATAGGCAGTCCACCAGAGTGGCACAGTTGCTCAGATCTGATCATGCGCTCGAGAGATCACCCTTCACAGATTCGCCTTCAACTTCCCTTTCATATAGATCAAGCTTTTAAGACCATAACCCAATATTTCAGATCTAAAGATATTCAATTGCAAAAGATGCTTAGCCAAGTGATCTCCTTTGCTTTATATAGGCAAGCTCCTCCTAAAATCATGGAACAATACCACGAGCCGACACCATAATAACCCAAAACCGTCGGTTAAATACCAAGAGTAAAACATAAGAAACCCCACGTGTGCTTTTCTCTGCCTTGAAATGTGTGCACTGGGGGGACGCACCTCCTGAACGGCTGGCCTGCGTATCTGGACGCGGTCCCTGCATGGTGAACCTGCGGGTATGCACCTTATGATCTGATTTCCTGCGTACTTCTTTATTTTCAACAAAATGAGGGCCTTGCCACAGGAGTTGCCATCAAGTACAACATTTGTAACATATAGCCATACCAGAAACATAATGCCAACAATCTCCCCCTTTGGACTTGATGGCAACCTCACAAACCTCAGCTTCATTCTCCCCCTTTGACATCAAGGGCAAAGGGGTATGCTCCCCCTACGATCATGCTCCCCCTGAAAATGAACCAGATCTGCAGCAAAGAACCATAATCCACCATGAAAGAGATAGAGACATATTGCAGCTACTTCCAAGATCTCCTTCTGCACATCCTCCATAATGCCAACAATGCATTATATGCTCCCCCTGAACCTGTACCATCAATCAGAAAAGGTTCAACAATAAGATGATGCATCAACAACCCCCAACTTTTGCCTGAGGTATTCAAAAGTGTCCCTGGGCAATGGTTTGGTGAGAATATCAGCAACTTGTTCCTTAGAAGGAACATACTCCAACTTGACCTTCTGTTCAAGTACTTGCTCCCGGAGAAAATGGTACTTGATTGGTATGTGCTTGGTTTTTGAATGCATAACCGGATTCTTTGAGATGCTGATTGCACTTGTGTTATCACATAAGATGGGGATAGGTGGTGTACAAGTGATTTGAAAATCCTGCAAAGTCTGCATCATCCAAAGAAGTTGAGTGCAACAAGATGCAGCAGCAACATATTCCGCTTCAGCTGTAGACAAGGCAATCGAACTCTGTTTCTTGCTGAACCAAGATACTAGTCTGGAACCCATAAAGAACGCACCACCACTTGTGCTTTTCCTGTCATCCATGCTTCCGGCCCAATCTGCATCTGTATAAGCATGAAGTGTAAGATCTGTATCTCTAGGATACCATAAGCCATAATTTTGAGTCCCTTGAAGATATTTGAAAATTCTCTTCACTGCCTGAAGATGAGTCTCCTTCGGATTTGCCTGAAATCTTCCAACTATTCCAACTGCATGCATGATGTCCGGTCGGGTACCTGTCAAATAAAGTAAACTTCCAATCATAGATCTGTAGGTTGGTTGATGTACTGCTGCAGATTCATCATTTGCACTGAGGCTACATCCTGTGACCATGGGTGTACATACTGGTTTTGCATCTTCCATACCATATTTCTTCAAAATCTGTTTGAGATACTTGGTTTGAGATAAAAAGATTCCTCCTTCCTTTTGTTGGATTTGCAAACCAAGGAAATATGTCAGTTCTCCTAACAAAGACATTTCAAATTCTTTCTGCATGACCGAGGCAAAGCTTTGACTCATAGCTTCTTCATTGCTCCCAAAAATAATATCGTCTACATACACAACAAGTATTAGCAATTTGTCATTTTCAACTTTTATATAAAGATTGCTATCTGCTGATCCTTTTGAAAAACCTAGTTGATGAAGATATTTGTCCAAACGGTAGTACCAAGCCCTTGGAGCTTGTTTGAGACCATAGAGAGCCTTTTTCAATCTGCATACAAGTTTTGGATCATTTCCAAGAATGAACCCATCTAGCTGTTCAATGTATACTTCTTCTTCCAGGTCTCCATTCGGAAAGGCTGATTTCACGTCCATTTGAAATACTTTGAAGTTTTGAAAACTTGAGAGAGCAAGGAACATTCGGATGGCCTCAAGTCTTGCAACAGGAGCAAAGGTTTCTTCAAAGTCTATTCCTTCTTGCTGCGCATACCCTTTACAAACAAGTCTGGCTTTGTTTCTAATTACTTCTCCATTTTCATTCAATTTGTTTTTAAAGACCCATTTTGTTCCGATAACATTCTTATCCTTTGGTCTAGGAACCAGCTCCCAAGTGTTGTTCTTTTCGATTTGCTCAAGTTCTTCATCCATTGCTTTCACCCAACATTCATCTTTGCATGCTTCTTTCACATTTTGTGGTTCAGTAGAGGAGAGTAATGCCAAATAGCTTGAAGCTTCTGCGACTGTTCTTCTTGTTTGTACACCTGCTTCTTTCTGCCCCATAATCTGAGATTCTGGATGATTCTTCTGAACATATCTGGATGGAGTCTTTTCTTCTATTCTTGTTTGCTCTTCTGGTTCTTCTTGAGGTTCTTCTTCTTCATTATTCTGTCGTTGGGGGTAGCCTTCATCTTCTTCTTCATGATGTACTTGCCTAGGAATGTATCCCTTCTCATCAACCACTACATCAATGCTGTCAACAATTCTGCCAAGTCTTTTATTGTAGCATTTGTATGCTTTGCTATGTGGAGAGTAACCAAGAAGAATGCCTTCATCTGCTCTAGGTTCAAGTTTGCCAAGTTGCTCATCAGTATTCTTGATATAGCATTTGCTCCCAAAGATTTTGAAGTGCTTTACCGAAGGAGTCTTACCACTCCAGAGCTCATGAGGAGTTTGAGTGCTGTTCACCCGGACATTTGTTTTGTTGAGAATAACAACCGCAGCATGTGCAGCTTCACCCCAGAAAGTTGCGGGAGTTCCTGATTCATCAAGCATAGCACGAGCCATTTGTTGGACTGTTCTGTTCATTCTTTCCACAACTCCATTTTGCTGAGGAGTTCTAGCTGTAGAGAATTCTCTTCTTATCCCATGTTCTTCACAGAAATCGAAAAATTCATTTGAGGTAAACTCCCCACCTCTGTCGGATCTGAGGCACTTAATTTTGTGACCTGATTCATTTTCAACCAAGGCTTTGAAGGATTTGAATTTTTCGAATGCTTCATCTTTGTGCTTCATAAGTCCTATCCAGACAAACCTGGAGAAATCGTCAATGAATAATATCAAGTATTCTTCTCCTCTAGGTGTTCTTTTCCTGAAAGGACCGCATGTATCTGTATGAACTAGCTCAAGAGGCATGCTAGCTGATCCTTCCTTCTCTGGAAAGTTAGTTCTGGTTTGTTTTCCAAATTGACATGATTTGCATATGGTGTTGTCAGGAATTTTGATATCTGGAAGATCACGAACTGCCTGATATTTGCATGCTTTCCTTATTTGTGAAAAGCTTAGATGCCCCAACCTCCGATGCCATAACCAGTGCTCATCATCCTTGCTCAGATAGCATTGTTGTTGTCCTTCTTCAAATATGTACAAATTATTTGGAGTTCTTTTGCCTTTGATCACTGTTTTACCTGTATCAAGATCACGAACAAGACATCCATTTGATCTGAATATAACCTCGGTTCTTTGATCACACATCTGACTGACACTTAGAAGATTATGCTTCAATCCATCAACATACAAAACATTTCCAGCCTTGACCTTTTCTTTTAACTGAGCAATGCCTTTTCCTTTTATAGTTGCAGGAGTATCATTTCCAAAAGAGACTTTCTTTCCCTTTTCTAGAGCAGAATAAGACTCGAGTTTTTCTTTATCACCTGTCATATGCTTCGAACATCCACTGTCAATGTACCATAGATTTTCCTGTCCCTCTGCATAAAATGCTATCCCACATCTTTCTGTTTGAGGTTCCTTTATTCTCCATGTTTTGGTGCTTGAGGCTTGTTCCTTTTTCTGCTGAAACCTGCTCCTGCATTCAGAGTCTTCATGACCAAAGTTATTGCAGATAGAACATTCAACTTCATTTTCAAGAATCGAAAAGTTGTTATAGGTCCTTTTTGTAATCCCTGTCATACTTCTTTGCTTTTGAGCTTCTCTAGTCATGATCGTTTTATATGCAACACATTGAGCTGCTTTGTGACCAAAGTTATGGCAAGAAAAACATTGTCCATTGAAGAAACTTCTGCGGTTATTGAATCTACCAGCCAACTGATTGTAGTTTCTATTTTCATCTATTCTTGAACCAAATTGAGAAGATTTTACCTGTGGCTGGTTGTAGCTTTTGTTCACCCTTAAGATGGATTGCCCTTGATAGTTTCTGTTTGTAATTCGTTCCTGCTTTACCTGTTGATCTTCATTGTTCTTTTGCTCATTTCTTCTTGCTGCATCAAGATAACTTTTTGAGGTGGATGCTTGAGAAGTTTCTCCATTATAGCCCAGACCTATCTTGTTTAGAGGAGACCGCTGCACATTGATAATCTCATCCAAAGTTTCAGATCCTTTGACAAACTTGAGATTAATAGCTTTTGTTTTCTCAATCTCTTTTCTAAGACCAACAATTTCACCTTCTAATTTTTCAAGATGTTTTTCCTTTTCATCAATTTGAAATTGTAGAGTATCAATGATCATGTTCTTTTCTTCTATACATCTCTTGAGTCTAGTAATTTCATCATAAAGGTTATCCACATCTACAACATCCATATAATAATCATCTTCAAATGCCATTAACAACTTATATTCATTACCTTGTTCATCTTCATCACTGTTTGATAGACCATCACTATCTTCATGAGTGTAGTAGCTTTTCTTATTTGCGTTCTGTTTCTTGTTCCATCTAGCAGGTTCCTTTCCTTTATCCTTATAAGGACATTTTGCAGCATAATGACCTACTCTTCCACAAGCAAAGCATTTAAAAGGTAACTTACCTCTGAACCTTCCAGAACCCCTTTGAAGATTTCTGACAAAATTTGATTCTTCTTCCTCTTCTTCTGGGACGTGGCTTGCTTCATAATAATCTCCTTTGCCTGATGCCTTGAAAGCAACTTATCTTATGTCTGATGGACCTCCCTTTCTCATTTCATAAGCAGTTAGAATTCCATGTAGCTGAGACATAGTAAGAATTCGTAGATTTTCCTTTTCTTCTATTGCAGATACTTTAGATTCAAACTTGGGGGACAATGACCTTAGGACCTTTTCAACCACAATAGCCTCTTTTATTTCTTCACCCAAATTTTTCATACAATTAACAACCTCATCTACCCGAAGAAAATAGTTAGCCACACTTTCATCATTATACATTTTGAGAGTCTCATACTGAATTCTGAGAGTTTGAAGTTTAGCACGCTTTACCTGTTCGTCTCCTTCATAACTCGTAACAATTTTGTCCCATATCTCTTTTGCGGATTTATAGTGGATTACCTTCATGAATTCTGATTGAGATATACATCCTAATAGAGTACTGACTGCTTTTGCATTTGTTTCATACTTCTTTTTCTCGGCTGCATCTGTAGGAGTAGCTGAAGGAAAAGCATAACCTGTCTCTACGATGTCCCAAACTTCTGTACCAAGAGATTGAAGATAGGCAGTAACTCTTACCTTCCAATAATTGAAGTTTGTCCCATCAAAAACGGTGGCCTGATTGATGCTTCTCTCTCGTAGTTGCTCATGATGAACGATCTACCTTCAAGCGATCAAGCTTCTCTGAAGGACCTGCTCTGATACCAATTGTTGGAAATAATACTGAGAGGGGGGGTGAATCAGTATTATCTAATTCTTTTAATCAATCTTCCTTATTTGTTCTTTGAATTATTTTTGCATGTCAGTACCATAAAATAATGAGCATGAACAAAGAAAAAACAGATAGTCACACCAAAGAACACAAGATGTAAGGTGGAAACCCAATGTGGGTGAAAACCACCTGCTGCAATATGTCTCTATCTTCTTTCAAATTAGAACCTTCTTTTACAATGGTTTTGTACTGGTGCAGTCCTTTACCAGTACGCAGGCTGCAACCTGTAGAGAGCTACAACTCTCTCTCTCTCGTTTTCCAGTCTCTCCTGGAAGGGAGCTACAACCCCCTACTTCTTTTCATAAAGCATCAATTGAACATCAAGTACATGAAAGTTACAGTCCACTACAGTTATCAGATCAGCAATAACAGAACTAACCCAGAACACCTTATCAACAGAAAAATTCAATCAACAGAACTTTTTAAGACAGGTACGCAGTTTTCCCTTCTGTGGCCTGCGTCGCTACGCAGTTCACCTTCTGCTTTCCTGCGTCTACCCGCAGAGATCCTTCTGCCGCACTGCGTGCCCACGCACTGTTCCTTGAACTGCGCTGCGTACTTTTACTGCAGGGACGCACCCAAAGATACTATCGCGCCGCGTACTGTTACTGCAGGGACGCACCCAAAGATACTATCGCGCCGCGTACTGTTACTGCAGGGACGCACCTGAACCTTAGTCGCTCTGCGTACCCACGCAGCTCTTCTTCTTCTGCTCTGCGTACCGACGCAGGTATCCTTCTTCTGCTCTGCGTACCGACGCAGATCTCCTGTTTCTGCACTGCGTCCTGACGCAGATCTCCTGTTTCTGCACTGCGTACCCACGCAGCTCTTCTGTTAAACACCTGCGTCCTTCTGATTAGGGCCGAATAGGCAGTCCACCAGAGTGGCACAGTTGCTCAGATCTGATCATGCGCTCGAGAGATCACCCTTCACAGATTCGCCTTCAACTTCCCTTTCATATAGATCAAGCTTTTAAGACCATAACCCAATATTTCAGATCTAAAGATATTCAATTGCAAAAGATGCTTAGCCAAGTGATCTCCTTTGCTTTATATAGGCAAGCTCCTCCTAAAATCATGGAACAATACCACGAGCCGATACCATAATAACCCAAAACCGTCGGCTAAATACCAAGAGTAAAACATAAGAAACCCCACGTGTGCTTTTCTCTGCCTTGAAATGTGTGCACTGGGGGGACGCACCTCCTGAACGGCTGGCCTGCGTATCTGGACGCGGTCCCTGCATGGTGAACCTGCGGGTACGCACCTTATGATCTGATTTCCTGCGTACTTCTTTATTTTCAACAAAATGAGGGCCTTGCCACGGGAGTTGCCATCAAGTACAACATTTGTAACATATAGCCATACCACATAGGCTATCTCAGCAGGCCAAATTTATATTTGTTTGACCATGTATGACCTAGGTTTGTATGTGGTTAGTTTGACCTTGTTCTGACTAGAAAGATCAGATTGTATCTATTGTTGAATTGAATAATTTCTCTAAGAAAAGTTTGTTAGGTTTTTCCCTAGTTAGTGTTTTCCTAGAGTAAAATTCTTGGCTCTTTTGTTTGGTTGTCTCTTAATGATCTTACTGTCATTATTGTTTTTACTATTGAGATCTTCCATGTAATTTCTTAATGAAGAACATGACAGAAGAATAATTAAATTAAGAAATCATTAAAAGTAATTATCATATTAGAAGGTCTTGAAAAATCAATATGGCATCAGAGTATGGGTGAAAGAGAAGCCTTTACAAGTTAGCTTGTTTGAATAAAACTGAGATCCTTAAGAAGGATCCACAATGAATTGGTTAATGTGTTAATAACGGGAGTTTTCCCTAGAATTAAACCAAGCTACCCGTTTATTGGTTAAAATACAACCAAAGCTCTATTGTATGCTACTTCAAGGAGACCACGGGTCTATTTTATATTGAAAAATAGGACTGAAGCCCTAGAATAAGGCTTAAAGAGCTCAAGTTGATATAATGTCTGAACCAAGGTAATAAGAAGGCTAACTGGGGCATCAAGGAATAGGCCAAATAATAGAGAGGAAGGGACGAAAGGCCTTAAAAGATTAAGAGCATGACCAAGTTAGCTCAGGTCTAAGAAAATATTTGCAAAGGTATCTTAGATATGAAGAAGGGCAGAGTTTCCAGGACCAAATTTATGCCCAAGTTTTGGTCGATATTCTACTGATAATTTTATCCCTAGTTGCAGAAAATACCAAAAAAGGCCTTAGTCTAAGCATCAGAGGATGAGGAGCCTAAAAAGGTAGCCAAAAGAAGTATGAAATACCTCAGTCAGTGAAAAAGGCCAACAATTTTGTCTTCAGTGTAAGAATTTTGTTAAACTTTGTTTGAATAAGCATGATTTGATGCTTCCTTGAATTGCAATCCTTTAAATGTGAAGACCAAATATAGGCCTAGTTGAAAGGTCTAAATTTTTTTCTTTAGAATTGTTGTGAATATCTAGTTTTTATGAAGTAAGGAAGTGATCTCAGTATTATTTCTCCTTGAAAAGGATGTAAAACCATTCTCTCAAAATATTGGAAGGTGTATCTTATCTCAATCTCAAGTACAAACAAGTTTGAAAATGAAAACTTAAGTTCAGATTGTAACATATGTCATAGAGCATAAGAAAGGTGGTTTTTTCTACGTGTAACTCATGGGAAGTATAATAGAGCCTATATTATTGGGGAAAAATACCTTAACAATGTAAATATTGAGGAATGTATCAACACCGGTGTTCCATAAAATAAAAATGTCTCACAAATATGGAGAACTATGTTATAGGTTAAGCACTGGCTCTATGGAAACTTGAGATGGGAGGTAGGTAGGGTGGATAAGGTTGCGATTGGCCTTGATGCCATAAAGGGCATGTAAGGCAACCATATTCTCTTAGCACCAATTATTCATTTTCTAAATGACACAAGCTTACATTTTATGGGTCAATTCTGTTATTTTTTGGTAGCTTGGGAGGTACTCCAAGCCCTAGGGTTTTGGGTTTGGAGGTTGGAGCACCACAATAGGAAATTGTGGGACTGGAACCCAAGATGTGGGATTTTCACCAAAGAATATGGGTGTGAATCCATGAGGTATACTGGACATGTGATGTATGGAGATGATAGAGGATATTGAGAATAATCCAATGCAATAAAAATCATCAAATTCCAAGTTGTCCTGGTAGAGATATAGATGTTTTTAAAGTAGTTGTAGGTTAATGTGGCGCCTAAAGGAGTTCGACTTGATGTTTTGGACTATGTCACAGGGTTTGCCAAACTTGAAGGTTCAGGTTCGGAATTCGGCGAACCTGAAAAAAAATTTGAAATTCGTTCAGGTTCGCCGAACCTGAAATTCGAACCTGAAGTCGAACCTGAATGAACTCGAACTTGAACGAACATTTTTGAACCTGAAATGAATTTAAACGAATTTTTTAAGGTTCGATTTAGGGTTCCATTCAACCTATTGAGTTGATTGTGCTGTGTAGACATGCAGTCATGCAGTGTGAGCCTGAGGCTTGAGTAGTGAGTGTTGAGGAATTGTGAGTCGTAGGCTGTGCAGTCACGTTGCTCACGCGTGATGCAGTGTCATGATTTGCTACACCCTCACGCAGTCGCACCTCCGTTCGATTTTCTACACCAGCACGCTTCGAGTTCGAGCTTTGGCGTCGACGTTGAAACTTGACTGCAGTCACTAGTGTGCACGCAGCACCCGTCAGCCTTTAAGAGTATGGCAACAAGGGGCAAGAAGCAGTAGTTGACAAGTTCAATCCCCCAAACGATGTTGCATTCACATAAATCCATAAAGAAACATTGAAAATACTTAAACCAATGCTTCCTAATAGCGGGACATGGACGTGGTCAATGTCTCTTGTGAACTTTCTCCATCAAAATTAAGAATAACAATCATGCATGTAATCATCAGGAAACACTCCATGGATTGAAATCGGATTGTCAAATTCTCTGTGCTTATCGTATTTGAGGTTGCCTCTAGAATTTGGAAAATGTTCCATTACTGCTGAACATACAAGTATTGGAATTTAATTTCATGGTTTAATTTGTGCCATGTGGAGAATGCACTTTCTAATAACAAATTGTAAGCCTGGATATATATTGTACATGTAGTGACACCCATCTAAAATTCAGAAAAATGCAAATTTCTTATTCAATTACTTGAACCTCCCGAGTAGAGTTCCTAGATTTCCTATAAATCAATCTAAACAGGAGCAGCTTGAATATAATGTAGATAGTTTCCAATCAAAGAGATAGACAAGTGAAAAGCTCATCACCATGGATGAATATCAGTAGTGATAGTTTAATAGGGGTAATGAAGAACATCATCAGGAAATCAACAGTTTGAACTTTGCCTACAATAGGGGAGGCCCTAGGGGGAAGAAACTGGCAAGAACGAAATACACAACACATATCACATTGGCATAAGAAAATTGAAGCAATGCAAAAAAATTGAATGCAGTGCAATTCCTTAAAATACAAGACTAATATGGGGCTAAGCACCCATGGGAATCAAATAGTCTCCCTGACAAACTGACAAATTCAAATAATGACAATGACAATTTAGTTAATGGGCTTCTTTGGTTCCCTCGTTAACCATTAGGACTCGAGCATGATTACAGTCCAGAGATTTGACTACTGAAGTCATCTAATCAATTGTAATCAATCTTAGGCATAACTTACAGGTTACAACCTATTCTGAAAACGGATGGCTGCAACCTATTCTAAAAATGGATTTTGTAAGTATGTAAGCGTTTATGATAACACTAGGGTATAGTCCTGTAGCAGTCAGAAAGGCATAGCTTCTGGTAGTTTCTAATCCTATTTTGGGCAGTATCTTAACAAAATTTTGAATTTTCTATTATTTTGTCATATATATATATATATATATATATTGAAAAATATGTATAGTCAAACCTAATGCCGAACCTCATTCAAACCTGATCGGAAAATTCAAATTCGAATTGAATTTAATCGTTGTCGAACTCGAATTCGAACTTGAACCGTGTGACATAGGTTTTGGAGTACCACAAGTTATGTATTGACACCACATGAGTTAGGATAAATAGGAGTGATGTTGGAGTTCATTCCTCACTCATCCAAGTGCAACATTTCATGGTAAATCAACTTGAGGTAGCCGCAAGTCAAGAAAGGAGGCCAAAGTTGGAAAATAGGTGAGTTTTGGGTTTGATCTTGTGTTTTCCAGGGACCGAGTAGGAGCAAAGGAAGTCCATAGCCTCAAGGGGAAAATCTAGGTTGTTTTTGAGTGTGTTTTAGGGCAGGTTATCTTAATTTGAAGGTGTCGTAGGTTTGGTCTTGAGAACAGAGGAGGGCTACAACCCTAGATCACAGTTGTGAAGGTGTCGCAAGCCTATTTGGAGGGCTAGAACAACCTAGAACTCAAGAATAGAGGGACAAAACTCAGGAAGGATGAAACCATATTTGTTAGGAGGCCATTTGGAGGAGTTAAAAAGGGTTGATGTGGACTTTTATCATGCCCTAACCAGTCAACCTATCCTACAATAGAGTGACACTATATTTGAGGTATGGTGATGTTGATTTTATGTTGAATTTGTTTCTATGTGGATGTAGTTTGTATTAGGCACCTTGTGGAATGTTGGAGGGTAGTGTGTAGGTGACCCAAGAGTAGCCATTGATCAACAGTCATAAAGGAGTTTGGAAACTAAAGGTGGGTGAGATGATTGAGCCTAAGTAGCTCCTTGATGGACAAAGGAGTCTACAAGAAGAGGAAGTTTGATTTTGATTTGGGGTAGCATCGGATCTGCTCTAAGCCTCAAATTTTGTAGGGAGGCTTGGGCACATGACTTCCAAAGAACCCAGAAATCGTTTTGGGAAATTCCACCTAGAGACGATTATATTAAAATAATTAATATTTTTAATGGGGTTCCTAAGTCTAAACTTAGGAAAATTAAAATATTAATGGATATTAATCTAATTGTGGGTGAATATTCTAGAAAAAGATGGATATCAATTCAAAATGATCTGAGCCTTTGATTAGGAGTTAATATAGGTTGTTGGTTGTCCAACAGAAATATATAATAAGGGGCTTGAGGGTCATTTGGAAAACACACCAAGAGAGATCAATAAATTGATTTTCTGAAGTGAGAAGTTCTTAGGAGGAAAATTCAATTGAGGAGATTTCTTGGAGTTGAGGGGTAGGGATAAAAACTTCCAGAGAGAGAGATATTCTTAGCTAGAAAATCATAAGAAGAGAGAGGAAAAGAGTGATCCATAAATTCTCACGTAAAGTCTGACGCTGGGCCAGAAGGACCACATAGAGGCAACACAGAGGGAGAGAGAGAAAGTCAAAAATCAGAGTAGAGAGTTAGTTTCAGCAGCTGGAAGTTGGGGTGTGATATCGAGAGGCTGAGAGAAGTGACTTTGGGCTACTGATTGATTCAGCATTTGGGTGACGTTGTGATTAAGAGGGTTGACACTGGGACAACATAGAGACAACACAGAGGCATTGCAGGACCTGCCAAGGGCACCTCATCTAGCAGCCGGTTCAGCAAGGAATTTTTCTCAATGATTGTGTGAGGTAATCTCACAAAGCTTTTGCCAATATTTCTCTCCCTGTAACTGAATAACCCTATGAGGTATTCAGTGATGTATTAATATTTTGCTACTGCTTAATAATAATAAACCCTCAGGGCTGCTACACCGGTTTTCCCGCATTGGGTTTTTCTGGGGACATTTGTCCAAAAATAACAGTGTCCAATGTGTTTGTATTTCCTTGCTTAGTTTCTATGTTTTAGAATCATATTTAATTTTGTGTAGGACGAGCAATAATTTACTTCAATATTTCCAGAAGAAATGTGAAATAAGTTTGTAATGTAATTTACAAACTAGGTGAAGTAGATTCAGCTGGTTGCAATAGGATTCCTGAGATTGTTAGATCTAGGAATTTTCACATGGTATACGAGTTGTTGATGTGAAACAGTAAGAGCATATATAGCACTGAAGCAAGGGCCAACTTGCTGCAGCAAGAAACAGTTCGAATCCCCTGAGGGATTCCGTAGTTCTAGCCAGGAGGGCTATATTTTCAAGGTTGTCTATTTCTGAGTGAGTCGACAGAGAGGTAACACTACCAGATTGAGAGTTTTCCAAGGCAAAGGGAGCCTCGCAGAGCTAGAGACACAACTTTCTGTAAGCTCCTTGCTAGGTAGAAAAGCCATTGGGAGAAGGAAGTAGATCACATAGTGAGGGAATATTTCCTCAGTGATTTCTTGCTGAGGAAATCAATATTTATCATTTTCTAGGCAGAAGAGCAGAAACACACGTACTAGCTCCATTAGGGAGTACGTAAGACAACCTAGAAGTTATGCAGTAGGGATAAAGAGGGAGTTGTTCGACATTTTTTAGAGGATATGGAAACCAGTGGCTTGAGGGACCAGGATAGGTTGGTTGGAGCATCCAACTACGTCATCTGGAAGGCTATAATGCCTTTCCTTCTAGATGAGCATGCCTCAAGACGTATGTTGATAACATGGTAGCGGAACCTGCTGATGCAGATTCGTTGAAGAAGTGTAAGGCTGAGATGGCGAAGGCCAAGAGGATGATCCTAGATGGAGTCAAGGATCACATGGTATGCCATGTTTCTAGTAGAGAAACTGCTAAGGAGATGTGGGATGCCTTGGCCATGTTTTATCAGGGATCTTTCGAGCAACAGAAGATGTACTTGGAGCAGAAGCTAAGATCTTCTCAGATGCAAAAGGGAGAATGTGTGATCCATCCCTCACGAAGCTGAAGGACACCTGTGATGAGTTTTCGGCTGCAAGGCACACACCTCAAGATTCAAAGTTAGTTATACTGGCCCTAAATTCTGTCTCGGATGAGTGGCAAGTCTTTGTCTAGAGTATCCTGGGTAGAGCAGCATTGCCTAATTGGGATGAGATGTGGGAAAATCTAAAACAAGAAGATCTGAGGAGAGATCTGCTCAAGGTCAGACTTGATAGAAGCAACAGCAGAAGTAGGTCGAAGCCCAAGGAGGAGGAGGATAATGCATCCCTTGCATCGAAGGGGAAGTAGGGGCAATAAAGACGAAAGAAGGACGTCTCCAAGGTGAAGTGTTTCAGATATGGCGAGATGGGCCACTATGCATCCCAATGTCCTTTGAAGAAAAAAAACAAGGATGAGAAGCACAATCCTAAGGTTGCAGTCGCAAAAATTGAATAGAAGGAGGAGTTCGCCATGATAGCCAAGATACCTTCAGGAGGGAGGTTGGTTGATTTGGAGCTGTAGTTTGATAGAGCTACAGAGGGGTAGGATCCTTGAGGAGTCCACCTATGGGATCAATACCTTGCTACAAGAGCCTAGTTTTGTAGTAGCATGATGGACTAGTGTCGGATGGTGCCGAGGAGTGTCGGGAAGATAGTTGCAGTGGCTAGTAGCACCAGAGTCTGAGAAACATAGAGCAGAGTTGACAGCAGTGCAGATGGCACATAGCAGAGGTTAGCAGCAACACAATAGATTCAGATGGTTAGCGTAGAGACTAGCAATAGTCAATTCCAACATTGACATGGTATCATACTGAACACAGTTAGTTCAGTAGTTTTGGATGTTTTGCAGTTGCTTCTCTCAGCAATTGAGTTGCAGTGTTAGCAGCTATGTCACATGGTTCGAGTTTGAATTCGAGTTCGACAACGATTAAGTTCGATTCAAATTTGAATTTTCTGATTAGGTTCGAATGAGGTTCGGCATTAGGTTCAACTATACATATTTTTCAATATATATATATATATATTTATATATATATATATCTATATATGACAAAATAATAGAAAATTCAAAATTCTGTTAAGATACTGCCCAAAATAGGATTAGAAACTACCAAAAGCTATGCCTTTCTGACTGCTACAGGACTGTACCCTAGTGCTATCATAAACGCTAAAATACTTATGAAATCCATTTTTAGAATAGGCTGTAGCTATCCATTTTCAAAATAGGTTGTAGCCTGTAAGTTATGCCTAAGATTGATTACAATTGATTAGATGACTTCAGTAGTCAAATCTCTGGACTGTAATCATGCTCGAGTCCTAATGGTTAACGAGGGAACCAAAGAAGCCCATTAACTAAATTGTCGCTGTCATTATTTGAATTTGTCAGTTTGTCAAGGAGACTATCTGATTCCCATGGGTGCTTAGCCTCATATTAGTCTTGTATTTTAAGGAATTGCACTGCATTCAATTTTTTTTGCATTGCTTCAATTTGCTGATGCCAATGTGATATGTGTTGTGTATTTGGTTCTTGCCAGTTTCTTCCCCCTAGGGCCTCCCCTATTGTAGGCAAAGTTCAAACTGTTGATTTCCTGATGATGTTCTTCATTACCCCTATTAAACTGTCACTGCTGATATTCGTCCATGGTGATGAGGTTTTCACTTGTCTATCTCTTTGATTGGAAACTATCTACATTATATTCAAGCTGCTCCTGTTTAGATTGATTTATAGGAAATCTGGGAACTCTACTCGGGAGGTAATTGAATAAGAAATTTGCATTTTTCTGACTTTTAGATGGGTGTCACTGCATGTACAATATATATCCAGGCTTACAATTTGTTATTAGAAAGTGCATTCTCCACATGGCACAAATTAAACCATGAAATTAAATTCCAATACTTGTATGTTCAGCAGTAATGGAACATTTTCCAAATCCTAGAGGCAACCTCAAATACGATAAGCACAGAGAATTTGACAATCCGATTTCAATCCATGGAGTGTTTCCTGATGATTACATGCATGATTGTTATTCTTAATTTTGATGGAGAAAGTTCACAGGAGACATTGACCATGTCCATGTCCCTCTATTAGGAAGCATTGGTTTAAGTATTTTCAGTGTTTCTTTATGGATTTATGTGAATGCAACATCGTTTGGGGGATTGAACTTGTCAACTACTACTTCTTGCCCCTTGTTTCCATACTCTTAAAGGCTGACGGGTGTTGTGTGCACACTGGTGACTACAGTCAAGTTTCAATGCCGATGCCGAAGCTCAAACTCGAAGCATGCTAGTGCAGCAAATCGAACAGAGGTGCGACTGCGTGAGGGTGCAGCAAATCACGACACTGCATCACGCATGAGCAACGTGACTACAAAGCCTACGACTCACAATTCCTCAACGCTCACTACTCAAGCCTCAGGCTCACACCGCGTGACTGCACATCTGCACAACGCAATCAACTCAATAGGTTGAAAGTAACCCTAAATCGAACCTTAAAAAATTTGTTTAAATTCATTTCAGGTTTGTTCAAGTTCGTTCAGGTTTGAAAATGTTTGTTTAGGTTCGACTTCAGGTTTGGCAAACCTGAACGAATTTCAAATTTTTTTTCAGGTTCGCCGAATTTTGAACCTGAACCTTCAAGTTCGGCGAACCCTATGACATAGGTTAGCAGTGGTAGTGCTAGCACCATAGCAGATGCAAAATTTGGTAGGGAGATGTAGTAAAAATGTAGCATTGGCGGTGGCAATGTCAAAGGAAACAATATAGTTATAGCAGCAACATAGTAGTTGGTGGAAAACATGTCAGACATTATCAGCGTAGAGGACGATGCTTCAGAGTCAGAGCAGTATGCAGTAGTAGTATATTTCTAGAGAACATTCCTTGCTAAGATGGAGTGTTGATTTGGGGTAGCATCAGATGTACTCTAAGCCTCAAATTTTGCAGGGAGGATTGGGAACATGCATTCCAAAGAACACATAAACTGTTTTGGGAAATTCCACCTAGAGACAATTATATTAAATAATTAAAAAATTTTAACGGGGTTCCTAATTCTAAACTTAGGAAAATTAAAATATTAATGGGTATTAGTCTAATTGTGGGTGAATCTTCTAGAAAAAGATGGAGATCAAGTCAAAACGATCTGAGCCTTTGATTGGGAGTTAATCTAGGTCGTTGGTTGTCCAAAAAAAATATATAAGAAGGGGCTTGAGGGTCATTTGGAAAACACACCAAGAGAGATCAAGAAATTGATTTTATGAAGTGAGAAGTTCTCAGGAGGAAAATTCGATTGAGGAGATTTATTGCAGTTGAGGGGCAGGGATAGCAACTTTTGGAGAGAGAGAGATTGTTAGCCGGAGAATCATAATGAAAGAGAGGTAGAGAGCGATCCAAAAACTCTCATGCAAAGGCTGACACTGGGCTAGAAGGGCCACACAGAGGCAGCGCAAAGGGAGAGAGAGAAAGTCGAAAATCAGAGCAGAGAGTCAGTTTCAGTAGCCAGAAGTCGGGGTGTGAGACCGGGAGGCTGAGAGAAGTGACTCTGGGCTACTGATCGATTCCCCAGTTGGGTGACACTGTGCCTAAGAGGGTTGATGCTGGGACAACGTAGAGGTAGTGTAGGGTCTGCCAGGGGAACCTCATCTAGCAGTCGGATCAACCGAGAATTTTTCTTAGTGATTGTGTGAGGTAATATCACAAATCTTCTGCAAGTATTTCTCTCTTTGTAACTAAATAACCCTGTGAGGTATTCAACGATGTATTAAGATTTTTATACTGCTTAATAATAATAAATCCTCAGAGCTGCTGCACCGGTTTTCTTGCATTGGTTTTTCTGGGGACATTTGTCCAAAAATAACAGTGTCTTATGTGTTTGTATTTCCTTGCTCAGTTTCTATGTTTCTGAATCATATTTAATTTGGTGTAGGTTTCTTCATTAATTTAATTCAATATTTCAAGAAAAAATCTGAAATAAGTTTGTAATGTAATTTACGATCTAGGTGAAGTAGATTCAGTTGGTTGCAATAGGATTCCTGAGATTATTAGATCTAGGAATTTTCACATTTGGGAGCTTAGGTTTGGCCAACCAAAAGAGTAGATTTGAGAGTTCGTGTTCATCATTGGAGAAGCAACATTTGGTAATGATAGGTGGCAACCATCCTACTCTATGTTAGCCTTCATATAACAATAGTGGAAGGCTATAGTGGGAATAAGACCCTTAGCAGCTGAGGAGAAATAGTGGGAAGAGGGATTTGTGAACAACAATGAAGTCTCAATGTGTTGATGTGAAGATGGACTTATGATTAATGTGAGAGAAGGTGGAGCCATTTTTAGTAGCTGGATGGACTTGGATCATTGATAGAGGCAAATTTGTGATTGCTTCAGATCGGTAGCGAAGGACTGACATGACGAGATACGACATAGAGGTTGTGATTGTGCATTAGATCAACAAGATTATCATTATATAGTGTATATTGTACTAGTGATGTATGAAGGCCATTATACCTAGTACGAGAGACCTAGACAATTGTAGCATATGTTGTTAATATAACATTGGTTTACATATGTTGTTGTTGTTCTTATTGTGCACGTGAATGATTTACTGTTGTTTATATTCCACTGTACAAAGTAGATTCATTGTGATTCTTGGTTTGGTAGCATCAATGATCTAAGATTCTATCCTAGACACTAAGATCGTGGAAAAACAACATGGTATTAGAGGGTGTATGAGCTACTTTGAGGGATAGTGAATCAGGGTGTGCACAATGAAGTACAACTTAAGAGGGAGTTGGTCACATTGTAGGTGAAGGGCTCACTACAATGTCAAAGTTGTAGGTTGGTCTTTGGTATGAGGACAGGTTGGAAGGATTGTCAAACTATAGTCCATGGAAGGAAAGGATCAAGTTGCTATTGCAGATAAAAAAGATTTAGGAATTCGCGGAGAAATAAATGAAGAATCCAAATGACCCTAAGGAGCTGGAAGTGTACGAGGAATTGGATACAAAGGTGAGATTGATCATCCTAGATGTTTTGAAGGAACCCCTAGTGCTTCATTTGTATGGGAAGAATACTACACATGAGATGTGGATGGCTCTCCAAAATTTGTTCCAGAATAAGGACAAGAATCGGATACTGGTATTGGAGGATAAGTTGAATTCCACCAAGATGATGCAGGGTGAAGGAGTGAATTCATATCTGACGAGGTTATCTGATGTCAAAGATGAGCTTATTGTCGTCGCTGTGACTACTTCAGATTTTTATATGTTGAGGATTTCTTTGAAAGGGTTCACCAAGGAATGGAAGCCCCTCATCAAGGGTATAATTTCTAGAGAGAGGTTGATAGAATGGAATAGGTTGTGGGACGACTTCATTAAGGAGGATTTGTGAGATGAGGATCTTCATGCAAAGAAGAAGGATTCAGGTGATGATGTCGCACTTGCAGCACAAATGAAGGGCAAGAAGAAGAAGGACTTGAGTAAGATAAAGTGTTTCAATTATGGCGAGATGGTCATTTTTTGTCGAGATGTCCGATGAAGAAGAAGACAGGAGATGACGAGAAGAAGAAAGGGAAGAAGGTCATCAGGATTTCCACTTCTATTGAGACATATGCTCTCACTAGGAGATTGGAGGAGGAAGACTTTGCCTTGATCTCTCATTTTTCATAGGGTACCATCAATGACTCTACATGGTACTTGGAAAGTGGAGTGTTGAAACATATGACAAGGTCAAAGGAGGTATTCAAGACTCTAGCTGAGTGGAACTCAAGGTTACCCATGGTGTTGGGCGACAAGAGTTAGAAAGAGATCTAAGGATCGGGAGTTGCTCCATTCAAGATGGAGTCAAGACAAGTGATGCAAGACCAAGATCTACTATTTGTACCAGGACCCAGATATAGCATTATAATTGTCTCAAAAATCAAGTATAAGGGGTTTGAGGTCTTGTTCCAGAGTGGGAAGGTGAGACTCAGGCCTAGAGACTCTATCTCCACAGGTGTGGTGATTGGAGTTAGAGAGCATGGTCTATATAGGCCGACGAGCAAGACTATGGATCATGGGAAGAAGAAGTAGGAGGACTAGGTGCAGGTTCTAGAGAAGTAGGTATAGGTGTTGACTTTTGTGGAGCAGGTACAAGTTCTAGAGAATAAGGATCAGGTTCTAGAGGCTCAGAAGGAGTTGAGTTCTAGAGGGAGCTTGAAAATTCAGAGGGAGACTTTACAGCCCAAGAAGAGCACGTGGTTAGTGGGGAGAAAGGGTGCTTCCATAGTTTCCAAGAAGGAACTAGGGAGGGATTGGAAAATGATACAGGAGAAGAAGAAGAAGAAGTAGGAGGCTTCTAGGGACAACGACACTTCTGAGAGAGGCATAGTTCATACTACAGGGATTGTTGTAGTTATGAGTGCCAAGAGTTGGTTGAGTGTTGCGAGCAGTGATGATGATGATGAGCTACTTCCTAGTCTTGGAAGTACCTCCCTTGCTAAGAGGGAGTGTTTATTTTTGGTATCTTGGGAGGTACTCCAAGCTCTAAGGTTCAGGTTTTGGAGGTTGGAGCATATGGGTGTGAATCCATGAGGCCTAGTGGACTTGTTATGGATGGAGATGATAGAGGATATTGAGAAGAATCCAACACAATGAAAATAATCAAATTCTGAGTTGTCCTTGTAGAGATATAAAATTTTTAATGTAGTTGTGGGTTAATGTGGCACCTAAAGGAGGTTAGATTGATATTTTTGAGTGCCACAAGTTACGTTTTGACCAGTGTTGTTAAAATCGCGATAAAATCGCGATTTAATGAAAAAATCGCGATTTTTTCATCTTGCCGATCAAATCGCGATTTTTATACGAAAAAATCGGCTACTTTTTTTTTTGCCGATTTTTACTGAAAAAATCGTGCTTTTTTCAAAAAATCGCGATTTTTTCGAAAAAAGCGCGATTTTTAACGAAAAAATCGTGGGGGCTCAGGACAGCATAGTTTTATAACTTTTTTTGGGTTTTTTCATGCAATGTTTTTTGAAAGAAACAAATAATTTTTGAGTGGGGTAGCTTAATGATCAAGTCTAGGCCCTAGTATGGATATGCTATTCATGGTAATGTTAAATTCTTAAAGTAAAAGTGACATTCTCCTTAATCTTCATTTTCATCCTTTTACTTAAATTTTTAACATTACCATGAAATGACTCAGGATGTTTGAGAGTGGTTCCAGCCTCATTGGATTTCATATGGAGAAAGTAGAATTTTAGATTTCATTTAAAATCCAGCAGACTTATCAGTTTTTCAGGATTTCAGGATTGGGAGATTGTAATGTTTCCAGGTGACACCACCTGCCCGGGCTACCCCTGCCACCAGTAGAGGACGTGGTCTACCTCCTATAGCTCCTACTTCTAGTTCTTCAACGTCTAGAGCACATCAAACTCCACTGCCATTTCCACCTGCACGGGCACCAACATCTACATCTAGAGGGAAAGGGAAAGCTGTGGCATTTTCTCGCAAGAGGGGCAGAGGAAATCAATAGGATTAGACTTTCATTTTATTGTATATGACATTATGACATGATGAGATACATTATCATATTTTTTGTTGATATTTTGAGGCTGAGTTGGGACTCAGGAGTCAGGACTTACTATTCAGGACATGATTCAATGTTATGTGTGATTTTAGCGCTAGAAATGATATTAAACATCTTATATGTTAGTTTTTTTATCATATTTATGTGTCAATGTATTTATTTTATGTTGTAGATGGTTTAGATATTAAAAAAATTAAAAAAAAATGAAAAAAAATGAATATTTTTGTGCCAAACGCTTTTTTCCCGCTTTTTTCCGCTTTTTTCCCGCTTTTGCCGATTTTTTCCGCTTTTTTCCCGGCGCCGATTTAATCCCGATCGTGCTTTTAACAACATTGGTTTTGACACCACATGAGCTGAGTATAAATAGGAGTGATGTTGGAGGTCATTCCTCACTCATCCAAGTGCAACATTTCATGGTAAATCAAAATGAGATAGCCGCAACTCAAGAAAGGAGGCTGAAGTTGGAAAGGAGGTGAGTTTTGGGTTTGATCTTGTGTTTTCCAGGGGCCAAGTAGGAGCAGAGGAAAGCTGCATCCTCAACGATAAAATATGGGTTGGTTTTGAGTATGTTTTGGGGAAGGTTGTCTTCATTTGAAGGTGAAACATGTATGGTATTAAGAATAGAGGAGGGCCGCAACCCTAGATCATAGTTTTGAAGGTTTTGTAGACCTATTTGGAGGGCTAGAACAACCTAGAACTCAATCACATAGGGATGATGTAGTCTGTTATCATGCCCTAACTAGTCAGCCTATCCTACAGTAGAGTGACACCAGATTTGAGGTATGGTGATGTTGATTTGATGTTGAATTTGTTTTTATGTGGATGTAGTTTGTATTGGGCACCTTGTGATTGTTGGAGGGTAGCGTGTAAGTGACCAAAGAGTAGCCCTTGATCAACAATCATAAAGGAGTTTGACATATAAAGGTGGGTGAAGTGATAGAGCCTAAGTAGCTCCTTGATGGACAACGGAGGCTACTAGAGGAGGCATTTTGGGAGCTCAGGTTTGGCCAACCAGAAGAGAAAATTTGACAACCCATGTTCATCATCGAAGAAGCGAAATTTGGTGATGATAGGTGGAAACCCTCTAGCCCTATGTTAGCCTTCATATAGAAATAGTGGAAGGCTACAATGGGAAGAAGACCCTGAGTATAGTGAGGAGAAATAGTGGGAAGAGGGATTTGTTCACAAATGAAGTTGTTAACAACTCCAATGGAGTCTCGATGTGTAGATGGATTTATGATCAGTGTGAGAGCAGGTGGAGCCATGTTCAGTGGCCAGATAGACTTGGATCATTTATAATGGCAGAGTTGTGGTTGCTATAAATTGGAAGTGAAGGATTGACAGGATGAGATACGACATAGAGGCTATGATTGTGAACTAGATCAACAAGATTTCCATTGTATCTTGTATCTTGTACTAGTTATGTATGAGGGCCATTATCCCTAGTACATGATCCCTAGACACTTGTATTATATGTTGATAATATAATGACTTTGAGTTACATATATTGTTGTTGTTGTTCTTATTCTGCACGTGATTGATTTACCAATGTTTATATTCTATTGTGCAAAGTAGCTTCGTTGTGATTCTTAGTTTGGTAGCGTCAATGATCGAAGATTCTATCCTAGACACCAGGATCATGGAAAAACAACAAATTCGCCAGTCAACGTGACTCTATTCTCTCCTCACCTATATGGTCACATGCCAAATATTTAGGGTTGTCGGTGGCCCACAAGGTTGAGTGGGAGAGGCATAGATATATTATCTCCTATGTGGGCATAACATTGATGGAGGCAGAAGATTATTTAGCTTGGGGTGTTAGTGTGACATAAGGGAAAATATTAGCCAAGGAAGCATACATATACATCACATAGGGGAACTTGCTTCCCAATGGTGGAACATGGGTGGAAAAAATGTGGAGATGTGAGGTCCCTCTAAAGTTAAAGTTTTTAATGTGGTAGGTGTCCTCCAACAAGATCCTAACATGGGAGAACCTCACAAAAAATGGGATTCTAGGGTCCCAGAATTTGTACTTTGTGTGGAGGATCAAATGAAGAAATTATTCACCTCTTCCTACAAAGCCCATTCACTACATCTATTTGGCATGAGGTATCAATGTCTTACAAAATCCAAGTTGTCATGGACAATTCCTCAATTGATTTGTGTCTATCACATTGGAAAATGGAGCTTAAATATTATAGCGTGAGAGGATTTGGCAGAGAAGGAACACTAAAATATTTGACCAAATCATTCCCGATGTGAGGCACACAAGTTTGAAGATCTCGATCCTTTTTCAGGAAATTGGACCAAGGAGGCCAAAGCTTCAAAGGAATATTCATTCTTACAAGAAAATTCGGTCATCAATAGGGAAAATTTTAAGAACCCCCCCTAAATTTATAAATATAATAAATGGGCGAATCTCCATGGTATATAGGAAAAATGGAAGGCGATTTTATCAATAATATAATATGTATATATAATTTTTTGGCGAATCTCTCACCAGGCATGGCGAATATTTTACTCAATTATAAAATCTTATAAGATCTTGGCGAGTCTTTCACTAGATAATAAAACTTTGTAAAGTCCTAGTGAATCTTAGCATAGGCTACATGCTGGTTTAATTCCCCCATTTAAATAGGTTACATTCCAGGTGAATACCATGGGTCAATACCATGTGCCATTTTGGTAAATACCATGGGTCAATACCATGTGCCATTTTTATTTTTATTAATTCTAATATTAGGGTTAATAATGGTTTTTTGCATGGTATTAATAACAATCTAGTCCATGGTATTTGTCCCATAGTATTTTGGCCATAGGTTTCACCTAAATATAACCCATTTTTTGAGTGTTCGTAAATATAAGGTGACTTATGGAGTAAATATAAAAAAAAGTTTTATTTGTTTACCATACCTCTCGTTGATTTATATTTTTATTAATTTACCATACCTCTTTTACAAATATGGTATTTGGCCCATAGGATTCACTTAAATAAAACCTCTTTCTTGAGCCTTCATAAATAGAACGAGGGTTATGGACTAAATATAAAAAGAGGTTTTATTTATTTACGATATGTCTAGTTTATTATATTTTTATTTATTTACCATACCTTTTGAGTAAGTATAAAAAGACGTTTTATTTATTTACCGTACCTCCACTTTACTTAAATATTTTTATTTGTTTACACCCTTACATGTATATAAGGTGACTTATGGAGTAAATATAAAAAATGTTTTATTTATTTACCATACCTCTCATTTATTTATATTTTTATTAATTTACCATACCTCTTTTATAAATATGGTATTTGGCCCATAGGATTCACTTAAATAAAACCTATTCTTGAAAATGGGCGAATGGATTCACTTAAATAAAACCTATTCTTGAAAATGGGCGAATGGAAGGTTGTAAGTCCTAATTTCAAGGGCTAAATTTACCTTTTTTACCCTCTCCCTTAAAATAAGGTGGGCTATTTGAGGTGATTTGTAAAAATGTACTATGATACAAAATATTCGCCCACTAAAAATTTAAAACCCCTTAATTTCGCCAAAGGGCGAACATTCGCCCCTAAAATTATCCTTGGTCATCAAAGACAATGGGATTATTTGATGGAGCATCATTAGAAGGGGCATGTGGACATGGAGCCTATATCGTTCTGAAACTGGGATAGTCCTATTGTTTCAGCTAGTTTAGGGGTGTTGGATATAACAATAGAGTTGAAGTGTTAGCTCTTTGGGGTGTTCTGAGATGTGAAAGCTAGTTGGAAATCGAAGCTATTGTGATTGCATGACTCCAAATCTGTGATTGAGTGGGCTCATGGTAATTCCAATTTTATGACACCCTCTCTTTTCCACTGGATGAATCAGATTCATGCCCTGCTGGATTCATTTAAACACATCTCTTTCATCCATATTTTTCGAGAATAAAACTGGGTGGCCAATATACTTTCCAAAAGTGGCACATCGAATTAGTTGAGAGTTTTCAATTTAACCTCATATGATAATGGTGTGCCTTGCAGTTCTGGTAGTTCCATATTTTAGAGGCAGAACCAGTATTTTACCACTTGAATCTTCAGTTGCCATCTAAGCTTCAGATTTGTCTGTCGACATGATATGATGGATGGTTTTTTTGTGGTGCCAACTTCTGTTAGATGTAGTAGTTAGAAAACTTTGTAATGTTTATTAGTATTCTACAAATTGGTCTGTAATTAGGATAAACAAGTGTTTTGATTTCTTCTAGGTTTTTAAAAGTCTAGATGTGTATGCCTGGGTTCACTAGATGATGAAGTTTTTTGCTTTCTTTTTGAGAGATCTTTTCCTTTGGAGATTTCAAAAATTTGGGGGCTTTAGCAAGTTGAAAATGTAACTACCTTTTGTTTTATTTAATGAATGATAGGTTGTTTTTTCTCTTTGAAAAAAGAACTTAAACTTTGGTTCTCTTTTGGGTCTGCTTGGGAAGGTTTAAATGTCTTTTAAATTTTTTTTCAAAAAATATTTAGAAGCCGATTCAAAAGTGTCAGTAATGAAGGAATTTTTTCAAGTATCACATGCTCATACTAATTGAAGATTTTTTGTTTGCCTCGATTAATAGAGCGATTTTTCTTGGAAGATTTCAATGGAAGACTTGCAATATTATACTAGTCAACAAAGAGGCAGATTACAATCCTTACAAAGGCTATAATTGGATCATTATACATGTCCCCGATGAAGCATTCCTTGTTTTATTGATAACATCACTTCATCACATATGTAGAGACATGGGACTACATGACACATCCCTGTCCTCATATGGTTTGGATAAATTGTCATGTCTTCAACAAGAACATTTGTACATGATTATGACCTTGTTTTTTCTTTAAATGATCTGAAGAGTATGTCTTGAATAAGGTTGGAAGGTCACTGCCTCACAACCAATGGATGTTCCCACTTATCTGTAGCATGTAAGAAATATCGGTATTTCAAAAAGTAATAACAATTTTGGATTTGGATTATGGTTCAAAGTTTGATAAGGCTTAAAGGTAAAATAAGGCCTCCTAAGTAGGATGGACCAAATGTGTTCAATACAATTGTGTCGAGAGAATTTAGCATCTTGAAGTTGAGTTGGATTGAAGTTTTGTATGGGTATGTATAGGAATATTTCCTTCGGTTTCATTACACTGTGGGATTCATGAGTGTTTCTTCTGAAGTTGTAGAGATCTAAGCTTCTAGAATATTAATGCGACATATCTTGTACTATTGTGGAAGTATATTGAATGACTGATTGTTGCTAGAACAAAATAATATATGGCATAGTTAGAGGGAGCTAAAGGGGTCTTACACATAAAACACGAGAAGAGCAATTACACTTAAGCTGAAGGATGACCTCCCTCTTGGAAGAGTAGGTAGTTTTAAGGTTTGTAAAACCTAGAAAAAATATTGAAGGTTATAATTAATAAATCCCTAGGGTTTGTAGAGAAAACCATAGAGATAGACCCTAAAGTATTTAAAGTTGATGATTTCATTGAACAAGAAACCCTAGGAAAGGAAAGAAACTTGCATTAATCACTGATGATGAGGCTGAAAATGATGAGCTTGTAGGTGGATTTTGCAAAGAAAGCAAGGATCAAGAGGGAGTTGACAATTTCCTTCAATCCATAAAATATAAGTACTTTATATTTCTCTCTTTCTTGATTGTTATTGTCTTACTATTAGCTAGCCTCTTGTCCTTGTTTATTTTGCAAGTTATGATTGTTTCTTCCATGACCTCCTAGTGAGGGTTACAGGTAAATCATGAAGGTTGTCAGGGCTCTTGTAACAGATGGAAGAATTGGAAGAACAAAACAAAGTTTGTGGCAAGAGGATTCTCCCAGGATCAATGATTTGTGTTTAAGAGGCATAAATTGTACGGACATCTAGAATTGTGCCTGATGATTGGAATATCTCCTAGTTTAGAGAAAGCGGACATGCCAACAAATTTGAAGGATGTCGTGATGGAGGGAATTGTGCTAGAGAAAAGTCAGTGATGACTTCCAAGTGGATATACATGATGAAGTATGTTCTATATGACAACATAGAGAAGTACAAGTGAGGATTCTCCTAGGAAGAGGGAGATTACTATTTAGATACATTTTCTCTAGTTGTTAGGTACACTTATGTTAGAACTATTATTTTTTGTTGCTTCTATTGTGGGTTGAAAATTACATCAGGTGGATTTGGAGACCACTTTCCTTAATGGAGTAATTGAGGAAGAAGAAGTGTACATAGAGCTACCTCATAGATTTGAGGTACATGAGAGGAAATATCACGTTTGCAGAATAAATAATTATTTGTATGGATTTTAGGCATAATATTCTCAGATGGATGGATATCTAATGACTCTTTGTTGATCTTGTTATCATATGACTTGTTTATGAAGGGAGAAGAAGGACTCACATGTAAGAGGAAGTAGCATTGGTAGAATAATTTGCTTCCATGATAGAGGGAGTTATTGGGATTACCATAGGAAACCCTGCTTCAGCATCAAAGGGAATTGATATTTGAGTTTGAGATGAAGGATCTTGATTGGATACATTACTTCTTGGAACTAGATGTGTGGCAGGATCCATATGACATCTTCCTTGATCCAAGGAAGTCGATTATTATGATCCTTCAAAATTTTGGGATGATGGACAACAAGTCCATGGCCATTCCCATGGTTTACCAAAATGAAGAAGCTGAGTGGTAGAGGGAGCAACTAGGATTTCCAGGGTGACCAGAAAGAAATTGTGGTACATCATATGTTGAGGTACTGACATGATACTATGGATTGAGATATGTTTCATATAATAAAGTAAATTTGTTGTGATATACATATTTAGATTAGGAAGAGAGTGTTGAAGACGGGAAGAGCACATCAAGATGATGATTTAGTTTTGATTGTGCTTGGGCAAGAAGAAAACATTTGTCGCACTTAGGACTACAAAGGATATTGCATTTTGTTTGGCAAGTTGTGAAACAATGTGGCTTTGGAAGCTATTCACAGGATTGTTTGATCAGATGTCGGAGATGATTGTGATGACATGTTGAAGCACATTGAAATCAAGTATCAGGATATGGTACAGACGGGGGCAATGAGGCTCCAATGCATTTCTACAAACGAGCATGATTGCTGACATTCTCCCAAATCCTTTGTCTTGGGATGAAGTTTGTATACTTTAGGGACAAGCTTGGAGTGGTTGAGAATGCTTCCCTTGGTTAAAGGGAGTGTTGATGTTGTACCATCAAGGGGCAGAGATTATCCCTAGGTCAGGATATTCCAAGTCATCGGTAATGACCGGAGGCCATGTAATGTGGCTAGGAATATTTTCCTAGTGAACATCAAGGCCCAAAGTTCTGCCCTAGTTAGGGTTTACCTGACCATATTTACAAGGGTTACTTGGCTAGTGGGTTGAATGAGTGTTTATAGCATCGGGAAAGTGATTTTCCATTCAATAGCACATGATGACATGTGGGAATGGTAAATGGGCCTAGGGTTTCACCATGTGTCAGGGGGTTCCTGATTCCAAGTGATGACTTGGTGGATTGGTGAAACAAGGACTAGTATTATGTTATGGGGTTCCTGGCAAACCAATGGGTAATTGGCCTGTGAGTGACTAGATCTTTTGCAAAGGGAATATGTCTAGTGGGTGAATAGATTCCTTTGCATGGTGCTGATGCATGATGCTTTCCTCATGGTTATGGTATAAAACATGAGGTGTATGGTTTAATCAATATAGATAGCTCATTCAACCTTTTCTTGGAATAGTGAAATTTTCAACAAGAGATCATTTGAAGAAGTTATTATGAATACCTCCCTAGCTAAGAAGGAGTTTGAATTTTTGTAGCTATGGTTGTTTGTATTCATAAATTGATTTGGCCCTAAAAATATGAAAGAAATATAAATATAAATTTACATTTCAAGTCAAATTCAAAAGACGAAAATTTAATTTTTTAAATTCAAATTATTCTTGCCTCCAAGATCAAGTCGACCATCCCCAAAGGTCAAGTTAGCCTGACCTTTTGACACACCTATTCGGGCTCATTGATTTACTATATAAAGGAAACTCGTTTTCCTCATTTAGACACCAATTTATATCACTCATTTTTCATATACATATTCTTTTGTTCATGCAAAGGAAAGAGAGCGATAACAGACCCAGTTTATGGGCAAACGAAAGTTTATTTTGAGGCAAATCAAAGTTCTCTGAGGAATTTTTTTTTCTCTGAGGCAGACTGGAATCTTTGAGGCATAACTAACTGAATTTTTGAGGCTATCTCAGTAGGATGAATTTATCTCTATTTGACTAGGTTTTATCTAAGGTTTTAATTGGGTTTGTTTGCGGTTAGTTTGACCTTGTTCTGAATGGAAAGATCAGATTTTATTACTTGTTGAATTGAATAATTTCTCTAAGAAAAGGTTCTTGGATTTTTCCCTAGTTAGGGTTTTCCCAGGGTAAAATTATTGTCTCTTATGTTTGGTTTCCTCTTTATGATATTACTGTCATTATTGGTTTTACTGTTGAGATTGTTATGTTCCTATACCAATAGGTGTCATAATTTATGATTGACTTAGTTGTCTTTGAAATATGTACATACCTTTGCTTCTGCAAATGTTTTCCATATTTGTAAAAAATAAAAATAAAAAATAAAAAAATGTAAAGAGGGTATGGCCTAAAAGAAAGATCAAAGGACGAAAAAAGAAATAAAGAAAAGGTAAAAAAAAAAGATGAAAAAATGAACCCGAAAGAAAAAAAAGACCATGAAAGTGTGCAAGTCCAAATGCCACTACTATTTTACTTTCTATACAATAATGATTGTGTGCAAAGTGTTGTTATGCCACAATCCATGGTAACCAAACAGTTTAATCTTGGTTATTCCATGTTTTCAATTTCATGCTTAGAGATAGAGAATAAAATCTGACCAAACTGTTTAATCTTGGCAGATAAGTAGATAGGAAGAGTAATTAAATGAGCTCAACAGTTTAATCTGAGCCCTTGAATGTAATAAGGATAGACTTAGATAGATTTCCATTGTAAAAGAAAAGAAAAGTTTCATAAGGGTTTGCCAGCTTAAGTGCACCCTAATAAAGAGTAGAAAAAATGGTAGGATGTGTAGGTGGGTAAGTAGATGGATGGTTGCAGAATGGTGTATGATGAATGATTAGTTGAAGCTCATATCATTTACTTTCATCATCATATTACTTTGAAAATATGGATAACAGAGACATTTACAAAGTCAGGTTATTAATTCCCTCATTTTCTTTTACCCCTAATGTCACTAATTTCCCACAAATAACAATCAAAGCACCAAAAACCTTAAACCAAAGGGGCTCAGAGCATTTCTCTGACTTTTGGAGGGACCGGACCCTCGGCCCAATGATTTACAGGTTCCAAGTGCTAACTCATCAACATTCACTCCTCCATAATTCATCCATTTCATTTAAAAAATCCCTTTTCCTAAGGTGAAATCATTATTTACCTAGGAAAAGTAATTAACCTTATATAAAACCCCCCTTTTTCTCACAAAAACCCACAACATGCATCTAAGCCTAAGTTATAAATGTTTAAATGCAGAAATGTAATATATTTCGAAACATTTTACTTAGCACATTCTCATTTCCACATCTATTTCATATTAACATAATTTACTATAGTTAGCTCCCACAAAATACACCCTGTCCCCTATGTATTATTAAAATCCCTTATTCTAATATCCCGCCCTGGTTTGAAATATAAACCATAAATAAAGGAATAATTCAATAGATTGATTAATTGATAGATTAATTAATCTACCCATGATCAATCAAGACCCATAACCCTCCGCTGCATTAAAAAGGAATTAATTAATCAACTTGTGATTAACTAAGAACCTTCCTCCAATCGTGTCTCCCTTGACGTCATTAATCTCCCTAATCCACAGTTACTACCCTGTCGGGCCCCTCCATTAAATCTCGATCAAGTCCCTTCCTGACAACTGTATGATCTGACACCTTCAAATCTAACGGCTGACGCTCATATTGGGCGACCTCCAATGCCAAACTTTACCTGCCCGATACGAGCGGTTTCACTATTCACCCCGCTGCTACATGTCACCTGATGAATGTTATCGGGCAGACCTCTCCCAATACCACTACACCCTCATAAGCAGTGTGATAGATATCTCTTATCGCCACCACTTACCACCCTCGTTAAATGACAAAATGTCTCATCTGTTAACTGGTGCCAGCTGTCATTTTCACCATACCCGCCAAAACATTGACTTTGCCAAATAAAAACAAAAGCACTCATTATTATGTCTTACCAAGAAAAGAAACTTCTGTTCTCCATGCACACTCAGAGTATGTTCGAGCTGTCACCTTGCTTCCAACCGTCAACTTTCAGAAGCTGTTGAATTCCAAATTGCCATTGCAGACTCGTGCATTCCATGCAAATAGTGCACCAGAGCCATTTGTCCCTTCATGCAACCATAACCAGGTATTTACCCGTTTTACTGAGAAAACCCTATTTTCATATTCGACCTGGACTAAATTGTTGTGAAAATCAAGTAACTTTAGTAATAGCAAGCTGTTCGACAGTCCAGAAACTCCCTGAAACGACCTCATTCTTCACAAATTCCCTAAAATTCCCTACCCTCGTCCTTGAATCCACAAGAACCAAGGATGGGTGTTCTAGTTTCCTTGGATGCCAGGCCAATTACCACTCCCCACAGATATTTAGACCATCTTCCCTTGGTTGACAAGGATTTCCAGATAAAGGACCTCACCTTTGATGAAACCCCTTTGAAATTGCATTGCAGATACAAACACAATTACTTAAACCATGCAGATAAGATGGGTCTCTAGGAGTCAAACATACCGAAATATCAATTCCCAAGTGTTCATGTTTTTTCGGAAATTATTCATTACTGCCATGCCAATTATAATCCCGTTTTGAAAGCTGTAATGTCCTCAGACCAGAAAATCATTTTCACCATTATAGTTGAGCCCATAAACGAGATGTTACAGTTGCAGCGTGGTCAAGACCTCACCTGCCTGTCCATTCCTGATTTTCTTGAGAGGTTCTCCAAATTGTCGTGTTCCAAAAGTACTCAAATCCCCCAGACCTTCATTTCTGAAGAAAAATACATGCCAAAGGAACCCCCTCCTTACATGTCAGCCTTCTTTTTTGATCTAGGTAGAGACATCACAACAATGCTATCATGCATGCTGGGTTCCACCACTAATGAGTATATAGATGAAACTATTTTTTCATGTATGTCTATATTTACCCCCGGGCAACCTCCTGTGGTCAAGTTTGATTATGCCAAATTCATAGCAAATAAAATGCATGATTAGTTTATGAGACTCGAAAATGAGAGGGTGTTCAAGTATTCATCGGTCCTGTATCATTTGTTTCTTTATTACCAGACTGATAGGTTTCCCTTCTCTGTACAAAAACTTGATACCGGAGGGAATCCTAGATCTGTCATTTTCTGGACCTCTCTTTTTCATAGGTCTTATGATTCTCCCTATCCATATACAGATTTTATTGACCAATTTGTGCATCCAGTAACTACAATGTTGATAGGCTATCCCCCTCCCAGAATCAGTGCAGACATTAAGAGGGTTCTCCAGCTGTCCAAACAATACAAAGTTGGGGATTGGTATTTATACCAAAACCATACCAAAATCAGAATTTATGGGTGTGAGCTGCCTCCATATAAATTACCTAAATATCTCCCCATTCGATTATTTTCTCTGGAGTACTATAGGCAAATGATTAATTTTGATGAAATTCACTTTGTCAAGACTAAGAAGAAGGCCTGGCTGAGGGTAAAGGATCATCTAGGCCCATTTATTTTCAATAACAGAGAAGCCGGAAAGGTAGCAGATGAAATCCTTGAGAGATTGAGATTAAAAAAGAGTTTCATCTGGCCTTATGACCCTCACGGATTCATTTGTGATAGAAGGTAGAAACATAAGCTATCACCATATATCCACCATAGGATCCCAGAGATTGAACAATATGCCAACCAATCAGAATGGGTGGAAGGCACACTGATAGATCAAGATAGCACACAAGTTGAAGTTGAAAATGTAATGGTGGACTTAGAAAGAAGATTTGATGAGGATTCATTTGTATAGGTGTTTGGAGAAACTTCATCTAGAAAGCAGTCACAGGAACCCAGCACACAACCATCAGAGCAACAAGGAACCTCAGAAAGAACAGAAGATTCAAAACAACAAGAAGAATCTGAGAAGCCAAAAATCTTAGAGGAGCTGGCTCAACCTTAGCAAATCATGGGCAATCCTCCTGTGTTGCAGACTCCTCTCAATGAGGAAAGAAATCTCAAAAGAGATAGAGAAGAGGCCACTCCTTCCAACAGGCCTATTGATCAAACTTTTGCTAAAAGGCAAAGGTTGAATTCCTATTCAGAAGAAGAATATACTGAGGAGACCATAGGTAACGCAGGGCAAAAAAGACAAATAATATGCAGACTATCCTAGCAGGGGTTGCACCATCCTCCTCCCATATACAAGCATTCAAAAGACAACAAAGCGCATAAGTGTCTTCTTTCAGAGCTTAGACATTAAAGGGAAATACAAAGAAATCAAAGTAAGGAATGAGAAATTAAAAGCTCAAACCTATGCTCATTACCTAAAAATGGCTCCAACTAATCAGACCGGGCTTATGTCAGCTTTTGACATAAAAGAAGGAAAAATACAAATGAGTTTCCTAAAACCAACTGTACAACAGTTGAAGTCAATGGCTTACTATTTGAAAACCGATTTTGAAGTTTTGGCCAAGGATATCCATCTGATTGACCAAATAGAACTGCACAAGCAGACCAGTGAAATGGTCTATTCTACATTGACTAGTAAAGCCATCACAACACACTAATTGCAAAATTATTTGCACAACACAACAACACAGCTGTAACTGGAAAAAGCCTCCTCTTAGGCTAAAGACATCAAAATAAAAACCTTAGAAGACTTGGTGATAGAGCTGGGACATGATCCCAAGGATGTCAAAGCAGCTGAATAATTGATCAAAAAGAAAAATGATGATATAGGTGCATTGAATAAGTAGCTTAAGATCCCTCCTCTCCACCATCCTCAAATTGCAGAAGTTATAGAAAAAAAGGAATAAGAACTTATGGACCTAGTCCTTAAGTTAAATGAACAACTAAAGGAAACTGAGAATGAATTGGAAAATGCAATATAGTCTTGGCGGAGTGAGCTGGCAACCGCTCCTCCAACTGTCATACCCACAGTTTCCATAGCTATACCCTCCACTCTGGCAGCATCTTTGGCACCAACACTTCCACTGGTAACAGCACTGCCAGTAGTAGAAGCTATTCCTACTACAGGTACATCAACCAGTGTAGGGACAACAACAGAAAAAATAGATGAAGTGATCAAAGCCATGGAACAGATGAGTATCCAGGCTATAGAATTAAAAAATCTCAAAGAGAAAATATCAAGTATGGAAACAGATTATGAATTGGCACAAATTCAAAACAAATAAGAAGAAAGAAAGAACAAAAGAATGGAGGAGAGAATCAGAGTCCTGGAAAAGGACTTAACACTAGAAAAACCACTGGGAGATATGAGAAATATATTGTGGGCCAATATCATTGATTCCATCAATGATATTTGGCCTTCTATCCAGATAATTTTTGAACAGATTGAGCTAGTCAAGATAGTTGTGGAAACTATACAAAGGACCAAAGAAGAATTAGGAGATAAGCCTGAAGAGGAAAATCAGTTGATTGACTTCTTGAACAGTAGGAATAGGTACCAATTGGATACATTAGAGATTGAAGATAGAACAACCACCATCCTTGAAATTAAGAAAGTTCTTACTAAGAGGAACTTGATGCTCAACTTGGAGAAAAGGTGTCAAAGTATTCAAGCAGATATAGATGGCTTCATGTTGAAATACGACATCTTGAGAGAGAAAGGTCTTCCGAGCCCACTGGTCATAAATGACAAGCTGATGACACATGATGACTACATTGAGAAACTAAACAAACAGGCCAGGAGCCAAGCTAGCTCTTTAGCAGTAAAAGCACTACCTACAGGAAAGGTGCTTTATGATGGCTTGGAAAACCTATTTTACATAGAACATGAAGTGAAACACCTTTTCACCAACAGGCCCAATTTTGTTAAGTATACAGAAGCTGATGAAGTATATAGGAAAATGATCAGAATGAAAATACCGAATGATGAATGGTGGACCAGTATGACCGATATACTATAAAGTTACTATACTAAATCCATGGAGGAAAAATATTTACTATGGTAAAGTTTGGTAAATACAGGTAAATAGTATCAGCACAGGTAAAGAGTATCAGTAGGCGAATATAAGAGTGAAGTCCAACACAGAATTACCAAGACAACTGCATGAGACAAATTGGAGTTCCAGCATCCAACATATTCGCAAATAGAGGGACAGTAAACAATCCGTTTTCCATCTGTCTCTACCTTCTTAGGGAAAATAACTTTTGTTTCCTATAATAAATCTCGTATAGTTATGAGATATTTTGTAATATTTTTTGTATAAATACTTCACAAAACGAAGTAATTAGTGTGGATTAAAAAGCATATCTGTAGACTTTGTTTTGATGCTAAAGGAGCTACTGTAATCAAGGCTGGACTAGTTTACTGGATTAAATAAAGTTGAGAACATTTCACTCGATTCATGTGCACCGTGGGAAACAAATAAGTATCATTTCTCTGAGTTTGAATATTGTTATCCTTTCATGTTATTAAATATCATATGTGTTTCTTATAATTCTTAAAAGCAAATGAGGAATAATACTATCAGAATTAGCTTAAGTGCTCTCTGTTTTAACTATTTGCTCATTTAATGTTTTCTACTAAATTTCTTAAGTTTGGGAATTCTTATTTGCTCCCTTATTTCTGTAATTCATTCCTTTATTGGCCCTTGGTAAAGATTCTTAATTTCCCTTGCTATTTTCCAATCCTCCCTTCTTCAACTTGATCCCTGCTAAGGATTCTTCATTGCCCTTGGCCCTGGTTAAGTCCTCCATCCATTAAAACCTTTAGATTTGTCCTGGCTATGCTATTTTGCATTGTGAACTCTTACCTCGGTGATTAATCAAATCCTGATAAACCTTTCCTACTTGACTCCATAGCCCAATGGCCTGGATATCTGCTTTTCCCATCTATTTCCTTTAATTCCACCAAACAAATCACAACAAATCCCTTGAGCATTAATAGCTAGCCTAACATCATATCAAAACAATGATAAATCATAAAGAGAGAGCCCTCTCTGAGTATAGATTGGCTAGGATCTGTACTTAAAATATTGGTTTGTAGTTACCTTGTATCCTTTCCTTCTTTTGAATAACTTCTAAGGAAAATCTGAGTGATAACAGAGATCATATGTGTAGTTTCTTAATGAAGAACATGACACAAGAATAAGTAAATTAAGAAATCAATAAAAGTAATTATCAGATTATAAGGTCTTGAAAAATCAGCATTAACTTGGCTGTGATACCATGTTAAGAATAGAGAACAAGTGAGATACAACAAGAAAATGGTGGAAATGGATTTATATTGTATTCAACTCATTCTATTGATATCAAGGTATGAACTTATAATACATGAATTAAACCATTTTATATCTAGATCTCACTGATAGCTCATTAGTGGAACATGGAAACTCCTCGTCAAAGATAAGGTTTACAATCCATATCAATGTGGTCTTGAACTTTGTGATTGTCTTGGGACTCATAGTCAAACAATTTCATGGAATATGCCACTATGGTGTACTATTTATGCAACCAATGTCCTTGAGTAATATCATGTGAAGAGAGAGGAATCACGGGACTTGAGTTACCCCTACCACCCCTCGAGTGTGTCTTATTTTTAAATAATATCCTTTTATTTGCATGGATAGTTTGGGATATAGGCTTCAATAGATGCATTGAATACCCCCTTTAAGACATAGTTGTTCATTGCTCACCAGAGTTGGGACATTCAAAAGTTCATTTTATTTAGATAGATCATGATATACTAGGAACTAGGTGAGGGCTAATGAGGGGATAGAGAATTAGAGAATTTTTGAGGTCTAAATATGCCTCCTAAGGAATATTATAAAATAATAGTGGAAATAATAAAATAAGACTAGATTACCTCATCAAGTTTTGGAGGGAGAAAGGAAAAAACTACGTTTTCAACTCATAGTTTCAACTTATATCCCTATGATTTTACTCAAATTTTGAGTGGGAGAATTCATTAGATGTGGAATTTCATTTTTCATCCAAGGAGTATCCATGTTACATACTTTTGATGGACCCTATTGCACGAAAAATGTGAGATACATAAAAAATGTGATTGCAATCGCATTTTTTCACATATCTCACATTTTTCGTGTAACAAGGTCCATCGAAAGTATGCAAAATGGGTACTCCTTGGATGCAAAATTAAATTCCACATCCAATAAGTGTTCCCGCTCAAAATTTGAGTTAAATCATAGGGAGATAAGTTGAAATTACAAGTTGAAAAAGTAGTTTTTTATTTTATTATTATTATATTTTTTACCTTTTCACTTGAAAAATGGTGAATCGTCCCCCATGGTTGACATCATCATATTGAATCCTATTAGTTCTTATAAAGTTGATTTTTGTTGTACATAGTCATTTTAAGGCCCATTTTGACCTCAAAATTTCTCTAATGGCTTAGTTTAGACGTTTTTCACATAATTACATTGTCCTACCCATCTTTTTCGTTATTCAAAATTTCTTTCAGTGTTTCTATATAGGATTTTATCCTTTTTTTATCTACATCAACCTTTGAGGACCAAGTTTTCAGGCCCTTACTCAAAGAAATGGCATAAAGGGGAAACCAAATAATGTGAGTAATAAGCAATCAACTCGAAGAAGGGACATGGAACAAGGAAAAGGGTTGTGTTGTAGCCTTTACAACAACACCCAAAATTTTCTAACACTATCCAAAATTAGGGCCCCCCTTTGCTTTTCAAGGATCTAATGGTTATGATTATGTCAATGATGGATTGGATGTGTCATGACCAAGCTCCCATCAAATCCCAAGTTTAATCATGCATTACAAGGCAGATCATACATGATTATCATTTGCTCCACATCCACTTTCATTCTATTGAGTGAATAAGGGTTGTGATTTTTTACTCCCATGGTGCACCCTCAAGCTTCATTCTTTATATGCCATATTATGCCAATGGTAGGTATGCATCTTGTCTTGCTAGTTGTATTTCACCTTAAATTCTCATTCTTCGATTTTCAACTTCGACTTGAGTTTTCATGAGTGTTTCATGGATTTTCTATGCACTTTATCACATCATCATGATAGGAATTGGATTGTATATTAATGTAATTTTTAGTCTTATGCTTGAGCAGTGAATTGGCTAGAGGAAAAGAATCTTTCAAAGGTATTTTTGGGAGTTTTACAAATTAATTTAGATGAAGCATGATTTTTCGAATAATATCAAAGCCCAACATGCAAGTTGTAAACCTCATAGTTGCATTGCCCATATAAGGACTTTTCCTTGAGCATTGGGTCCAAGGATGAAATGTGTGATAAAATAAAGAGTGATCGTGATGTGATGCCATGGAAGTATTATGTGTTAAAAGAACACATGAAGCTTATGTCAAGGCGCCATGGAAAATATCATGTTTAATCACTGAGTGGCATATGGAAACACATGCTTTGAAGATTATTCTAGGGACTGCTACAATAAAGGCATGCATTTTGAACATTAAGGAATATTACCCACCACCATTGGGTAACATCTGTAGGAGAAATTTTCTCCTATATTTTTCTTCAGCTGACAGCCAATAGCCCCTTGACATCCACCAGGGTAGCTGATGTTGTACCAAATCTCTACTCCTTGAGCCAGTCATATGTGCCCTCACCCATCTATCAAGATCATATGTTTGAAGGTGGGCCATGCAATCTTAAAGGCATGTTTTTTCATTATGTAATTGGACACTAATGCTTGTTTTTCATGGGCACACTTGGGTATGAATCACTGAGTGACTAAGAAGGAGGAAAGGTTTAGAATGTATGTTGGAAATAATACTGAGAGGGGGGGTGAATCAGTATTATCAGATTAATCAAACTTTTCAAATGCCCAGAAACATATACGCTACTTCAGTTAAGTGAACCAGCGTGTACACGCTACTGTGACGAAGTAAAACAGCGTATAAGCAGAAAACTCACAATTTAGTTAGCTTATTCTTCAATTAAGTGCATCAGGACATTATTCATCATATTAACAGTAAACATGTGCAGTATAACAGAACAGATAAAAAGCCACACACATGAACACCAAGATATAAGGTGGAAACCCAATGTGGGTGAAAACCACCTGCTGCAAGTTGTCTCTATCTTTCTTAATATGAAACTTCAGTTTACAATCTTTTGTACTGGTGCAGCCTTATACCAGTACGCAGGCTACAACCTGCAGAAGGCTTCAACCTTCTCTCGTTCTCCAAACTTCCTTGGAAGGGAGCTCCAACCCCCTTTGCTCTTGTACTAGCCAAGATACTAGTACGTAGGTGCTGACCTACAATCTTCCTTCTTCCAGGTATCACTTTTCATACATTTTCAGACTTGGATATTCCTGAAGCACAACATTACAATCTGAAGACCACAATTCATTCAATTTCCACAACAGATCATTGAAGCATAAAACAACCAAACTTTGAATCACTGAACCACTGAACCCTGTCAATCACCAGTTACCAGAACACAGAGCAGACTACAGAACTCTGCAATAACAGTCAGACCCCACTGTAAACCCAAATCAAGCTTCAAAAGATATACGCTACTTTAATGAGCAGAAACCGCGTATACACGCTCTTTTACCGAAGCCAACCTGCGTACAGATCTAAAAATAAACTTTCTCAATTTGCAGCTGTACCAGACATTAGTTAGACTCAGAACGTAACATTGCGACAATATGCAGATCTAGAAATACGCATAATCAACCATATCATGATAGTGCATTTCAAACCATTAGATCCCGATCTATCCTTAGATCTAGTCTTCCATTAACCGATGTGATCTCTCCTTGGCTTAGATCATGCAACTCAGAACCTGCATATCAGATCTCTTTCTCTCTTAGATATTCATGCCTTGTCAAAAGATGAGATTGCCTAATGATCTTCTTCTCCTTATATAGCCTTAGGCCTTTCTCAATACCAAGAGCCAAAACCATAGTAACACAATACCATCAACTTTAAAACTAGGGATCGACACGCCCGTCGAGACATAATGGTCCGAAATCATAGGCACAACTTCCAAGGACTAACCACCATGAACCAAAGGAACCTTTCCACATACACGCGCTTTTTCGGAATCGAACTAGCGTGTACACGCGACTTGGGCTTAACGAAACAGCGTGTATGAGCTTCCTTGGCATGCTGTACTGAGATCTGTCTTCTGATTAAGTTGCCATCACCTGTACTAACCTCTGAGCACCTGTACCATCCACTGAGTGAGTTGCCATCAAGGACAACACTTGAATCATAATGCCAACAATCTCCCCCTTTGAACTTGATGGCAACCACCACACCAAGTCACTCTCCCCCTTTGACATCAAGGGCAAAGGGCTATGCTCCCCCTGAGGACATGCTGATACCTCTGCTTGGCTGTGCTGACTCGTGCTCCCCCTGACAGTAGGCCAGATCTGCAAAAGATGTTCTTCAACAAGAACCAAGACTTATACACCATAAGGGACCTTTCTATCACCAAAGGACTCAATACATACAACCATACCATATCAGAAACAACCAATTATATTACAGCATTCATCCCAGGCATAGTGGGGAAACCAACAAAGGCCGTTACATGACCTTGACACCATAAAAGAGACAAGAGAGATACATGACATAGAGACAACAGATCTAGACCAAGCAGCATCTGATAAACATCTTGTTAGATCAGCAACTAGAATTTCTTTCTGAGCTCCTTCTCCTGAAACCAACAACCAAAACATCTGAATGCCAACAATGCTTTATGAGACTTTTGAGCTGCTCCCCCTGAACCTGTGCCTGTTGCACTCCCTGAAACTGTGCCTGAATAATTCTGACATTCCTATTGCTGTTCAGAACTTCAGAGTTTTCCCTTGTTGTTCAGAACTTCATATACGCGTTTTATCCTGTATAAAACAGCGTATGTACGCGGATATTCTTTCTGCAACAAGCGTCCAGCATACACGCGACTTACCCAGCATGAATCCGCGTGTATACGCTCATATCCCTTCCGTAACCTGCGTATACCAACTTTTCTGTAGAACAAACAAATTTCAACAACAGGATGAAGCATTAACTACTCCCAGCTTTTGTCTGAGATATTCAAAAGTTTCCCTGGGCAGTGGTTTTGTGAGAATATCAGCAACTTGCTCCTTAGAAGGAACATACTCCAACTTGACCTTCTGCTCAAGCACTTGTTCCCGAAGAAAATGGTACTTGATTGGTATGTGCTTGGTCTTTGAGTGCATGACTGGATTCTTTGAAATGCTGATTGCACTTGTATTATCACATAAGATAGAGACAGGTGGAGTGCAAGTGATTTGAAAGTCCTGCAAGGTCTGCATCATCCAAAGAAGTTGTGTGCAACAAGATGCTGCAGCCACATATTCTGCTTCAGCTGTAGATAAGGCAATCGAACTTTGTTTCTTGCTGAACCAAGATACTAATCTGGAACCCATGAAGAAAGCACCTCCACTTGTGCTTTTCCTATCATCCACACTTCCAGCCCAATCTGCATCTGTGTAAGCATGAAGAGTGAGATCTGTATTTCTAGGATACCATAAGCCATAGTTTTGGGTCCCTTGAAGATATTTGAAGATTCTTTTGACTGCCTGAAGATGAGTTTCCTTTGGGTTGGCTTGAAATCTTCCAACCATTCCTACTGCATGTGTAATATCTGGTCGAGTACCTGTCAAATAAAGCAAACTCCCAATCATGGATCTATAAGTGGGTTGGTGGACTGCTGCTGATTCATCATTTGCACTGAGGCTGCATCCTGTAACCATGGGTGTACATACTGGTTTTGACTCTTCCATGCCATACTTCTTCAAGATCTGCTTGAGGTATTTGGTTTGAGACAAGAAGATACCTCCTTCATTTTGTTGGATTTGCAATCCAAGAAAATATGTCAATTCTCCAAGAAGTGACATTTCGAATTCTTTCTGCATAACCAAGGCAAAGTTTTGACTCATAGTCTCTTCATTGCTGCCAAAAATAATATCATCTACATAAACAACAAGAATTAGCAATTTGTTATTTTCAACTTTTATATAGAGATTGCTATCTGCTGATCCTTTTGAAAAGCCTTGTTGGTGAAGATATTTGTCCAACCGATAGTACCAAGCCCTTGGAGCTTGTTTGAGCCCATAGAGAGCCTTTTTCAATCTGCATACAAGGTTTGGATCATTCCCAAGAATGAACCCATCTGGCTGCTCAATATATACTTCTTCTTCTAAGTCTCCATTCAGGAAGGCTGATTTCACGTCCATTTGAAATACCTTGAAGTTTTGAAAGCTTGAGAGAGCAAGGAACATTCGGATGGCCTCTAGTCTTGCCACAGGAGCAAAGGTCTCTTCAAAATCTATTCCTTCTTGCTGTGCATACCCTTTACAAACAAGTCTGGCCTTGTTTCTAATTACTTCTCCATTTTCATTTAACTTATTCTTGAAGACCCATTTTGTTCCTATTACATTCTTATCTTTTGGTCTAGGAACTAATTCCCAAGTGTTGTTCCTTTCGATTTGCTCAAGTTCTTCATCCATTGCTTTGACCCAACATTCATCTTTGCATGCTTCTTTCACATTTTGTGGTTCAATGGAGGAGAGTAGAGCCAAGTAGCTTGAAGCTTCTGCAAGTGTCCTTCTTGTTTGTACTCCTGCTTCTTTCTGCCCCACAATCTGAGTTTCTGGATGATTCTTTTGGACATATCTGGATGGAGTCTTCTCTTCTATTCTTGTCTGCTCCTCTGGTTCTTCTTGAGATTCTTCTTCTTCTTGAGGTTCTTCTTCTTCATCATTTCGCCTTTGAGAGTAACCTTCATCTTCTTCATGATGAACTTGCCTAGGAATATATCCCTTCTCATCAACCACTATATCAATACTGTCAACAATTCTGCCAAGTCTTTTATTGTAGCACTTGTATGCTTTGCTATGTGGAGAATAACCAAGAAGAATGCCCTCATCTGCTCTAGGTTCAAGTTTGCCAAGTTGCTCATCAGTATTCTTAATATAACATTTGCTCCCAAAGATTTTGAAATGCTTCACGGAAGGAGTTTTACCACTCCAAAGCTCATGAGGTGTTTGAGTGCTGTTTACTCGGACATTTGTTTTGTTAAGAATGATAACAGCAGCATGTGCGGCTTCTCCCCAGAAGGTTGCAGGAGTACCTGATTCATCGAGCATAGCACGAGCCATTTGTTGGATAGTTCTGTTCATTCTTTCCACAACCCCATTTTGCTGAGGAGTTCTAGCTGTAGAGAATTCTCTTCTTATCCCATGTTCATCGCAGAAATCAAAAAATTCATTTGATGTGAACTCCCCACCTCTGTCAGATCTGAGGCACTTGATTTTGTGTCCTGATTCATTTTCAGCCAATGCTTTGAAGGATTTGAATTTTTCGAATGCTTCATCTTTGTGCTTCATAAGCCCTAACCAAACAAACCTTGAGAAATCATCAATGAATAATATCAGATATTCTTCTCCTCGAGGTGTCCTTTTCCTAAATGGACCACATACATCTGTATGGACTAGCTCAAGAGGCAAGCTAGCTGATCCTTCCTTCTCTGGAAAGTTAGTTCTGGTCTGCTTTCCAAACTGACAAGATTTGCATATGGTGTTGTCTGGAATTTTGATATCTGGAAGATCGCGAACTGCCTGATATTTGCATGCTTTCCTTATTTGTGAGAAGCTTAGATGTCCCAACCTTCGATGCCATAACCAGTGCTCTTCATCCTTGCTAAGATAGCATTGTTGTTGTCCTTCTTCAAATATGTACAGATTATTTGGAGTTCTTTTGCCTTTGAGAACTGTTTTACCTGTATCAAGATCACGAACAAGACATCCATTCGATCTGAAAATAACCTCTGTTTTTTGATCACACATCTGGCTGACACTTAGAAGATTATGCTTCAATCCATCAACATACAAAACATTTCCAGCCTTGACCTTTTCTTTCAAAGGAGCAATACCTTTTCCTTTTATAGTTGCAGGAGTATCATTTCCAAAAGAAACTTTCTTTCCCTTTTCTAAAGTAGAATAAGATTCAAGTTTTTCTTTATCACCTGTCATATGTTTCGAACATCCACTGTCAATGTACCATAGATTTTCCTGTCCTTCTGCATAAAATGCTATCCCACATCTTTCTGTTTGAGGTTCCTTTATTCTCCATGTTTTGGTGCTTGTGGCTTGTTCCTTTTTCTCCTGAAACCTGCTCCTGCATTCAGAGTCTTTATGACCAAAATTATTGCAAATAGAACATTCAACTTCATTTTCAAGCACCGAAAAGTTGTTATAGGTCCTTTTTGTAATCCCTGTCATACTTCTTTGTTTTTGAGCTTCCCTAGTCATGATTGTTTTATATGCAACACATTGAGCTGCTCTGTGACCAAAGTTGTGGCAAGAAAAGCATTGTCCATTGAAGAAGCTTCTGCGGTTATTGAATCTACCAGCCAACTGATTGTAATTTCTATTTTCATCTATTCTTGAGCCAAACTGAGAAGATTTTACCTGTGGTTGGTTGTAGCTTTTGTTCATCCTTAAGGAGGATTGTCCCTGATAGTTTCTGTTTGTAACTCGTCCCTGCTTTACCTGATTATCTTCATTGTTCTTCCGCTCATTTCCTCTTGCTGCATCAAGATAACTTTTTGAGGTGGATGCTTGAGAGGTTTCTCCATTATAGCCCAAACCTGTCTTGTTTAGAGGAGACCGCTGCACACTGATAATCTCATCCAAAGTTTCAGATCCTTTGACAAATTTAAGATTAATAGCTTTTGTTTTCTCAATTTCTTTTCTGAGACCAACAATTTCACCTTCTAGTTTTTCAAGATGTTTTTCCTTTTCATCAATCTGAAATTGCAAAGTATCAATGATCACATTTTTTCTTCTATGCCTCTCTTGAGTCTAGTGATTTCATTATAGAGATTATCCACATCTATAGCATCCTCATAATCATCATCTTCAAATGCCATTAACAGCTTATATTTATTACCTTGTTCATCTTCATCACTGTTTGATAAGCCATCACTATCTTCATGGGTGTAGTAGCTTTTCCTATTTGCACTTTGTTTCTTGTTCCATCTAGCAGGTTCTTTTCCTTTATCCTTATAAGGACATTTTGCAGCATAATGACCTACTTTCCCACAAGCAAAACATTTGAAAGGTAGCTTACCTCTGAACCTTCCAGAACCCCTTTGAAGATTTCTGACAAAATTTGATTCTTCTTCCTCTTCTTCTGGAACATGGCTTGCTTCATAGTAATCTTCTTTTCCTGATGCCTTAAAAGCAGCTTCCCTTCTGTCAGATGGACCTCCCTTTCTCATTTCATAAGCGGTTAGAATTCCATGTAGCTGAGACATAGTGAGAACACGGAGATTTTCTTTTTCTTCTATTGCAGATACTTTAGATTCAAACTTGGGGGATAAAGATCTTAGAATCTTTTGAACTACTATAGTTTCTCTTATTTCTTCACCCAAATTTTTCATACAATTAACAATCTCATCTACCCGAAGAAAATAATTAGCCACACTTTCATCATTATACATCTTGAGAGTCTCATATTGAATCCTGAGTGTTTGAAGTTTAGCTTGCTTTACCTGTTCATCTCCTTCATAGCTAGTGATCATTTTGTCCCATATTTCTTTTGCTGATTTGAAGTGCATGACCTTCATGAATTCTGTTTGAGATATACTTCCTAATAGAGTACTGACTGCTTTTGCATTTGTTTCATATGCCTTTTTCTCAGCTGGATCTGTAGGAGTAGCTGAAGGAAAAGCATAGCCTGTTTCTACAATGTCCCAAACTTCTGTACCAAGAGATTGAAGATATGCAGTAACTCTTACCTTCCAATAATTGAAATTTGTTCCATCAAAAACCGGTGGCCTGATTGATGCTTCTTTCTCGTAGTTGCTCATGATGAATGATCTTCCTTCAAGTGATCAAGCTTCTCTGAAGGACCTACTCTGATACCAATTGTTGGAAATAATACTGAGAGGGGGGGTGAATCAGTATTATCAGATTAATCAAACTTTTCAAATGCCCAGAAACATATACGCTACTTCAGTTAAGTGAACCAGCGTGTATACGCTACTGTGACGAAGTAAAACAGCGTATAAGCAGAAAACTCACAATTTAGTTAGCTTATTCTTCAATTAAGTGCATCAGGACATTATTCATCATATTAACAGTAAACATGTGCAGTATAACAGAACAGATAAAAAGCCACACACATGAACACCAAGATATAAGGTGGAAACCCAATGTGGGTGAAAACCACCTGCTGCAAGTTGTCTCTATCTTTCTTAATATGAAACTTCAGTTTACAATCTTTTGTACTGGTGCAGCCTTATACCAGTACGCAGGCTACAACCTGCAGAAGGCTTCAACCTTCTCTCGTTCTCCAAACTTCCTTGGAAGGGAGCTCCAACCCCCTTTGCTCTTGTACTAGCCAAGATACTAGTACGTAGGTGCTGACCTACAATCTTCCTTCTTCCAGGTATCACTTTTCATACATTTTCAGACTTGGATATTCCTGAAGCACAACATTACAATCTGAAGACCACAATTCATTCAATTTCCACAACAGATCATTGAAGCATAAAACAACCAAACTTTGAATCACTGAACCACTGAACCCTGTCAATCACCAGTTACCAGAACACAGAGCAGACTACAGAACTCTGCAATAACAGTCAGACCCCACTGTAAACCCAAATCAAGCTTCAAAAGATATACGCTACTTTAATGAGCAGAAACCGCGTATACACGCTCTTTTACCGAAGCCAACCTGCGTACAGATCTAAAAATAAACTTTCTCAATTTGCAGCTGTACCAGACATTAGTTAGACTCAGAACGTAACATTGCGACAATATGCAGATCTAGAAATACGCATAATCAACCATATCATGATAGTGCATTTCAAACCATTAGATCCCGATCTATCCTTAGATCTAGTCTTCCATTAACCGATGTGATCTCTCCTTGGCTTAGATCATGCAACTCAGAACCTGCATATCAGATCTCTTTCTCTCTTAGATATTCATGCCTTGTCGAAAGATGAGATTGCCTAATGATCTTCTTCTCCTTATATAGCCTTAGGCCTTTCTCAATACCAAGAGCCAAAACCATAGTAACACAATACCATCAACTTTAAAACTAGGGATCGACACGCCCGTCGAGACATAATGGTCCGAAATCATAGGCACAACTTCCAAGGACTAACCACCATGAACCAAAGGAACCTTTCCACATACACGCGCTTTTTCGGAATCGAACTAGCGTGTACACGCGACTTGGGCTTAACGAAACAGCGTGTATGAGCTTCCTTGGCATGCTGTACTGAGATCTGTCTTCTGATTAAGTTGCCATCACCTGTACTAACCTCTGAGCACCTGTACCATCCACTGAGTGAGTTGCCATCAAGGACAACACTTGAATCATAATGCCAACAATGTAGTCTTGTTCCCAGACCTTAAATAGGGGGGTTAATCCTCAATCCTAGTCCTGTGGGATCTCCCCTACTGGATTATAATTTTAGGATGGGAACTACTTGGGAAACCCCTATTTTGTAGCATGGTCCCATTTTCCCGTTCCACATTTTTCACTCCCCTCCGCACATTACATGCCTTATTTCATCATCTTCCCTCTTTGGGTCCACATGACCACTGGGTCCATAAGGCTCTGGTATCCCCCTCCCCTTGTGTACATGTCTGGGTTGAGCCTGGAATGATGCCCCAAAGGCTGATGTAGCTAAAAAAAATAAAATTAAAAGCATAATATGGCCAGATACAATAAGAAATGTACCACAAAATGAAAAATATGGCTGGGACAATAAAATTTAGCACGTGGGTAAAAGCTAAACATAAGATCTACCCCATAACATTATGGCCATCACCCTGGTTCCTAGGGCCCCTATGAGTGCCCCTTGCATCATCAAGGAACCCATCTATGTCCCAAACCCTAGTGAGCGATAAAATGCCCCACCTTAAGGGGGTAATCACTACTATATCATACACATATTTCTGTCATCCCCTAGAGCCTTGAGTAGTATGAAAAAGAAAAATAAAAAAGGGGAAAAGGAAAATGAAGAAGGATGGAAAAACAAAGGTCGGGGTAACTCATGTACTACGATCGCTCCCTCCTACATTCGTACACCCAAATATGTGGACACCTCTCATCATTACCACCCTTGATCCCATGTCATTTTGCCTTGAGACCCTTGTGCCCTGATCCACCTCATCATTAATCCACAGGACACCTGCCATTTGAAGGATGTACCATCAACACGTCCTCCTCTTTAGGGGTTGGGGACACCTAATAGGTTGTTTATTAACTACTCCTACCTAGGTAGGTAACACAATTACATGCTCCAAGCTTATTGTATTTGAAGGTGAGGGGACGCATTAGATCTTATACAAGATTGGTAGATGGTTTCACTTTGGGCTTGACCTCCCTATATGATATCCAATCCCACCAGAGGATCATATTGACACTTGTAGGGGAAGCATTGAGATCCATGGGTTTCCATTATGTGACATAGCATTCTCTCATGCCATGGGAAACTTCAACACCAACAACTTGTTCATTGCCCCACATTATATGTGAGTTGATGCACTTGGACCAGTAGTGCCCCCATATGACTTAGCATTATATACAGAGCTTCGCAGTTAATCTGAGGCCCAAATCAGGTTTGCCTCATCCTTGAGACATGGGAGGGAAAGGACCATCTTCCGTACCCTCATTTGGATAATTCTACAGGCTTAGCTTACACCAGGAGACCCATGAGACCACTACTTGTGCCACAAAGCCACTTTGGAGCACCACATGATGTTTTACTTGGAGATCAAGGGGCCACCCCCTTGAACATCATTTATGGAGTCCTCTTCTCATCGTGACACCTTGAGGACTTGATTAGGCCTTCCAATGACCCTTATTCACCATTGCTACATAATTCCGACTTCATTTTGATGGATTATCTTACACTTTATGAGCTATTTGGTGGGCTTGTCACCAAAGTGATGTTATTTTACACATTCAAATATTTTTAGGGGCATCCTAGGCTAATTTGAACTCTTAGAGGCTCATATAAATAGAGTAGAGCCTGATTTGTATCAAACTTCATCATCACACTTTGATCTAATTATGTTGAAGAATTTCACACTTTTCTCTTAGCTGTCTATTGTAGATCTCTTGATGCATTTCGGTATATTTGGAGTTGAAATTTCGTTCTCTCTTGGAGCCATTTTCTTGGTATTGGATTCTATATATCTCTTGTTATCTTGTAAGTAATCTTGTTGAAGTTTTTTGCATGAAAAATTTCTAATGTATGGAATTATTTCAACTAGTTATTTCTTTTGTGCCCTAATTTATTGAATATCATTGCAAAAAATTGTTAGATTGTGAAATTGCACATGTTATTCATTGAATAACAAGTATATGAATGTTCCTAGTGGATTGAAATTTAATTTTCTTCTATGGAAGTACATAGATCTTGGGTGGGTAAATGTTGAAATGGTTTCTAGGGAATCACTTTTTAGCCTCCTTTAAGACAATTACGACTGAATTTCGAATTACATAGACTCCATAGCCCAAGGGTAAGGCTACGATCCAAGCAAATTTTGTGATCACCCCTTTTTCCTTTCTCTTTTTCTCCCTCTTCAAAATTCCAGCCCCTCCTCTATGTTATTTTTTATAGCATTGGATGTGTTCTAGCCTTGGTATTTTATAGAGAGGCTAGAATACATGAGATCTCCAAAACCCAGAAATTGTTTCTGGAAATTCCACCTAGAAATGACTTAATTAGATTATTAACTAGTTTTTAAGTATTTCCTAAGTCTAACTTAGGGAATATGGTTAATTAATCAGTATTAATTAAATGAAGGGGAGATTCATATAGAAACACACATGTATCAATCCAAAGATGATCCTAGCCATTGATTAAGTTTTAATAATGGTCGTTGGTGCTCCAATAATGGATTATAAGAGGAGATCGATGTGGTGATGGAGAAGACACTTGAGGAATTTGATTTCTTGGCAAATTGGTTTCTAGAGTAGAGTAGTCAATTTTTGGAGAGAGATAGAGATTGAAACAGTGAGAGAGGGGCAGAGACAATCAGGTTGGAGGAGGCATTCCAAATCCAGTGAGTGCATTTATAGAGAGGAAAAATAGCCACAAAGAGGTTGACGTTGGGGTAGCGCAGTAGCCTCTAGAGACAAGATCGATTTATTGAGAGGGAGAGGCATCTTCAGTTCCATAGGTTGGGAAGGAGTCCGAGAGTGCTAGAGAGGCATCCTTATAGTCAGCAGAAGGTAGAATGACTTCATTAAAGACCGGTTTGAGGTTGGAAGTCTAGTAGGTTGCGTAGAGGCTGACGCAGAGCATTAGAGGGCCAAATTTATGAAGGAAAGTCGTGTCAGGAGTTTGAATGTGGGGTGAGGAAAATTCCTCACTAGATTTTTCCCAACATTTTTTTCTATAGGATTTCTAGATTTCAACATCCATTTTTACTCAGAATTTGTCACTGCTGCATAATAATAAAACCCTCAACTAATGCACCGGTGATCCCAAGTTGGGTTTTTCTAGGGAATTTTGTGCAAAAATAATTGTGTTAATTTTATGTGCATGTGCTACAATTTATTAGCTTCCAGTGTTATATTTTTTCGGAGTATTTTATTTGTGAAAGTTGCTGTGTGATTTATTCAGTGTTTTCCATAGAAAACAACAAATAAATTGTTAAATAAAATTAACAATTAGGAGAATAATTTCTAGTTGTTGCAATAGGATTCCATATTGGAATTTTCACATGGTATTAGAGTGCAGTTGATCAGTTGGAGAGCTCAGAGGTGAAAAAAATATTTCACTTCTTAGTGTGGGTAGCACATCGAAATATCTAAAGGAAACACAATCTTTTGCAAGAGAGGCCAAGTATTTTGAGGAACTTCGATTTTTCTGTGAGAGGGGTAGAAAATTTCGATTTGTCCAGATCAAGTGATTCCAGAGGCAGAGGGAGAAGCACAAATTTTTTCGTTGGGAAGATATCTAGCTGGATGTAGTGGTTTTTACATCAGTTCCCTAGAGCAGAGCCATTGTCAGGGTGGAAGAGAGAAGAGCACACAAAGAGAAAAAATTCCTCAGGGAACTTCCAGTCTCAAGAAGTTTGATTTTTCCTTGCAGATCGACAGTCATTGTGAGGATATTTTCTCACTCCATAAGGGAGTGCAATTAGTAGAGCAACAATTGAGTAGAAGGAAAGAGGAATTTTTGACAGTTCGTTGAGATGGCCACTATTGGGTTTCATGATTAGGACAGGTTGGATGGACCTTCCAACCACATCATCTGGAAGGAAAGGATGTCCTTTCTTCTAGATGAATATGGCTTGAATAATTTGTTGCACAAAATATTGTCACCATGACATTCTGTAGTCAGTGTAAGTCTATCACCACTCACACTTTCCTCCTTTGCAAGTCTTAAACCTCAACTCTTCATGTCAAGCCTTGAAAAATGAGAGAAAGCCCTTAAAAATCTCTAAAAATCTGGTTCCACACTTTCTCTTAGCATTACTTGCGGTCCCACACCAAATGGTCATGTCCTCTGCGTACCTGACCGCTCTGTTTCTGTGTAATGGGTGTGGACCCCTGTAAAAGTAAAAAAGGTGCAAGTACATTCTTAAAAACTCACTTTGGGTTATTTCTGGAAGCTTCTAGAGGGAATCTTGAGGTGGCAAGTTTGCTCCTTTAAGGTTCATGCATCCCATACCTTAAGGAGCTAACCCCTTGATGTGAGGAGCTTATCCCTTTGAAGGAGGACTCTATCCCTTCATAGGTGGACCCGTAACCTCCTTCCTTTGCACTATAAAATGAGGCATTGGGTTGGTTACTGAGGAGGTTGAAAGCTGAATATTTTTGAGGGTAAATGCTATTGGAATTTAGTCTTCCTAATTGAGCTTGAGAGGAGAGATTACATACCTTTTTTGATCTCATTGGGAAGAGTGTGAGGCTTGTCAAAGTAGAGGAGATTCTTGCTTGGACCCTGGGAGGAGCTTGTACAACATCAAGGCACCAAAGGTTGTAAATTTCTTCTTATTTTCAAAGTTAATACAATCAAGTTTATTTTTCTCAATAAGCTGTCTTTTATGGTTTATTTCATGGACTCCTTGATCACCATGATGAATATGATTTATTATATTAGCTATGCAGGTGTTATTTGATGTGTGCTTGTTTGTGTTTGCAGGTTCTTAAAAGGAAACTCATTCGGACGGTCGAAGCGTGGCTGCCACAAACTAGCATTGGACTTAAGGTAGGGTCTAAAACACCTCTTGGTTTTTATTTATAAATCACAATATTTAGAGAAAGGTAGATTTTCTTGTTCTTCTTGTCGCTAGATATCAATTGATACTAGGGAGATCGGTCTTGTCTGCAAGAACGATTTATCCGACCGACAAAATGGCGACTCCGCTGGGGATCGAACCCAGAATCTCTGGTTTCATAGAAGAAATTCTTATGATGTCTGGTACTATTCCAAATCCGCAACCTCAAGGTAGTCAGTTACCACCTGGGGGGCAACCTCAAGGTACTCAATTATCGCCTGGGGGGCAACCTCAAGGTAGTCAGTTATCACCTGGGGGGCAACCTCAAGGATAGTACATACCTTCGGGACAATACATTCCTCAAGGTCAACCCCAGACTCAATATATACCTCAAGGTCAACCCCAGTATCAATATATGCCTCAAGGTTAATCCCAATTTCAGTACGTGCCTCAAGGTTATCAACCTCAAGGTCAATACCCAAACCAAGGTTTCCAACCACCTTCTGGTCAATCATTTGTACAAGGAGCTCGAAATGTACCTTTGAATTATCAGCCCTATGCTCACCTCGGTTATTGTCCTCAATATGCTCAACCTTCTATGGGTCCATACCCCGAAATGAACATGGTGTGGGATCCATCTCAATCTCAACAGATTTTGCAACCTAATGTGTAGTTGTCATCTCAATCTGGACAACCTTTGGTTTCTGGTTCAACCTAGCAACCTGTCCACCCTACTATTCAAACTTCTGCACCTGGTGTAGCTCATCAGTCTGGGCCTAGTTCTCCTTGAACTTCGCCTCAAATGACTGTTGCAACTACTGCAGCTTCTGTTCAATCTACCCCACCTACTTCTGGAGTATCGACAGCTTCGGTTTCTACTATTCCTGCATCAACTCCTCAAGCATCTTTACCTTAGTCCGGACCTACAATTTAGACTTCGGTTCAGATGCCTGTAGGACAACCTGGTCCAAGTACGGTTGTCACAAGTCAACCACAGTTCACTTATCAACCGTACCAGGGACAGTACCAATTCAGTCTTGCTGTGCAAAGCCCAGTTTACCAATATCAACCGTACCCTTTATATACTTATCAGCAACCTCAACAACTGCAGTACGGTCCGGTTAATCCTGGTTTTCTGGGAGGATATATTATCCCAAATGCAATTCCAATTCCAAGTTATCTTGAATATCCTCCTCCTGGGGCTGGTCTTATGACCGAGGGTTTTCGTGACCCTAACCGTCAGTTACCATTTATTGCAACTTTGGACTTGCCTGATTTGTCGCCCCTTATGAACGATCCAATTAATTATCTTCCGTTTTGGCTGCCAATGTCGAATAAGTTGCCCAGTGATATCCCAAATTTTGAAGGTAAATCAGGAGAGGATCCGTCAAACCATGTGATGACTTATCACCTTTGGTGTGCTTCTAATTCCATTATAGATGATTCAATTTGCTTATGTATTTTTCAACCCACTCTGATTGGTCTTGCGGCCAAGTGGTACATTGAGTTGCCGCGAGCCTCTTTTTATAATTTTAGTCAGTTAGCCACTTCGTTCTTAACTCATTTTCAGTTGCCTGTCAGATATGACAATGGCACGAAATTATTAACTTCATTAAAACAATCAACATCCACATATATTTCAGATCATATTCATGAATGGCGACGTCGACGATGTTTAGTGAAAGTTTTTATTCCGGATCAAATTTTAGCATAATGGTTTGTTAAATCCTTATTACCTAAAATCAATGAGGATGTAGCTAAGGCAGGAGTTGTTACTGAAGAGCAAGTAATTGCTCAATCTCAATACCTTGACCTCGTTTATATGTAGTCAGGTACTTTACACGAAAAAATCCCCGACCTTCCGAAACAAAATCAAATAACTGCAGCTCCTTCAGGGTCTCATGCCGCTGATGGTAGGATTGGTTTAGTTAACACCAAAATCAAGAAGAAATCTTCAAATAATTCTTCTCCTATTATAACTTTACCAGCTTCCTCGACAAGAGACTCTTCCGCTGAAATTCCTGCCGATATTCATGTCGTAGAATCATCTACGGCCAAATCGAAATCCGACGGTAAAAAGAAAGGGAAGAAGAAAAATAAACAAAATTCAAAAGAGAAATCAGATAAAACTGAATCTACTGACGAGAAATGTAAACCTCGCTATCCTTGTCTCATTTGTGACGAACCAAATTTTACAAGAGACTGCCCACATCGTGCTGAGGTTGTGAAAATCGTCAAAGGTTCTCAAACGCCTGTTGTCTTGAAGGATCCTTTTCCTAGTCAAGATAGTAAGATGATCGGTTCTTCCTCAAATGCCTCAGAAGAACCCATAATTATGATGTCTCATGTTGGGATTGCAACGCGATCGCAAGATTATGGCAGTAAAAGTCCTGTTGGTGGTAAGGAAGCAGAATCTTCTAATTCAAACCCATCAACTTCAACTCCTTCCGGTTCTGATCCGCTACAGATCGAGAAACCTAATCCAGACTTAGTAATCAAACCGCCTGCTAAAGGTATACTTCGAAAGTCAGCTTTCAATCCACATGCGAGAGCTGCTCAGAATTATAACATTGTTGAAGATTTAGCTATTTCCCCTTCAGCAATGTCGGCTTTGGAGGTGCTGCAATCATGCACAGCACAACGTAAATTGCTTTTGTCGGCTATAGGATCTGTTGATATTCAGGACTCAAACCTTATAATCTTCGATTTAGAAAATAATACACCTCGCCTACCTCATCAAATTGCTTTCCAGATTCCAGTGTTAGTCAAAAACAGACTTTGCTTTAAGACTGTAATTGATGAGGGAGCTTCTACGTGTATTATGTCGATCCAGTGTTGGAGATTGCTTGGTTCTTCTACACTCAATCAATCCCCGATGATTCTAAAGGCTTTTGATGGCAGTGGGTTCCATCCTTTTGGCATTCTACAGGATTTACCTATAGGGGTTGAAGGCAAAACTGTTAATCTAGATGTGGAAGTGGTTGATGCCCCTCTAGATTACAACCTTCTTTTGGGTCGCAGTTGGTCTTACGCTATGACTGCTATTGTTTCATCGGTCTTTCGGCTTATAAAGTTTCCTCATAATGGAAAGATTGTAACCATAGACCAACTGACTTATTTTTCATCTGACCCAGCCTCTTCTGAAAGTATCCAACATGTCGACCAAACAACTATCCCTTATAAGGATGTTGGGGTAGGATTAGTTAAAGATTCTAGTTTACTAGGAACTTTTTCCTTTCCTCCTCCTAACGTATCACCTTCTACTGCAACCATTCATATGATTTCATCAAACACTATTGTTTTGGATGATCCTTGGATCGTACCTTCCGAGTCTGAGGTGGATTCATTTGGTGATGCGATGCCTTTGAGTCCCTATGAAATTGCGTATCAGGCTGTACAGTCATTTTCCGACCCTTCTTCAACCGAAATTGATCTAATGAATGTGGTCCATGGAGAATCACTTTCAATGTCAACCTTAGATTCAACAACTTTTTCCAAGCTTGTTCATACTGATGAGCAGATTCGTGAAATTTTGTCTGTTGATGATTTACCATGGGAAGATCTTCATCATCGATCCTCGTTCTTTCCTGAGTTTGATCATTTTGAAAATGAATTTTCATCTATTGTTACTACTGATTATGTCAAAGAACCACATAATCCATTGCAACATCCTGATTCTGAGTTAAATTTGGGAAATATTTCTCGAACGGTTCCTATTGACATTTCAGTTAAACCTGGAATTATTGAAAACATTCATATAGGTGCTTCTTGTACAAACAATGAACTCCAAACTTATAAAGCCCTATTTCAAGAATTCTGTGACATGTTTGCCTGGTCATACGAGGAGATGCTAGGAATTGATCCAGCGATTGTTGTTCATGAAATCAAAAATTACCCGGATGCTAAACTTGTCCGGCAACATTTGCATCAGATACATCCGCGAAAAGCTGTTGCTATTAAAGCAGAAGTTGAGAAATTACTTCGAGCAGGTTTCATTTATCCAATTTCCTTAACGGATTGGGTATCGAATATTGTTCCTGTTAACAAAAAGCAAGGAACGATAAGAATATGTATCGATTGTAGGGATATTAATCAAGCTTGTCCCAAAGACAATTATCCAACCCCCTATATTGATCAAATCATTGATGATTGTGCCGGCAGTGAAATTTTCTCCTTTATGGATGGTTTTTCCGGTTACAATCAAATTAACATACTCCCTGTTGATCAACCAAAAATGGCTTTCATTTTCCCATGGGGGAGATTTGCTTATTTCAAATTACCTTTCGGATTAAAGAATGCCGGAGCAACTTTTCAAAGAGCTATGTCTTACGCGTTTCATGACATCAAGCACATTGTGCAGCCATATCTCGATGATTTACCTGACCATTCATTATGTAGAGCCGATCATCTCACTCATTTACGAGCAATCTTTATGCGATGTAGGCATTATCAAATTAGGCTGAATCCACACAAATGTGTTTTCTGTATAGAAATGGGTCGTGTACCGGGATTCATTGTTTCAAAAGCTGGCATTCATGTCAATCCCTCGAAGGTTGAAGCTATTGTCAAATTGCCTCCTCCTTCGACTCTTCGCCAACTCCAAAGTTTGCAAGGGAAAGCAAACTTTTTACATCGTTTCATTCCTAACTATGCCGAGATAACAAAGGGTTTTACCAGGTTGTTGAAACAGAATACTCCATTCTTTTTGGATGGGATAGCTGACAAATCTTTTAATGCACTTAAACATGTGTTGACCCATGCACCATTATTGCATCCTCCCAACTACAACCAGGATTACTTCTTGTACCTCGCCGCTTCTCATTCCACCATCGGGATGGTTTTAGTTCAGGAAGATGAATTCAATAGTGAACATGTGATTTACTATCTTAGTCGAACTCTGAATCCGACTGAGCTTAAATATTCGCATGTGGAGAAATTGGCCTTGGCAGTTGTCCAAAGATTTTGTCATTACATCTTACTACGCAAAACTACCGTAATTTCTGACTGTAACCCTATGATCTATATTTTGACCAAACAATTGCTAGGGGGCAAGTATTCCAAATGGATTGTTATCCTGCAGGAATTTGACTTGGAATTTGAAAAATCCAAGGCAAAGAAATCTTTGGTATTTGCGGAACTGATGTGTGATTTCCAACATGCTGATACTGAAACTATGGCGGAAGAGCCCATTGCGGATGAATCCTTGTCTCTTATCAACACTCTTGATCCATGTTATGGAGATATCATTGTTTATCTCCAAACCCAATCTTTTCGGCCTGAAATTTCATGATCTCAGCGACAGAAAATACGTTTTCAATCCCAACAATACAAAATTATTGGAGATACACTCTATCGTCGTGGGGCAGATTCTGTTTTCCGACGTTGTTTAACTCATGAAGAAGCTGAAAAAGTTATAAATGACTGTCACTCTGGAGCATGTGGCAGTCATATGTCTGGGTATGCCACAACCCAAAAGATATTGCGCGCTGGTTATTTTTGGCCGTCTTTATTTAAAGATTATATCTATGCGGTCCGAAAATGCCACAATTGTCAAATTTTTGATCGAATGATGTGTGCTCCACCTACTCCTCTCCAGCCTATAATTGCTGTCAGCCCTTTTGCAAAGTGAGGTATTGACTTTATTACATGTAACCCTCACTCAGCCGGGAGGCATGCGTATATCATCCTTGCGGTAGATTATTTTACTAAGTGGGCCGAGGCAATGCCTACATTTTTGGCAGACGGCAAAACTGCTGCAATTTTCGTTTTCAATCATATAATTATTAGATTCAGTGTTCCTCAAGTGATTATTACCGATCATGGGAGTCATTTTCGAAACATCATGATGACTGAACAAACAGATCAGCTTGTCCTATGTCACGATAGTTCTACTCCATATTACCCACAGGCTAATGGTCTGGTTGAAGCAATCAACAAAGTTCTAGTCATTATGATCCGACGAATCATTGGTATTCATAGGTCGAATTGGCATAACATGTTATTTTCAGCACTTTGGGCATATCGAACCTTAGTAAAAACATCAACTGGTTTCACTCCTTTTCAACTGGTTTACGGTTTGGAAGCTGTGTTACCCATTGAATGCGAAATTTCGTCATTGAAAATAGCCATAGAGTTACTACCAACCACTTCCGAAGAGGAAAAACGTTTGTTGTACTTAGCTCAGCTAGATGAGAATAGACGTGATGCTGCGTTAACAATCGAAACTCATGCCAAACGAATTAAAGCTCAGTACGATCGAAATGTTACACCTCGTAATTTTTCAGAAGGAGATCTAGTCTTACTATACGATCAAGCAAACGATAAGCTAGGGGCTGGAAAATTTGTACCTATGTGGCATGGTCCTTATGTTGTTAAGCGAAAGCTGGCAAAAGGGGCCTATGAATTGGTAGATTTTGATGGTGTCTCTTTGGGTAAACCCAGAAATGGTCTTTATCTAAAGAGATATTATGCTTAAATCTGGGTGTGGAGATTTTAGTTAGATTAGTTTTTCTTTCTAGCTGGTGTGTTTTAGATTAGAAAAGTGTGCTTAGTTTAGAGAGTGTTTTTTATCATTATTCTTACTTATCTTGATTTTACTCTTGATATTGCAGATATCGACGTCTCTTCAAACATACATTGGTTCGCTGACGGTGCTTGTCGTAATACACGGAACATTTCTTCCGCAGCTTGGGTTATCTATTCACCCTCTGATGAGTTGGTATCTATGCATGGGGTAAGCCTCGGTCAAACAACGAACAACATTGCAGAGTATAGTGCAGTGATTGAGTTATTATCTGAATCCATCTCATTCGAGATTCGGAGTTTGATTTTTAGGTTAGATTCTGAACTCATTGTATTACAGCTTAATAGAGTTTATGCCATTAGAAATCTAGTGTTATTAAGATTATTTTTGAGAGTTCATCTCTTGGAACGTGAATTTGACTACATTGAATATCAGCATATTCCAAGATATTTAAATACATTAGCAGATGCAATTGCTTCTCGAATGTTAAATAGACATTTGCAATAATCAAACAGTAAATTTAAAAACATTCCATAACATGTTTTACAAGATAGCTAGTAATAGTGATATAGCATAGCATAGAAGTGTGTCAAATATACATCGTCTTCGATCATAGGTTGAAAAACACCTTATGATCGGCAAAAATGATAGTACAAAAAAGCAAAAGTGTCATATAAGTCTATAAAGGCGATCATCCTATCACTGGTGATGATCACGATAAGAAACCACTGCTCGGGCCACCCTACAAAGGAACCTCCTGAAAGGTCCCGGGACCCCAATCACATAGCGCTGTAACCTAAGAGGAATATCATCTATGCTAGTCTCTGGAATATCTACTGTCAAACACTCTAGATGATTTTCCAATTCGGTCAGGGTCTCTGTAGATTCGTCCCATGGGGCCGGTACTGCTGCAGCTGGGTGTCTCCTCTCATAGGGCCAGAGAGTGGCTGGTCGCTGTGGACCCACATCTACATTTGAAACTTTTTACTATCAATTTTGGACGATTTAAAAACAAAAAAATAAAATTAAAAACTTAGAAAATGTTGAGAATGATTTTACCTGAATCATCCCACTGCTCTCCTGGTGGAAGAGTCATGTCTAGATCACCACGATAATCCATCCCAGCATAAGGAAAATCCTGAATCATGAAAAGTTGGTTCTCCAACCAACGGAAATACTCAGGAGGAAATCGAACAACCTCTGAACCCTCCTCAGGATGACGGGCCATAACTGTAACCCAGCGCATTAGCTTAGGTTCTTGGGGAAGTCCAGCTCCAACGGAAAGCTGCTATGGGACCAACATCGGAACCCTCTCTAGACCAAAGCTCACAACTAAGAAACCATATCCAAAGTTTTTTAGTTGTCCGTTCTTTGCTCTAGTCAGTTGGCCTTTTACATTCGCCAACACAGCTTCGCACCAGTTGAAGATGGTGCCTCGATAATAGTCTACTGCCATTCGCATTTGGGATCTGGTAGCTACATGCAGTGCTGCGCTTCCGCAGAGTCTGGTGACAGTAAATGCAATCACTTTAAGTTCAGGACGGGAGATAGTTTTGATATCAATCCCTTTTTCCTTTGTTTGGTCATTACAAAACTCTAGTCGGAGACTATCGACAGACTGGCCACTTGGCCTAGTCTCGAATAGAGATAATCATTCACCTCTCTTGGGAAAACCAGTCAAAAAGTAAATGTCCTCTAGCTCCATTTCGAGCCGGTGGCCACCAATAATGAAACACTGGTCCTGTATATTCCATCTGTCCACCAGCCACTGTAAAAAGTCTACTTGGGCCCTCATGCCAGGTATGGCCCAGAATTTAAATAGCCCGCATGCTCTCAATGCATCTATTAAGGGTTGATGATTAATTGTGGCAAGGTCCACATCTTCGTGCTCCCGTTCCCACCAAATGAGCATTGTGTATATCCTACATTGCAAAAACAGTGGATTAGAACATTTTAGTTCAAAATTTTTTGGGCGGAAATGAAACAATTGAAGTTTTAAAACCTATTTCCCGGGTTCCGCATCCTCCAGTTAGGGACAGTGCATAGGTCCGCACTCTGCCCAAGCAGCAGGTGCGGGCCCCTGGCTCTTTCCTTTGTAGGAAAAAGTCGGGGTCCGTAGGTTTTGCATGTTGCGCATGCGGACCCCCGCGATTGGTCTTTTCAACTAAATTTTCTCTAAAAAATCAAAATGGAAGCCTAAAAACAAAAATCAAATGGTTGAAATTTAAGATTAAAATGATGTGGACTACCTGGAGGTGACGGTTTTCATTTCCAACGGACGGATTTTCCGCAATCTTCACAGGAAGTTTCTTACCCAAAAGCTCTCTTTTCTCACTCTGAAGTCAAACGGTAAAAATGAATTTACAAAAGCCCTTTTTCTAAGCTTTTTTGAATAAATGAATTTTTAATTTGTTTATTTTTCACTTTAAAAAGGTAACTTTTGGATGCATTTTTATTTATTTTAAACAGGTATGAGTAATGTTTGAGTTTTTGTGCAGAATATTGGATTTTTCAGGCAAAATTGATCATTTTCAAACAAAGAACGTTAGAGTCCTCTTTAAGCTCTTTTTTGACTCGTAAAATATGAAAAGATTGCCGAGTTTTTCTTTTTAAGCTCGTTAAAACAGAATTAAAAGGACAGTCCACTTACAGCTCTTTTCTGACCGTATAAACATGAAAATATTGCCAGGCTTTTGTCGTTTCAAGTTCGATATTGGTTATAAAACGACGTGTCGTTGGTCACTTTTTACTTTTTCAGATCAGAGACACTAATTATGAAAAGTATTCCTTGATTGTAATGGTCAAGCGGTTCTCTCAAGTATTATTTTATACTTTTTGGGGCATGGGAGACACAAATTTACGAAAAAGGACAACCATGGAGTTTTCTTAAGTTTTTCTTCTGACTTCCTAAAATTGAAAAACGCCGAGTTTCTCCTATACTGGACTCGTTAAAATGTAACAGTAAAGGACCTGTTCAATTTCAAACAAGAACGAACCACTCCTTCTTAGGGTTCGAATTTTAAGCTAAGTTGGACTCATCCGAAGGATGAGCTTATAACCAAGCAAATGTTATCCTCCTCAAGCTTGTCAAAAATAAAGAGGTACTTGCCAAAAATGGTGGGGGAAAAGAGAGAAAAATGAACCTGCTTGTTATACTTTGCATCTCAGAAAAGCATTCAACCACTCTTGAACACGACACTTTTTGTTCACCTAGGTTGGGGAATCCTTTGCCTAACAATTAATCAAACCATATTGAAAGTCTTCAGCCGGTTTCTGGGTATTAGCTTTGGGTCAATCATCACCAAACCATCTGCAGTGTCGTTATGTGTTCAAGAGGTCAGTCCAAATAAACCATTCATCTGCAAAATACCTGTCATCCATTTTAACCATCCTTGATTTAGTCCTTGCAAATATATTTCTTCAAACTTGATCTATGATTTCGTGTTGTGGGCTTGCCTACGACGGATCGCTTTCTATCGACTTCAGCTCATTATCTAGGAAGATGATCTAGAAATCGTCATTACCTTGGAATCTGCATGCCTCAATGGCAGGTTTCTCGCCTTCGACGACAGGTTGCATCATTGACCTTCGATCAAAGGATTCTATGACATGTTCGACATCAGCTCATCTATTCACATTTCATGGATTGTACTGAGTACTTTGAGAGCCATTGACATTACTAGTGGTTTCTCTCACACTTGTTAACAATTTACATCATTGACTGGTAATCAAGTGGTTTCTACCATGTTCGACTTCGACACATTCATTCACATGGATAGAATCGTACTAGTTTGGGAAGCAGAAATCAAGACCCTGGATCTAGTTTCCACCATCCAGGCTGTGAGGAATTTTTTATTCATTATACAGTGGACTATTCATAAACAGATGGTTGCGCCCATACTGTGTCTACATATGTCTATACTTGTGATGTATTACAAAATCATTGCTGTATCAAAGCAGTTTAGTTAGTTTTCTAGTCAGTTTTGATCTGAGTATGGGAATGCCTACCTCAGCGATGATACGTTCACATATATATATTTTGTATTGAATGTTTTTACAGGTTCTGACCAAGTTGTCCAGAGGATGATCCTTGAAATGATAAAGTACTTCACTCTTCTTAGATGAAAAATACTATCCTCATCTATTACAGACTTCGCACTTTAGGGGGCAATCTGTTGCACAAAATATTGTCACCATGACATTCTGCAGTCAGTGTAAGTCTATCACCACTCACACTTTCCTCCTTTGCAAGTCTTAAACCTCAACTCTTCATGTCAAGCCTTGAAAACTGAGAGAAAGCCCTTAAAAATCTATAAAACTCTGGTTCCACACTTTCTCTTAGCATTACCTGTGGTCCCACACCCACTGGTCATGTCCCCTACGTACCTGACCGCTCTGTTTCTGTGTAATGGGTTCAGACCCTTGTAAAAGTCAAAAAGGCACAAGTACATTCTTAAAAACTCACTTTGGGTTATTTCTGGAAGCTTCTAGAGGGAATCTTGAGGTGGCAAGTTCGCTCCTTTAAGGTTCATGCATCCCATACCTTAAGGAGCTAACCCCTTGATGTGAGGAGCTTATCCCTTTGAAGGAGGACTCTATCCCTTCGTAGGTGGACCTGTAACCTCCTTCCTTTGCACTATAAAATGAGGCATTGGGCTGGTTACTGAGGAGGTTGAAAGCTGAATATTTTTTAGGGTAAATGCTTTTGGAATTTAGTCTTCCTAATTGAGCTTGAGAGGATAGATTACATACCTTTTTTGATCTCGTTGGGAAGAGTGTGAGGCTTGTCAAAGTAGAGGAGATTCTTTCTTGGGCCCTGGGAGGAGCTTGTACAACATCAAGGCACCAAAGGTTGTAAAGTTCTTCTTATTTTCAAAGTTAATACAATCAAGTTTATTTTTCTCAATAAGCTGTCTTTTATGGTTTATTTCATGGACTCCTTGATCACCATGATGAATATGATTTATTATATTAGCTATGCAGGTGTTATTTGATGTGTGCTTGTTTTTGTTTGCAGGTTCTTAAAAGGAAACTCATTTGGACGGTTGAAGCGTGGCTGCCACAAACTAGCGTTGGACTTAAGGTAGGGTCTAAAACACTTCTTGGTTTTTATTTATAAATCGCAATATTTAGAGAAATGTAGATTTGCTTGTTCTACTTGTCGCTAGATATTAGTTGATACTAGGGAGATCGGTCTTGTCCACAAGAACGATTTATTCGGCTGACAAGCTTATATTTATGTAGTGGTGGGAATTCCCACAGATTCAAATCAGCTGAAAGAGTACAAAAAGGAGATGTCATGAGTGAAATGATTGATCCTAGATGGAGCTTGGGATCATATATTCTCGCATATATACTTCCAAGAAGATGCAGGATGCTCTAACCACACTATATTAGGGTATTTCCGAGTAGCAAAAGATGTACCTCGAGGAGAATATTAGGCTCATCTGGATGCAGAAGGGGGAAGGCATAGACCCCTTCCTCTCTAGGATTTAGGAGGTTCGGGGCCAATTGTAAGTTGTTGGGGCAGCGCCTCAACCCACAGAGCTTGTGAGATTGGCAGTCAACATTGTCTTTGAGGACTAGCAGGTCTTTATCCAAACCATATTAGGAAGATACAAGTTACCAGAATGGGACATAGTGTGAGCTGACTTGCAGTAGGAGGAAGTGAGGTGAGCTCTTCTAAAGATCTCTATCAGCAGCAGTAGCAACGGATAGAAGTAGGTGAAGGAGGAGGAGAATGTGGCCCTCACATCTAAGGGTCATAGTGAAGGACATGGGTAACAGAGGAAGAATAATAAGGACTTATCAAAGGTCAATTTCTTCAGGTGTGGTGAGCTTGATCAATTTAGTACCCAGTGTCCTATCAGGAAGAAGGACAAGGAAGAGAAGTAAGACCAATAGGCAACTTTAGCCGAGATGAATGGATTTCCTCCAAGCTGGAGGAAGACTTCACTATGCTCGTTGATATACCTCCAGGGGTGAGGTGGGGTGCCTTTGTGTTGTAGCCCCAAAGCGCTACAATTGGGAAGGGTCCTTGAGGAGTCCACCTCATGGATCAATACCTTACTATGGGAGCTCACTATATTTAGTAGCAGGATGGATAAGTGAAAATTGATGTAGTCAGATGCCAAAGTGACGGTTGCAAATACTTAGAACTTATTTATTCTAACCTTTATATAGTGATAAAACCATGATTAACCTACATAACATATGTTTTGAACTTTACTAATTATTTTTCTAGGTATATTTGGAAATAATTATTAAAGAATAAGGATCATGTCTTTGAAAATTTTAAGGAGCCTAAGGCATTGGTTGAAAAGTAAAGTGACCAATATATTAAATGTCTAAGATCTAACAATGAGAAGAATATTTGACTAAGGTATTTGAGAACTACTTGTATAAAAATGGTATTACTTGGGAAATATATGCACCTTACACACCTCATCATATTGGTGTTTTTGAAATAGAAAATTAGATTCTAATTGGAATAACATAGTGTTTTCTTCATGCCAGAGTTATGCCAATTTGATTTTAAATATAGGCTATCTACTAATTGAACTACCATTAAACATGATTTTAACCAATTTTGTATGGGATATGATCCCACTTGAGAAATGTATCAAAGGAAACCCTTGGAAAAACATCTCAAAACTTTTTGATGTATAGTTTAGGATCTTATTCTAAATGATAAGAGAAAGAAACTAGATATAAGAATTCATTCTTATAATATAGTAGGATCTTCCAATGATTCAAAATCCTATAGGTTGTGTTGTGATCTACATGTTTTTTCAAGTTTGTTAATTGGCAGGGGTTTTGGTCTATGAGCCAATACAACAATGGCATATTCTAAAGTGGAGCGTCGACAAAGGAAAAAAAAACATTGGGCAGAAGAAAAAGAAAGAGAAACGAAAAAATAATGGGTCCCCCCCTTCTCTTTTCCATTTTGTATGAGATTGATTAATTAACGAGAAAGTGGTGGGGTGGATCACCATCTATCACTGAATAGTCAGGCTGTGGAAGAATTCTGTCGGGACAACCAGCGTGGCAGAGAAGCCAATGTTAGACCCCAAAAGGTTAAGGTCAATGGAGCAGGCACAACTGATCAATGGCCAGGATTAACTCCGGGGGGTACAACCTCGCTTTCGATCCCTGATCATTCACCTCTCTAGAGAGTGGGGACCATGCTTGCCACTAGGCACACCAACACATCTTTGACATCAGTAAGAGAGTACGGTGCCCACAGAACCAATCTCTCCTCTCTCTCTCTCACATCCCATCCAACCTTATGGTGCCACATGTCCTTCCCACCATGTGTCACCTCATGTCTTACCCCACACATCACATGACTGTTTCCTCCGCCTATAAGCCCATGACTTGTTAGGCGATTCAATTCTATTTTTTTTTATACAATTGAGTTTTTTTACCTCTTTTCCTGCTTACCATGTCATCTGATTGTCAACCAACATATAGCCATTCCAGTGCTACTCCATGCAATTGTGCCTAATCACCAGGTGATCTGCAGTACTTTGGCACTTAATCATTCTCCCTATGCTTAAAATAAACAAACCTACACCAAAACCCCTAAATCCAGGGAGATGAAAACCTCTAGTAATGTTTAGCCCTTCATGGATAAAGAAGTTGGGATTCATGATCCACCTTGCTCCTACCACTTGTCAAACCTCTATTTCGACTTTTATGACCAACATCTCAAGAGTGAGGACCCTTTTAGGGTCGTAGAGTCGGGGTTATACTACTCAGTCACCCCCACAGTCTACTAGCTTCCATAATTCATTTTCTAGCTTGCAACATCATATGTTTAAGAGAAGAATTGTTTCATATCCTCCTCTAGGGTGAAAATTCTAGAAATAACTCTAGAATCTTTTAAAAATGCTTTCATATACCCAAAATTCCCCAATCTATAGAAATCTACAGAGACCCCCTTGTTTTATACCTATAATGCGCTCTCAGCTAGAGAACAACATGATTTCTTTCAGTTGATTCTAGCCCTAGTTATCAAACCCTCCATATTGCAAACACATTCCCCATGCCTATGTTTTCCTGAAGTTGTACAACCCATCATGATTTCCATTGCCCTACTCTTTGGGGAAGTTGAAACCACCAACATCACTAAATCCACCATACGGTTCTTGTTCACAATGATGCAGCTAGACATAATCTTTGGCATACCCTCATACCTTGCTAAATCCATAAAATTCTAGTTGCATCATTTTCCCTTTACTGCTTATTTAAGATATTATTCTATTTTGTTTTACCTTTTCTTGTACACCCATATAGAAGAATTTGAGTACTTGGGCCTTAGTATTATAGATCCCCGCAAACAGAGAAAATATGTGTTTGATTGGGACAATGCTGTAAAGAAGAAGCCTGACAATGAGGGTTTTTATCATTTCATTTCCACTTATATGTCTATTGCCTACATAATTATAAATAACATCTCTCCTCCTAGAATCCTACCCCAGCAAAACAAAATCCTTTTGCTCAGTGAAGATACCAGGGTGGGTGATTGATACCTATTTGAAAACTATAATGAAATCAAAGTCTATGGGTCAAAACCCCCCCATACCACTTTCCTATCTTTATGCCCATGAGAATCTTTGCCCTAGAATTTATTAGACAAAGCCTAGATGCTGATCAAATCCACTTTATTCCTGCCAAAAGGAGCTACATGTTTAAGTTGGGAAGGATGGTGGGTCCATTAATTATCAACACCAAACAATCCCTTTAGCAAGTAGAAGGCATGATGAAAGAGTTTAATTTTTAAATGGGAGAGGTGTGGCGTTATGATCCCCATGATGTCATATTAAAGAGGAGAATAGAGATTAATGCCTCTGCCTATGATCATGAGTATAGACCTGAACTTGGGTGGAAGGCTAGTTTGGATTCTTGGCCCGTTAATATAGTAATGGAGATTGAAACACCAACTTCAAGAGAAAAGACTCAAAAGAGGAGAATGGACGAAGCTGGAGACATAGAGATGGAAGAGACATCATCCTGCAGGAAGGCTAAGCTCCAAGAGCAGGTAGAGGAAGATATTGAGACCAATTTAACCGAGAGGAACTTGGACCATTCAGGCTTCCAAGTAATCCTAGAATACCCTTAGCAATATGACATTTCTACATCTACAAAGATAGAAATATTAGGCTCTTTGGGAAGTGCATCAGCAGCAGGCCCCAAATGGGAAGAAGGGCAACTGACAGAGGAGAAAAAAAAGAAGGGTTAGGGATGAAATGCTACAGTAGATGGCATCACATTTAGTTCCTTATCAGACTAGGCTCCTAGCTACTATGGACCTGGAAAGGAATCAGATGAAATTCTCTTTGTACCACCCCTTAGCACAATCCCTACCATCAGGGTCACAATTCAGGACTGTGGACCTGTCACTAGATATGGATAGTATCCCCATGCAGGACAAAATAAATTGGCACATGCAGGCTAGAGAAATTATTTATAGTGAGATGAGATGGAGTGCCTTGACTATACATAAGGCTAAGAAGTTATTAGAAAAAGCTACCACTAGGGTAAAGCAAGGAAAGACCAACTGTAGAGCCCTTCACCTGTAGAATGAAAGCTTCAAATAATTAATTGTCTAACTAGGGTGAACCCAAATGATAAATCTACTGTGGAATCCATCATTCAGGGATCACAAGATGAATTCTGGGAGTTGAGGCACAAATTTAAAATGATTGCATTTGAACATGTGTAGTCCAAAGAGTTTTCCCAGGTAGAGAGTGCAAAGGAAATCATGGCCAAGGAGCTAATAGATAGAAACAATGAGGTGGTATTCCTCAAATAATGGGTGGTTGAGCTCCAACAAAAAATTGATTCTCACATATGTGTGGTCATTGTGCTAGAAGATCCATAGAATCCCACTAAAAAATTGACCAAGGCCCTCATTGAGTTGCAATTGTCTGAGAGTGAACTCAAGAAGGTGCAAAGTGATCTAGAGAATACCAAACATACTCTCACACAAAAGGAGAAGTAGCTAGAGACAACCAGAGGGAATGTGGAACAAATCAACAACAACTTGAAGACTGCAAATGAGGAGATCACAAAACTGAAGAACATGTTAAAAGGTAATATGTCCCTCATTTAGGCCAGGCAACTAATTTGGGATAAAATTATTTATGAAGTTAAGAACATCTAAGAGCATATAACCCTAGTTGCAGAATAAAATATTACTGTCAAGGATACTGAATTCTTTATCTTGTTAGCCAAAGAGGAAGATGGAAAAAATGCCAAGACAACAAAGAAGTTTATCAAGTACCTCAACGAAAATCCAACTAATGAGTTGAGGACAATGGATATTGTTGACAGGATAGGGGAAATTATTGATATTTCTAAGATGATTAAGAAAGAAGCATCCAGGGCCAAAGCTGAGGAGTGTTTAGGTGATCTACTAAAATTTGTGGCTGCATTTGATTTGAATTTTGATAGAAGGACTAGAGCTGGGTTTCCCAGTTGTTGGGATGCCCTAGGGAACCTTTTCCCATGGGAGAAGTATCAACAATTACTGGTGGAATCAAAGAGAAAAGAAAACTCTTCTCATGAGAAGACTTCTACCCTCAAAGGGAAGACTATATTCAACTATCTAAGAGGGGAATTTCAACTACTATAGTTGGTAAAAACTTTGTTCGTTGACAAGCCAAATTACACCAATCTCAACAACATGAAGATAACTTATCACAACTTATTTTTCTCTCCCTTTCCAAACCCAACGTTGTGGAAAAAGTGCTATCAACTTTTTAATCCACCTCAACTTCGAATCATTGATATGAGGTCCCTTCCAAAGGAACCGATAGGCCAATAATGAAGATATTTTGTTGTGTCAATCATGACATCTCATGTTATTTTTATGTTCTTGTTAATATTTTATTTCAAGAAGAGAATCAAGATTGTTATGTGATAATTAGGACAACTGTTCTAGTAATACACTTGAGCTGTTGAGTGGATATGCAATTACGAGATTATCAGGAAGGAATATTTTGTAATCGGTCCTCATCTATGGGACCTGTGAAAATTTCTGAATCTACACATCAGAAATCCTACTGCAATCACTCGTTTATCATCTCCTACTTGTTTTTACATTCAACAAGTTATTTAATTATTTAAAGAGTGATGAAAAACACCACTGCAGACTACACTGACATACAGATCATAAACTGAAATAGATATGAGACAGCCACACAAGGGACACCATTATTTTTAGACAAACGTCCTTAGAAAAACCCAATGCAGGAAAACCGATGCAACCTATAGAGGGTTTGCATTATTAAGCAAAAAAAATCTGAGTACAACATGTTTCCTCTCACACCGACTAACCTTTCAGATAAATATTGGCAACAAGAAATACATATGAGGGTTTACCTCATTCTCTAAGTCACAATTGATCCAATGAATGGCTGACTCTGGCAAGAACTGCGAAAATCCTAGCACAATCTACTTTGTGTGGGCCAATGTCTTGCCTCTAGGAGATCGCGTCACTTCTTTGCTGGATCGATTTTCTCTCAGGAGCTTTGAATTCAGCCCTCCCAGCTTAGAACATCGAACTCCCAACAAATCTCAACTTTTGACAATTATCTTGCATTGCCACTGCAAGAACCCTCTTGGCCTGCATCAACCTTGCATGAGCCCTTTTATGAGCTACGTAGGTCTCTGCGCTGCCTCTTTGATGCTACTGTTTCCTCTTTGCCTAGTACTCGTTGGCTCGGAACTCCCTTCTGATCCAACTCTCTGCTACTGCCCCTCTCACTGCAACTCAGATCACCTATTCGATTTTCTTAGCAAACCACGCCCCAGAAAAATCGAACTGATTGATCAACTTGGTGTGTCTCCAACTGACCCTCAAGCCTCCTCTTATACTTTTCCTGTTGATGAATCAATGGGTAAGATTAAAACATACTTGATCCTTGTCTCTTAGAAGCTTCTCACACATATTTTTATTAATACCCATTAATATTTTTATTTTCCAATGTTTAGACTTAGGAACCCATTAAAAATATTAAGTATTTCGATAACTCATCATCCAGGTGGAATTTCTCCAAACAATTTTTGGGTCTTGGAGATATCATGTGTTCTATCCCCTCCACAAAATTTTGGAGCTAGAGCGCATCCAATGCTACCCAAAATCAACACTCTCTATTAGAAAGGAATGTGCTCAGCAACACTTCTCAATAGAAGTATTACACCGATCCACTGCATCGGTCCTCTGTGCTACTGATGCTTGGCCTACTGCCCTTCATCCAATGCGTTGCTACATCCTGTACTGATGCCCATGAATCTACCACTATCACTGCTACATCTGTACTGCAACTCCCTCTCAAAATGCTACATCATGTTGCCCATAGCACTGCCATTGCTAACTGCTACACTGCAACTTAGTTATTGAGAAGTAAGTAACTGAATCTTCACCCAAAAAATGACATGTTGGTCAGTATGTATGCCTTGTGATACTGAAGCTACCTCTGCTGCTAATATGTATTGACCCTTTGCTGCTACTGCGCTACTGCAATCTGATCTGTGCCTCTCGCACTACTACAACATCCACTGCACTGCTTCAGACTTTGTCACTCTAGCTTTGCCATTATTGCTCCTTCACACCTCACACCAACTGACACCTATTATTTTGCTATTGTCGTTAAGGGCTTCCATAGCTGTATGTGATCCAAGAGTTTGGGCACCTCAAGGATCCTGCCCCTGATGTAGTCCTCTCGACTACAACTCCATGTCGCACTCATGGCACAATCATCATCCTTGCCTTCCCTGCCATCTTTCGTTGGAGCAGCCTTTGAGTCAGAAGCCTCCTCCTTGCCCTTTTTTTGGGGGCATTGAGTGGTGAAATGTCCAAGTTCCCCACACTTGAAGCATCTGACCTTGGAAATATCCTTCTTCTTTCTCTTCTGCTACCCTTGCTATCCCAATGATGTGAGAGCTGCATCCTCCTCCTCTTCCTTCTTGACCCGAGTTCCAGGCTGAAAAAGATGATGTGGCTCTGCATGAGCCTGATTTGCCTCTATTTGCTTCTGCACTAGCCCAGAAAGCTGACACAATCACTGCGTGGGCTCCTCCCAGCTAATGTGTCACCCTCTCTTGTCTCAAAATGCTAACGCAGGCACTGCGTGTGCCTCTGTGTCACCTCTTCTGCACTGCATCACTCTCCCTTCTATGTCTCTCACTCTGGAACAGTTCTACCACTCAGGACAGTGGCCTCTTTGCAGCAGATTTGTTGAATCACCCAGCTGATGGCTTCATTGTCCTATGATCTACAATCCTCTGATACCATGTGAAAATTTATGAATCTACACATCATAAATCCTACTTCAATCACTGGTTTATCATCTCCTACTTCTTTTTACATTCAACAAGTTATTTAATTATTTAAAAAGTGATGAAAAACACTACTGCAGACTACATTGACATATAGATCATAAATTGAAATAGATATGAGACAACCACATAAGGGACATCGTTATTTTTTGACAAACGTCCCTGGAAAAACCCAATGCGGGAAAACCGATGTAGCATATAGAGGGTTTGTATTATTAAGCAAGCAAAATCTGACTACAACTGGTTGCCTCTCACACCAGTTAACCTTTCAGAGAAATATCGACAGAAAAAATACATACGATGGTTTACCTTGTTCTCTAAGTCACAACTGATACACTGAATGGCTGACTCTGGCAAGCACTGTGAAAATCCCAGCAAAATCTGCTCTGTGTGGGCTAGCGTCTTGCCTCTGGGAGACTGTGTCACTTCTCTGCTGGATCAATTTTCTCTCAGGAGCTTCGACTTTAGTCCTCATGGCTCAGAACATCGAACTCCCAGTAAATCTCGAACTTCCGACAATTATCTCGCACTACCACTGCAAGAACCCTCTTGGCCCGCGTCAGCCTTGCGTGAGCCCCTTTCTGGACTGCGTAGGCCTCTGTGTTGCCTCTCTGATGCTACTGCTGCCTCTCTTCCTGGTACTCATTGGCTCGTAACTCCCTTCTGATCCAACTCTTTGCTACTTCCCCTCTCACTGCAACTTAGATCTCCTATTCAATTTTCTCAGCAAACCATGCCCCAGAAAAATCGAATTGACTGATCAACTTGGTGTGTCTCCAACTGACCCTCAAGCATCCTCTTATACTTTTCCTATTGATGAATTAACAGCTGAGATTAAGTCCCTAATCAACGACTAAGATTAAAACAGACTTGATCCTTGTCTCTTAGAATCTTCTCACCCATATTTTTATTAATACCCATTAATATTTTTATTTTCCTAAGTTTAGACTTAGGAACCCATTAAAAATACTAATTATTATAATAACTCCTCATCTGGGTGGAATTTCTCCAAACAATTTATGGGTCTTGGAGATCTCATGTATTCTAGCCCCTCCAAAAAATTTTGGAGCTAGAGCACATCCGATGCTACCCAAAATCAATAGGACCCTATAAAATGGTTTGAGAGACTCATTAACATGGTTCTAAATTTTATTGTCCATAGGTGGCTTTAACCTGTGAATTTTGTAAGTGTTTGAAGAACTATAAGATGTATGCTTTTTGAAGATTAATAATGAAGTTTTGGTGATTCCAAATGTTGAAATGTGTAGTATGTAATTCTCTCTTTGTTTATATTTTTCATATGTGTTTCTTTCCTCTTGGAAGGCATGTAATTGTAGTTGTTGGACATAATCTCAAAGTTGTGGATTCATCTATGTCATGTTTTTGATAAATGGTGCTTGTGATGTATGAGGTAGAATGTCCTTAAAATGTGCTCCACACTTTCTGAATTTCATTTACATCACCTGTTTCGTATTTCAACCAAAGTCCAATGCATAGGATTTTGATATCAAACCACTTCATCGATTTCCTTTCTTTATGTTCTTTTGTTCCATCTATACTACCATGAAAATATAGCTACATGTTCTGTGGGTAGGCCACCAAATATGAATGTTAAATCCTATAAAATAATGCTCAATATGTGTGTCTATTGAATCTGCCTTTGGATAATATATCTAAACCAATTTTAACTCATCTTATGTTTAAATCTTGAATACTATTGATATATCCTTTAGACACTTTAAGATGTCCTAGGCACTGATGCCTATGATCAACCCTAGGGTTGGCTTTAGGAGCTACAACAGGTTGCATGATCCATTCAATTAGTAATTTATGTGTATGAAGAATGTTGTATTTTATTATAGGGATTTCAGTGCTTCTCTATCAAACTCCCCTTCTATATGGTTAAGTAGTGGTCCATTTGAAATTTGTAAATAATTTTGGATTTGAATAAATATTTCACAACATTGATCAACATGTCAATCATCTTGTCAAATTGATAGTCAAATATCCTAATAGAATTGTCTTACAATTTACCTTCAACAACATAGTTGACTAGAAGAAATGAATCTCCTAAATATTTGACTATGGACCCTCAGAGATGTAGGTGATCCTTCTACAAGGGATTCTAACCATTTCCAAAGAGTGACTAATACAATTGAAACTAGTGATGTTCATGCAAGTAATTACATAACTTAAGGAAGAGTAGATGAATGAAACAATGTGGTAGTGTTTCCTTAGTGGCATGTGGATTAGAGGCATGTGATACTCATACATATGTAGATGCACATTATTAACTTGCATGAGAAAATGTTAGGATAAAAATTACAAATATTTGATGGATTAAAATTTTTTGGATTTGGTTCCCTCACTATAAGGAAATGATGCATTGAATTTTCAATGAATCTATAAAACTAAGTTCATATATTAATGTGTTGTTAATAGGTGATGCATGAGCATCATTTAAATTTTCTTTCCTTGTGTAATAGGACCTAGAGTTTTCTAGATTGATCTACAAAGGAATGAACTTGTTTCTTTCATATATCATTTAATGTAATCAATGCAATACAAAAACATATAGTTGGAGGAGTTTAGTAGTTTTAGGGATAGTCAAGGTATTGGATTTGATTTTGATATTTCTCAGGAATGGAGGATTTTGCTTTGAATTCACACAAAATCAAAGGATCTGTTTCCAAATTGATCCTACCTTGGGATCTGCTAGGCGATTGGTGAAAGATAAAAACTAATTTCCCACTCACAATGTAAGAATAAGTAATGCAATCAATGGAGGAAAATACGTAAATTGCGACACCTTATAACCTTCATAGGCTAGCGTAAACTGAAAACCCCTCATAATAGTCGGAATCCATAATGCAACCCAGAGATCTCACTCAAAATCCTTGATCCGAACCCCTACACACATGCACAAACAAATAAGGACAAAGTTTACCTCCATACAAGGGAAGTTAGATTTCAATATGAACTATTACAACAAATAAACCATAATATGACATATACAAATATGAAATGGAAAAAGGAAATAAATTTTCCATTCATACAATTACAATGATACATAAAAATATTATACCTTGATCATAGTGTATACTCTCCTATGATCTCTTTGTTCACCTTTTCCCTCAAGTTATAGAAAAAATAAGCTCATTTGAGATGCAACAGAAAAGTTCTATGGTGATATTTTACTAGAATTACTTGGCCATCTCTCTCTGATTCTTCCTCTCACCCTTGAGAGAGTCTCACTAAATAGGCCTTTCCTAGATCTGGGAGAATGTATCTAGATATGTGATTGTTGTTAAGGGGATTGAAATTTTTGTGACTAAAGGAATTATTATTAAGGTATCTAGGATGAGGTAGCATATCATATTTTTAAAATACATCTCCTATGAAGGAAGGCTAAGTATAGTTTATGTTTATCAATTCAAACTCCTATACCAACTAAACACCAACCACACTTATAACTTGCAGAGATCATAAATGCTCCATACTTCTTGCTACAATCCATAAATAGAATTATTTCCAAGGAAAAAATGGGGGTAAACATGAGTTGTTATCCCATCATGGGCTCATTCAACTACTAGTTTTCCTTACTTTAGATAAGTTGGAGCACATCTTCTTTTCAATTGATTTTGTGCTTATACACTCTTCCTCTCTCTTTCTTATCGGCATCAAGGTACTAACTAACAACCTGGTTTTGTGTAAACTCTAATAGGATCTATGTCTATAAATATCCATATCTTTTCCCCTACATCACCCCTAGGAGCATGTGCTTATTCCAGATTCTTATTTTGAGATCGTTGTGTTAGATACCTATACCAATAGGTTTCATATTTCATGATGGGCAAATGAAAGTTCCAAATATGCTCTGCTTTGGTGATGCAAAGATCCCATATTTCCAAGAGAAGACAATGTGTGTACATAAGCCTGATGTTGACTCAATTTTGATGGATGGTCCAACAGCCTAATCTGGATCATGCCATGCTTCAATTTTCTGTTGTAGAATAGAGAAAGAAGTTTGTCCAAACTGTCTAATCTTGGTAGACCACTAGTTAGGTAGAGAATTAAGGTTCCCAACTGCTTAATATGGGACCTTGGAAGCAATAAGGGTAATTCTAGATAGAAAATTAAAAGAAAAAACCAAAAGAAAAGAAAAGGCACATGAGGGTCTGCAAGTCTAAGTGCACCCTCCATGAAGAAAACAAAAAATGCTAGGCAAGTAGATGGGTAGGTAGAGGGGGTTGCAGAAATGTCATTCCTTGCAATTGAATCTTGCTGGTCTAACATCAAGGAAACATCAATGGATAGGGAAGCTCCTCTTCCCCATCACTTTGCAACAACTCAATGGAGCATGTCTAACTTCCTAATCTCCCCCCTCACATTCATTGCTAACATCCCATTGCCAGCCATGTTCATGGAAGAATTCAAGGTCTTATGGTGGTTCTTGTTTCTTTAAAAGCCACATTTCTTGTCTAAAATTCTTTTCATTTTGATCTACTTCCTAAACTAAGTTGATTTCATATAAAACTTAGTGTTTCACCCCCTTCCTCCACTCATACTAACTTCTAAAAATTCTTATTATCTAAATCCCCTATGTTCCCCTTTTTTTTCCCTACTATTATAAACACTATGGTGTATAAATCCCAAGCAATGTATAAATATTCCCTTCCCCTTGGCATTATATCCATATGTCCAAAATCAGGGATTAAATTGACCTCTGGTCTGTTTAAGAACCTAAGCCCTACCCCTCTTTCCCTTCAAAAACCATTGAAACCATTTACCCACTTCATTTGCAAAAAGACCTTGTAAAAACCCCACTATTACCCCTAACCCGCATTATTTGCAAAAATGCACCAAAAAAACCATTATTCGGCTTTATCCAAAGTTTGGCGCAAATGCACATTTTTATAAAAAAATACATTGAAAACCCATATTATCCGCCAAAGTCCTAAGTCCCGCCGGGCACGAATTACACAAAAAACATTATTTTATTCCCGCTCGCTGACCGTATCGTCCGAACGACTTGATGACCCGTCGACCGTCGGATCTGGGCTTTCCCATCCGACGGCCCAGATCCATATCGGGTCGGCCCCGATATCCGTAAGTTATCACCCGAGAAATTGTCAGAGGGTGACGTCAGGCCTCTGCCACGCGTCACCCCCGTATTCTCTCGGGTCGCCCTCTGACAAAACCGCGGCCGTATCTAAGGCGGTGCGAGAAAATCCACTTACCGCTTATGGTTTTCTGCTGCTCACGTCACCTCCTCGTCACTGCCATGTCGTGCTCGCGTCATGCCGCATCGCCGCCGCGTCAGCGCCCCTGTCCGCCACTGCTCCGACCTGTCCGCCACTGCTCCGACCTGTTCGCCACCTCATCATCCCCGTGGACCACTCACAGGCCGCCACGTCACTCGATGACGTCATGCTGACGTCATCCGACCCTGACCCCACCTGATGACGTCATGCTGACGTCATCCAAAAAAAGCGCCAAAATCCCAAAAGTCCATATTTTTGTCGAAAAACGCGGTTTTTCTCACTTTTTGCAAAAACAAGAACTATTCTGCTCTGCATGCAAATTACGTTCATTCGTTGCCAACCTGCAGAAATCGACCCAGAGACCGCCGGCGCTTCCATCCCACCTGCACTTGTAGCCATTGCCGACAGTTTACCAGGTATTTATCCAAAGCATTCCTCTGCGCCTGGTTTTATCCTTCATTGTCCAAAGATAGCTTAAAAGAGTAAGAAAACACTGAATTTACCAGTAAATCCCCGGTGGTTGGCCTTCATTTTCAACTGTTGAATCGAAATTCACCTGCAGAGCCTTGTTTGTCCAAGTTTTCACCAAACCTGCAGTCTGTCCGCGCATTCGTGGACTTAAAACCCGAACTGCTCTAATTCACCGTAAAGAGAGTTTTTCAGGCCTGACATTTGCTCTGGCAGTCCTCTGTGCAGTATTTCAATTGCTGCTATTACAATTTACCCTCTGTTCCTTTGCAATCTACCTCTCTGCTTTAAAGATACCCCTCTGTGCTGCTCTGTTCAGTAAAACCACTTCACATACAAATCAGAGGCCTTATTAGCCATGGAAACACCAATAGCATTGAATATTCAACCTCTGAATGCCCCACAAAGAGAATTAGAATGGAAGGCCCTGGGGGATAAGGATTATCAGATGATAGACTCATTTTCAATGAATTCCAAATTTAACATCCATCTGTTGAATGAGTTAAAGGCCCAACACCTCAGTGGAGCTGATATATTAGGGATTTGGGACTCCAACTTGCCCATTTTTAACCTTCCTCAAGTCAATTCCCTTCCAGACTTGATCCATAGATGCTGTGAATGCTATGATCCATGTCAGAGAGCTGTTCTCAGTCCCACAGGCTCAGTCTTGTTTCATATTACCCCTGAGGCCATAAATGAGATGCTGCACTTTCATTCTGTAAGACCATTGACCCCTCTCTCCATGCTAGATTTATTAAAGAAGGGGGGCAACCTGTCCAGTGCCCAGATCATCAAAATCAATCAGCTATTCATACAACCAAGCTCTGAAACTGTGAGAACGCCTCCTATTGGAAATCCGTACCTCAATGACTTGGGCAAAATGCTTGTAGATTTGATCAACTATGTCTTGGGCTACAAGGGAATTGAGGATGTTGATGACACCATTATGGCTATGCTATCCATATTTTCTCCTGGAAAGCCTCCTGCTGTGCACTATGATTATGCTACATATATTGCAAACAAGATTCATGAGCAACTGATGAATCTAGAAAGGGAAAAGGTGTTTAGATACACCTCATACATATATCATCCGTTCTTATTTTATCAACCTGACAGTTTCCCTATTCCTCTCAAGAAACTTGATGCCCAGGGAAATCCAAGGTCGGTTGTGTTTTGGACTTCAGTTTTTCATCACACCTCTTGCTCACCATACACATACTGTGAATTCATAGACCTTTTCATTCATCCAGCTTTGACCTTGTTATACGGTGTTCCTCCTCCAAGATTGACTGATGAAATGCAAAGAATTCTCCATCTCTCTAAGTCCTACAGCATTGGTGATTGGTACTTTTACCAACACCACACAGTAATCAGAATATATGGCTGTGAGTTGGACCCTTATAGACTGCCAAGATATGTCCCCATGAGACTATTTGCCTTGGAGTATTTCAGGCAGTTTGGAAATGCAGACATGATCCATTTCCATAGTAAAAACAAGAAAGTGCAACTAAAAGTCAGGAACCAGCTAGGCCCTTTCCTTTACAACATAAGGGAGGAGGGATGGAAGGAAGCAGATGGTATGTTAGAGACCCTCCAATTGGAAACCAGTTTTCGCTGGGTACCTTATGACCCTAATCATTTCATTTCTCTCAGGAGGGTAAAACATAAATTGGGTGGCTATGCTCATGTCAGATTGCCTCACATTGAGAAGTATGCCAACTTATTGAGTTGGAAAGAGGGCACCCTAGAAGAGGCAGTTACTAGAGAGAAAATGATACAAAGAAATGCAAAGAATATTGAAAAGGAGGCTAACTTGGAAACTTGTGGACAGGTTTCCTCTTCATATCAAAGGCAACTTGGAGCAGCGGCCTCATCTTCTACAGCACTGCAGGCAGCCCTACAACAGAAGGAAGGAGGCCAAACATCTCAGCCCCCTCCACAAATAATCAACCTTGAGGAACACCCTCAAACTAATGCTCCTCCTACAGAGCAGACAGCTCAAACAGTGCCATCTACATCAGCACCAGCACCAACAACAGAGCAGGCTCCAAGCCTTGATATGCAGAAGCTGAAGAATGAAATTCAGGCCTTAGAAGCCCAAATGGCAGAGTTAAATGAAGCCAGGGAGAATTTGGCTAAGATCAATGAAAAATATGACAAGTCAAAGCAAAGCATAGCTGAAAAGGGAAGAGAAGTGAAAGCTCTCAAAGAGAAGATAAAGGAGCTGGAGAAAGAGCTCACCCTTGACAAAGTGGTGGCTCAGCTCAAGACAGTTTTATGGGCCAACATTGGCCAATCAATCACAGATCAGTGGCAATACATTGAGACTATTCATGAGCAAATAGAACTCATAGGAAAAGCACACAGAGAAGTCCAGAGATCAAGGGCATCTCTAGGCAACATGCCTGAGGTAGCCAACATAATGATTAATGTGCTGAACAACCGTACAGGTCCTCAGCTGGCAGCAATGGGAATTCCCAACAGAACTGAAACCATTTTGTTGATAAAGAGGGTCCTGACATTAAGAAGCCTGGTACAAACACTGGAAAGAAGAAGCCAAGACATGCAGACAGAAGTAAACAGGTTTATGGATAAGTTTGCAGCATTACAAAACAGAGGTCTTCCTGGCTTACTGAACAGCGCAGGGAAGCTACTTTCACATGAGAACTATGCTAAAAGGGTCAATACATTTGCTACCAATCAGATCACTGAAAGACCAAGTACCTCAGAAGAAACAGGACCAGCATCTGGGCAAAGTCTCTATAACAGAGTAGAGAACTTATTTTTCATTATGAATGAGATCAAACATTTGTTTGAAGTGCCTCCAAACTTCTAGAAATATACAGAGGCAGATGAGACCTTAGATGCAATTTTGAGACATCAATTGCCCACACAGGAATGGTGGACCAAAATGATACAGATGATACTGTGAACAAGAGGCTCTCATCAAGTTTTTTCATCAAAAAACATAAGTTATCATATACAGGAAAATTTGATGCATTTAGTATGTATGAAGAAGAGTGGACTGAGCCAACTCAGCAAAAAGATTCGGCCACCAAAGCAATACTGACAGCTGCAAATGACAGAGCCGAAAAAGCTATAGCATGATAGAGCATAAAGACACATTAGTCAGCATTTATTCAGAACGCTCAACCGACTCAGTGGCCTCCAAAGGTCAAAAAAGTCTTCTGGCAGAATTAAAGAGCATTCGTTTTGTATTAAGAGCAACAATAACTTCCTTATCTGCTATTCTGTAAAGTTGGTAAACATATTTATTTCTTAAGTGACTCAGCGGTTCAGATATTTTGTGTAACCGATTGTATATATTCCCCCTTCCATAAGCTTGCAAGGGGTTGTTGTTGATTTTCTCTTCTAGAGATCTTATGCTGTAAATTTTCAGAAGTATTAATACAAAGGCTGATGGAATTTCTAAAGTTCTGCGTTGTCTGAGGCGTTGTACTGTGTTTGCTGAATGCTACAGGATTCCTGCGTATTTCATGGCACAATAAGTTTCCTTTAAACTCTTCGTTATGTGTTTTTATTGTTTCTTCATAACTCATTCATGTTCTATGTTTCACAGTTTAATAGCAAAGAAAAAGAATAGTTCCAGGATTTATTCATAGAATACCCTGAACTCAATCTATGTTGTTATAAATGTTTTTTCTTCAGTTATAGTTATAAGGTGTAATTCTTAATTGCTGCACCTCCAGACTATATCTTTCACAGTGGTTATTGTTTCAGGAATTCAAGTTTGCTCCTGTGCAGTATATCTCTTTCTCACACCCCCAGCTTAGTGGAAAATTCTTAATTTCTTTTCACTGGTTAAACACACTTTATAATCACAATTTCAAGTTTGTTCCATGAGGTATTTAAATGGCCCTGCAGTTTCAGCAACTCAACTCAATATTTCAAACAACCCGTAGCCACAGACTCCATAGCCCAATGGATGAGAACTATCTGAAGATTTCCACCTTAGGTACAGAGAGACATCCCTCAACCAAAGCGTAAAACCAAACCCTGAACTCATAACTAGCCTAAAATCTTCACAAAACAGAGACAAACCTTAAAGAGAGAGCCCTCTCTGATTACAGTTGGGCTATAAACTGTAATCCAAAGCTTGGTTAGTGGTTACCCCGGTCGTATTCCCTTGGGAGTCAAAGGGAACAACCTGGGTGTTAACACGTTGCTTCACATTTCATTCATGGTACGCCAAGGGTGGTTTCAGTCAATCCAATAAGCATTCATTCATGCAAAGGAATTCCACATGATAACTTTATAAGATATTTGTGGTCGTCATCTAAATCTCTATATTGCTTTACAACTTTCCAAGATCGTGTTTCATCTTTAAGTTCTGTTGGCATTATGGATCATTTATTTTCCTTGATGATAACTTACTTGATTTCATTGTCAAAAAGATGATTTTGCAGGCTGGAACACATGATAAATAAATGATGATAAAAGACATGATAGATCAGAGACAAATGGATGTTGAATATTGCGAAAGCATACACGGATATTATGCATAAGGGTTCCGTACATACACGACAGTTGTGAAGAAAATTCACGTGCAAAATATGCGCCATGGTAACTTGAATACCAGGGGTCTTTACGATGGTATTGGCCCATAATAATGAGTGTTTCAATGGTTATTTTATCTCGTCAAAGAATACCAACGACATTACTAAGAATTGGCCTAAGGTATTGGCTAAGGCTAAAGCTATATAAGGAGATGGAGATCAAAGTGTTATGTGTGCAAGTATTGTGTTTTCTATGAATCATTTGATCTAAAATAGGTGTGCACTAGGGAGAAAGGAGAAGACTCAGATCTGAAATATATTGACATGTATGCTTAGTTGATTTACTTGTTGCAAATTTTTAATATTGATGAAACTGTGATGCTATGATCTAAACAATTTATTCAAAACTCTGTAACAATAGTCAAGGAAAGTGAAACTATTTTTGTAGTGAAAATTTTCAGATATATATGCAGGTATGTTTGGGCATAGTCGTGTACATACACAGATCCACCTTTGAAGGGTCATGTATCTATTCTACGAAATAATTTTTCAGAATGTGCAAATTTGTACAATTTTCACATGGCATCAGAGGTGCAAGTGAAGGAAGAAGAGAAGTGCTAGTAGATATAGTGTTGAGCAGAAGCGGGAGTTCTAAAAAGCTATAGGAGGCAACAGTTCGAAACCCCCAAAGGGATGATGCAGTTCCAAGATGGGAGGGAGTATTTTCGAGGTAGTCTCTCTCCGAGCGAGTCAACGGAGAGAAGGAATTCCAGTTTGAACTTTTTCCAGGGTAGAGGGAGTAACGTTGAAGCCTCAACGTGAGAGAGCTGGTGGGACACAGATTTTTAGCAGGTAGATTACTGGGCTGAAAAATGTCAGAAGAGAGAAGAGAAGCACCCTGAGGGAACTTTTCCTCAGCAGACTTCCCACCGAGAAGTCCGTTTTCTCATTGGATGAGCAACACTAATGAGAAGTAGAGAGAGTATTTTCTACGGTTTTGGCAGGTATGTCAACTAGTGGCTTGAGCAATCAGGACAGGTTGGATGGAGCATCCAACTACATCATCTGGAAGGATAGAATGTCAATACTTATAGATGAGCATGCCCTCAAGACATACATTGACAATGTGGTGGTTGTTCTTGCGGATGCAGATCCTTTGAATAAGTACAAAGATGAGATGGTGAAGGCTAAGAGGATGATCCTGGATGGATTCAAGGATCATGTGGTGTGTCACGTTGATAGCAAAGGGAGTGCTAAGGAGATGTGGGATGCCTTGGCCACATTATATCAGGGATCTTCTGAGCAGCGGAAGATGTACTTGGAACAGAAGCTGAGATCTGCTCAGATGCAAAAGGGAGAGGGTGTGGATCCATTCCTCACGAAGTTGAAGGAAATCCATGATGAGTTGTCTATTGTGGGGCATACACCTTAGGATTTAGAGTTGGTTATATTGGCCCTCAATTCTGTCTCTGATGAGTGGCAAGTCTTTATCCAGAGTACCCTGGGTAGAGCAACATTGCCTAATTGGGATGAGATGTGGGAAACTCTAAAACAAGAGGAGATGAGGAGAGACTTATTCAAGGTCAAACTTGATGGAAGCAACAACAATAGTGGGTCGAAGTCCAAAGAGGAAGAGGATAATGTAACCCTTGCATTGAAGGGATAGTAGGAGCAATGAAGACGCAAGAAGGACGTCTCGAAGATCAAGTGTTTCAAGTGTGGTGAAAAGGGTCACTATGCTACTTAGTGTCCTCTCAAGAAGAAGGAAAAGGATGAGAAACACGATTCGAAGGTTGCACCCGTGAATATCAAAGTGGAGGAGTTCACCATAATATTTGAGATACCTCCAGGAGGGAGGTGGGCTGATTTGGAGTTGTAGTTCAAAAGAGTTGCAGATGGGTAGAATCCTTGAGGAGTCCACCTTTAGGATCATTTCCTTTCTATAGGAGCCCAGATAAGAAGCAGCAGGATGGAATCATGTCGAATGGTGCTGAGGATTGCCGAAGAGATAGTTGCAGTGGCTAGGAGAGCCAAATACTGAACAACACAGAGCAGAGTTGGCAGTAGTGTAGATGGAACAAAGTAATATTTAGCAACAACACAGTAGATTCAGAGGGTTAGTGCTGAGACTAGCAACAGTCAGGCTTCAACATTCACATGGTAGCATACTAAACACATTTATCTCAGTAATTTTAGATGTTTTTCCGTTGCTCTTAGAAACAATTTGCAATGAGTAGCAGTTGGCAGTGGCAGTGCTAGCAGCAGCACAAATGCAACACTTGAGAGGGAGATGTAGTATGGATGCAATGTTGACAGTGGCAGTGTCACCAATATTGCAATTACAACAACGTAGTAGTTGGTGGAAGCATGTCAAACATCAACAACACAGAGGATGATGCTTTAAAGTCAGAGTAGTATGCAACATCATATATTGCTAGAGCACATTCCTCGCTAAGATGGAGTGTTGATTTGGGGTAGCATCGGATGTCCTCTAGGCTTCAAATTTTGCATGGAGGCTTGGGAACATGTATTCCATAGCAACAAGAAAGCATTTTGGGAAATTCCACCAAGATTCAATTTTATTAAAATAATTACTATTTTTTAATGGGACCCTAAGTTTAAACTTAGGAAATTAAAAATATTAATGGGTATTAACCTAATTGTGGGTGTAACTTCTAGAAGAAGACGGAGATCAAGCCAAAACAATCTGAGACTTTGATTAGGAGTTAATCTAGGCCGTTGGTTGTCCAACATAAAGATATAAGAAGGGGCGTGAGGGTCATTTGGAAAACACACCGAGAGATCAAGAGATCGAATTTTTGAAGTGAGAAGTTCTCAGGAGGAAATTATGATCAAGGAGATTTCTTGTAGAGAGAGCCAGTGAGTATTTGGAAGAAGGAATTTTTCCTAGTCCGGAGAGTATGAGGCAGAGAGAGGGAAGAATGACATCCAGAAAGAGGCAGACACTAGCCACTGTAGAGCTGACGTAGTGGTAACACACGCCTTAGAGGGAAATCAAATTCCTGTTGAGGAAATCAAGTTTCAGTAGCCAAGAACCCTAGTGTGAGACTGGGAGGCAGAGATTGAAATTTTCAAGCCAACAAAGGGTACAAAGAAGAAGCAATATGATATCTAGAAGGGGTGACATAGGAACTACATGGGAGTGACATAGTTTTTCATAGAGGCTACATAGAGGCTTCAGTGCAGCGTGATCATACTTAGATTCTCCTAGTGATAGGGTGAGATCATTTTACCATTCATTTTGTCTAGTTTCTCTCTATATCGGATTGCTAGTTGGGCATTCAAGAATTGTACTCAGATTTTCTCCTGCATAATAATAAAACCCTCGATCTGTTGCACCATGTTTCCCTCATTGGGTTTTTCCGGGACATTTGTCCAAAAATAACGGTGTCATTGTGTTGTATTTTCTTTCTTTCTCAGTCTCTTGTTTCTGCATATAAATTTAATTTAGTGAAGGTTGCAGTGTATGTATCACGATATTTTCTGTAGGAAACTGCAAGTTATTTGCTTAAAGGAATTTAACAAATAGGAGTAATATCATCTGTTGTTGCAGTAGGGAATCGGTTGAGGAATTTTTACATGGCATCAGAGATGCAGGTGAAGCATGAAGAGTAGATCCAATAGATCTAGTGTTGAGAAGAAGCGAGATTTCAGAAAAGATGCAGGAGGCAACAGTTTGAAACCCCCAGAGGGTTGACGTAGTTCCAAACTAGGAGGGCAGATTTTCAAGGTAGTTTCTCTCTGAGTGAGTCGACGGAGAGAAATACTTCTAGTTCGAACTTTTGCCGGGGTAGAGGGAGCAACACTGAAGTCTTAGCGTGAGAGAGTTGGTGGGATGCATATTTTTCAGTAGGTAGATTGGTGGGCTGAAAAATGTCAGAAGGGAGAAGAGAAGCACCTTGAAGGAAGTTTTCCTCAGTAGACTTCCCACCAAGAAGTTCGTTTTCTCAATGGATGAGTAGCACCAGTGAGAAGCAGAGAGGGGATTTTCGACATTTTTAGTAGATATGGTAACCAGTGTCTTGAGGGATTGGGACAAGTTGGATGGAGCATCCAACTACATCACCTAGAAGGCTATAATGTCGATCCTTCTAGATGAGCATGTCCTTAAGACATACGTTGACAACATGGTGGTTGTCCCTGTAGATGCAGATCCGTTGAAGAAGTACATAACTAAGATGGAAAAGGCTAAGAGGATGATCCTGGATGGATTCAAGGATCATGTGATGTGTCACGTTGCTAGTAGAGGGATTGCTAAGGAGATGTGGGATGCCTTGGCCACGTTATATTAGGTATCTTCTTAGCAGTGAAAGATGTACTTGGAACAAAAGCTGAGATCTGCTCAGATGAAAAAGGGAGAGCGTGTGGATCCATTCCTCACAAAGCTGAAGGAAACCCGTGATGAGTTGTCTACTGTGGGGCATACACCTCAGGATTCAAAGTTGGTTAGATTGGCCCTCAATTATGTATTTGATGAGTTGCAAGTCTTTGTCTAGAGTATCCTAGGCAGAGCAGCATTGCCTAATTAGGATGAGATGTGGGAAGCTCTGAAACAAGAGGAGCTGAGGAGAGACTTAGTCAAGGTAAAACTTGACGGAAGCAACAAAAAAAGTGGGAAAAAGGCCAAAGAGGAGGAGGATAATGCAACCCTTGCATCGAAGGGACAATAGGAGTAGCGAAGACGTAAGAAGGACATATCCAAGATCAAGTGTTTTAGGTGTGTTGAAATGGGTCACTACGCTAGTTAGTGTCCTCTCAAGAAGAAGGACAAGGATGAGAAACATGATCCAGAGGTTGTGCCCACAAAGATCAAAGAGGAGGAGTTTGCCATAACAGCCAAGATACCTCTAGGAGGGAGGTGGGCTGATTTGGAGTTGTATTTCAAAAGAGCTACATATTTCCAGAATACTTGAGGTGTCCACCTATAGGATCATTTCATTTCTACAGGAGCCCAGATCAGAAGTAGCAGGATGGACTAGTGTCAAATGGTGTCGAGGAATGCCAAAGAGATAGTTGCATTGGCTAGGAGCGCCAAATACTGAACAACATAGAGCAGAGTTGGCAGTAGTGTAGATGGCACAGAGCAGTAGTCAACAACATCAAAGTAGATTCAAAGGGTTAGCGCTGAGAATAGCATCAGTCGGGCTTCAAAATTCATGTGGTATCATACTAAACACAGTTAGCTCAGTAATTTTGGATGTTTTTCCATTGCTATCAACAACAATTCGCAGTTCAGTAGCATTTGGTAGTGGCAGTGCTATCAGAAGCACAAATGAAACACTTGAGAGGGAGTTGTAGTATGGATTTAGTGTTAACAGTGGCAGTGTCAGCAACAATGCAATTACAGTAGCAAGGTAGTAGTTGAGGGATAGCATGTCAGACATCATCAACACAAAGGACGATGCTTTAGAGTCAGAGTACCATGCAACAACATATATTGCTAGAGCATATTCCTCACTAAGAGGGAGTGTTGATTTGGGGTAGCATCAGATGTGCTCTAGGCCTCAAATTTTGTAGGGAGGCTTGGGTACATGTATTCCAAAGAACCCATAAAGTGTTTTGGGAAATTCCACCCAGAGACAATTTTATTAAAATAATTAATATTTTTAATGGGACCCTAAGTCTAAACTTAGGAAATTAAAAATATTAATGGGTATTAATCTAATTGTGGGTGTAACTTCTAGAAGAAGACAAAGATCAAGCCAAAATGATCTGAGCCTTTGATTAGGAGTTAATCTAGGTCGTTGGTTGTCCAACAGAAATATATAAGGGGATTGAGGGTCATTTGAAAAACACATCGAGAGATTAAGAGATCAAATTTATAAAGTGAGAAGTTCTCAGGAGGAAAATCTGATCGAGGAGATTTCTTGCTGAGAGGGGCAGTGAGTATCTGAAAGAAGGAAGTTTTCTTGAGCCGGAGAGTACGAGGTAGAGAGAGGGCAGAACGACATCCAAAAAGAGGCAGACGTTGGCCCATGTAGAGCTGATGCAGTGGCAACACAGCCTTAAAGGGAAATCGAATTCCTGCTGAGGAAATTGAGTTTCAATAGCTAAGAGTCGAGGTGTGACACCGGGAGGTAGAGATTAGAATTTTCCAGCCAACAAAGGGTCCAGAGAAGGAGCAACATGATACCTAGTAGGGGTGATGTAAGAACTGCGTGGGAGTGACACAATTTTGTAGAGAGGTTACACATAGGGTATGCAGAGGCTCCAGTTCAATGTGATCAAACTTAGATTCTCCCAGTGACAGGGTGAGATCATTTCACCATTCATTTTGTCCAGTTTCTCTCTGTATTAGATTGCTAAATGAGCATCCAAGAATTGTACTCAGATTTTCTCCTGTATAATAATAAAACCCTCAAATCTACTGCATCGGGTTTCCCGCATTGGGTTATTATGGGGACATTTGTCGAAAAATTATAGTGTCATTGTGTTGTATTTTATTTCTTTCTTAGTCTCTTGTTTCTGCATATAGATTTAATTGAGTGAAGGTTGCAGAGTATGTATTATGATATTTTCGGAAGGAAACTACAAGTAATTTTTTTAAAGGAATTTAAAAAATAGGAGTAATATCATCAGTTGCTGCAGTAGGGATTTGGTTGCGGAATTTTCACATAATGTACATAATTAAGAATAATAAATTGAAAAATTGAAGGGAGTAAAATACTGATTCACCCCCCTCTTAATATTTTTCCTAACAATTGGAATCAAAGAAGTTCCCTAAAAGAAGCTTGATCGCTTAAAGGGATATCTATGAGGATGATAAATCAAGAGGGAGTATCTTCTATCTGGCCACCCTTATTTAATGGAACTAACTTGGTTTTCTGGAAAGTTAGAGTGAGAGCATATTTGCAATCACTTGGAGCTAATGTTTGGGCAATCGTTGAAGGAGGCTATCACTATCCATCTTCCATCCCCACAGATAATGTAGGGAAGAAACAATATGAGACCATTGCAAAGGCAATCAATGCTCTCTCAGGAAGTTTGGTAGAATCAAAATTTGTGAAGGTTATTTAGCTAAATACTGCAAAAGATATATGAGACAAGATTATCCAGAGCAATGAAGGTGACATTGAGGTAAAGAGTGATAGCCTTCAAACATTTAGAATTCAATATGAGACTCTCAGAATACATAATGAGGAAAGTGTTGCAGGTTTTTTCCTTAGCGTATATGAGATTGTTGACTCAATGAGAAATCTTGGTGATGAAGCAGAAGATTCAATGGTTGTTGTGAAAATTCTAAGATCTCTAACCCCAAAATTTGATTCCAAAGTCTTTTCCGTTGAAGAAATGCAGGATTTGAAGAACCTCACTATTAAACAACTCCATGGGATCTTAATAGCTTATGAAATGAGAAAATGGGGTCCATCAGATATCAGAGAAGCAACATTCAAAGCTACATATAAAGGAAAGGAAAAGGAGGAGCTTAAGGAAACATGTTACATTTCAGACGAAGAAGAAACGAATTTCGTAAAGAAACTCCAAGTAGGAATTGACAAGTTTAAAGGTAAGCTTCCTTTCAAATGTTTTGCTTATGGAAGAGTAGGTCACTACACTGCTAAATGTCCTTATAAATAAAATCATGAGAAAGGGAAGAATTCTTCAAAAGGGAATGTTAGAGGAAGGTTTGATAACAAGAAAAGTTTTTATACACACAAAGATAGTGAATATTCTTCCAATAATGAGGATGTTGAATCTAATCAAGAATATCAATTGCTTATGGAATTTGAAGAAAAATGTGTAGATGAATTTGATGATGTTTTTATGGATGCTCTAGAAGAAAAATATACTCTTATTGAAGAAATAAATTAGCTAAAAATTCGTCTAGAAGAAGTTAAATTATATGAAGAAGTTTTGAAGAAACAAGTTCTAGAAAAGGAAAGGCACAATGAAAGTTTAGAACTTGAAATAGTGTGTCTAAGAAAGGATTTTGCAGCCAAATGTCCACACAAAAAGAGGCTGTTACAAATGGAAAGAAAGGTCCTAGGAAGTTCAACAAGCAAGGCAAGAAGAAATGGTTTAAGAAAAGTTTCTTCACAAAAGAAGATAGCTCCTTATCCGAAGAAGATAGTAATAATGAAGAAGAATTCAGTGGAAACATATCGACGAGTAGAATCCATCTAGAAGATCCTTGACTTAGAATAGAGTAAGTTGTCAAGTCAAAATTCCCATGCAAGATTGGGATAGCCCCTGGTGCTGCTTGGGTTGACATCAATGACAACCAATGATAAAAAATCTCCCCCTTTGGCATTGATTGTCACACAAGTACCCCCCTTGCAATCATGACACCTCTTCTTACTGCCTTCTCTCCCCCTTTGTCATCAATGGCAAAGGGTAACTCCCCCTAAAAAACAGCCATCCTGCGGACCATCAGTGGTTGTCATTGATGTCAACCCCAACAGCACCAGGGGTTACCCCAATATTGCATGGGTATTTTGACTTGACAAGTTACTCTATTCTAAGTCAAGGATCTTCTAGATGGATTCTACTCATTGAGATGTTTCCATTGATATATCGCATGCCAAGTAATTATTCATGGTTTGAGAGATATTCATGTTTGAAGTTAGTAACCCCAGTTAGTGGGCTAAAACTCTATGGGGTTGTGGCATGGCACTCATAATTGGTTGTGTTCATTGAATAGTCAATCATTAATAATAAAAAAAATTTCTCCTAAAATCCCTCCAACGTTCACTTATTGAGGACCCTCTCAACTCAAGACATTCATATAGATAATGACTCATATACTCCTTTAGTAGGGATTTTGTGGCTTCAAACAGGTCATCATGGCATTTTCACAAGTCAAAATTCCCATGCAAGATAGGGATAGCCCCTGGTGCTGCTTGGGTTGACATCAATGAAAACCAATGATAAAAAATCTCCCCCTTTGGCATTGATTGTCACACAAGTACCCCCCTTGCGATCATGACACCTCTTCTTACTGCCTTCTCTCCCCCTTTGTCATCAATGGCAAAGGGTAACTCCCCCTAAAAAACAGCCATCCTGCGGACCATCAGTGGTTTTCATTGATGTCAACCCCAACAGCACCAGGGGTTACCCCAATATTGCATGGGTATTTTGACTTGACAAGTTACTCTATTCCGAGTCAAGGATCTTCTAGATGGATTCTACTCATTGAGATGTTTCCATTGATATATCGCATGCCAAGTAATTATTCACGGTTTGAGAGAAATTCATGTTTGAAGTTAGTAACCCCAGTTAGTGGGCTAAAACCCTATGGGGTTGTGGCATGGCACTCATAATTGGTTGTGTTCATTGAATGGTCAATCATTAATAATAATAAAAATTTCTCCTAAAATCACTCCAACGTTCACTTGTTGAGGACCCTCTCAACTCAAGACATTCATATAGATAATGACTCATATCCTCCTTTAGTAGGGATTTTGTGGCTTCAAACAGGTCATCATGGCATTTTCGCTATAATTTTTTTTTTTTTTAATTTTTATTTTATTTTTTATTTTTTTATTTATTTTTTTATTTTATTTTATTTATTTTTTATTTTTATTTATTTATTTATTTATTTTTATTTATTTATTTATTTTATTTATTTATTTATTTTTATTTTTTATTTATTTTTTATTTATTTATTTTTTTTTTATTAATTTTTTTATTTTATTTTATTTTATTTTATTTTATTTTTTATTTTTTTCTGGGAAGCTTCAGAAGCTAAACTTAAAACTCATTTGAGCCGAAATCTTAATGAACCTCGTGACCAAATTTTAGATCTTGGTTCGCTATATTTCGGAGATATGATCTAAGGAAGTTATGGTTTTTGCAGGCTCCCAAATTCCATGTCAAACAGGTGACGTTGGGAAACTTGTCATAACCTTCTCTCTGAGCATTGGATTCAAATTTCGTAAATAGTCATAGAAACAAGACAAGATTTAGCTTGTTGAGTAGCATTTTCAGGGCCAAAGGTCGTAACAGTGACATGTGGCACTTTGCACAAGTTAGCTCTACTAAACCATTCTATAATCAAGTCATTGTGGGAGATTGGGCATAACTCTTTCTTGAAGAATCCAATATTGATTAGACCTATGGGGTTGGAAATAGGACTCAGAGGGCTACCATATGACAAAATTTCAAACCCTAGAGATCCAAAATTACATAGATACAACAGATACAATATCAAGCTCCTAGAAGGAAAGGAAAACATGCATTCAAGGATCATTGTAGTAAGGATCACAGATCAACAGTCAAGGGTAAGTCTCCTACAGCAAGGTATGTATGATTAATGTTTATATTTGAAATATGAGAATCATCTATAACAAATGTTTTTGCAGGACAACGTAAGTATATACAAGGTCTCAGTTATATCTCTATGTCTCTATATGTCACAGTTAGTTTTGATACCACATTTCGGATGTCCTATTCTTGATACTACACATTTGATGCTACATATTCTTGATGCTACACCAAGTCTGCTAAATCTATATGATGTTGTAAGTTCATGTTACTTGTCTTGTCATAGTTGATAGAATGGTCTCTGTTGTTGTACTTAGAACTTGGTCCATCACAAGTCTAGGGTCTGTCATCAGTTTTTATTGTATATATCTTTAGGTCAGTTTTGGATATAGTATTGCATAGAGTCCAGGCCTATATCAAGAGTGGGAGTCTTTGTCTATTGTTGCAACAAGTAAAAAAAAAAACGTGACAAGCACACTTCAGGTACGCATTGTAATTTTAATTTGTATTTATTCATTATTATGCACTTACATGTGTTTTGCAGGCAAAGGTAAGTTGAAGGGTATTTTGTTTTCTTTTGGGATTGGTTTCTCAATGATTAGTATTCTTAGAACTCAATTGAAATGAATCAAGAATACAATGACATGAGACCTCAAGAGAGAAGTCCAATAGAAGAAATAAGAACTCGACACAATGTTTGCAGAGATTAGCAGGATCGCACAACAGATGCAGGAAGCAAAAATTGAAAGGAAGGAATCTAATCAAAGATACATATACCTTGTTGACTAAAAGCCAAAGGAATTAGAAAAATATTCAATAGAAACAAGTAGGCTCAGGATTGAAAATGAGAAGCAGAAGGAACATATACGGGTTCTCAACAGAGAAGTAGAGAAGACCACTCTTCTCAAGCTACAGGTTGAGGAGGCAGAAAAAAAGAAGGAAGATCTTGAAAATATGGTTTCAAGAAGATCTTGCTCAAAAGAAAGAAGAACTTGATGCAACCCATGATGAGATCAACAAACTCAAGGGATCGCAAAAAGAACACTTACAAGATAAGAAAAATGAAGAAGCAAAAATGAAGGCAATTAAAGATGGTAAATCTCCAGTTGATGAAGGTACAAGCTCCACATCTTTGCAGGATGATTCTAAGAAGGAAGTTGATCAAAGTGAAAAGCCAAAGAAGAATGTTGCAACTCCAAAGAACAAGACCAAAGCAATCAAGAACAAAGGACCACAACAAACTACAACACTGCCTCCAAAGAAGAATGAAAAATCTTCCAGGTATGTTCGTTTATTTAATGGTTATTGTTTTTCATGTGCTAACTATGGACATATGGCCAAGGATTGTAAAGTTATTGACAAGTAAAACTATCAAGGACCATCACATCTGAATGAACCATTCAGGTACGCACATTTATTTAATGGTTTTTTTCTTTTTATGTGCTAACTATGGACATATGGCTAGGGATTGTGAAGTTTTTGACAGGTACAATCATTATTTTCAAAACCCTAGAAGAAAGTTTGCAGGATCACGAGACAGGTTCCACGATGATTTTGTTAGAAGAGAATATGTGCTAGATGGGCCAAACATTGAATGTTTCAAATTCCATAACTATGGCCATAGCGCTCACGGTTGTAGATATCAGATGGAATCACCTATGGAAAACATTGAATGCTTCAAGTGTCATAACTATGGGCACATGGCTCGAGATTGCAGGAATAAGAAGGTCTGGAAAAGGAAATAGGTACAAGAATACCAAGCAGATAACAAGGTTTCAGCAGTTATGCTTTCAGGATTTGTAAAAGCAAAAGGTCATGAGGAATTAGTAGTTGCTTCAGATAATGACTCAAGTCAAGATGGCCCATTAGGTGACTCACTATTTTGAACAATCTGTCTTGTTGACTCCTTAATGTTTGTAGAGGAGGAGTCTATGCAGTAGTATATGGCACAAGTCTACGATTGACAGGAAGGAATTTTGAACAAAATGGCAGTTTCATTACAGGTTAAGGGAGAAAAATAGTTGAAGGATTACAGGTTACCAGGAACAATGCAAGACTAGTCTGCAAAGGATATGCATAGGTTGAAGGAATCAATTTTGAAGAAAAATTTGCTCCCGTTGCCAGAATGGAAGCTATCAGGATGTTTCTTGCTTATGCTTGCTCGAGAAAAATCAAGGTCTACCAAATGGATGTTAAGTCATCTTTTCTAAATGGTGAATTGGAGGAAGAAGTTTACATTGAACAACTCGAAGGTTTTCTGCTCTCTGACAAAGAAGACTACGTCTGCAGATTAAAGAAGGCTCTATATGGTCTCAAGCAAGCTCCTAGGGCTTGGTATGCTCATCTTGATAGGTATCTACATCAACAAGGATTCAAGAAAGGAAGCACTGACAACAATCTCTATGTGAAAGTGGATCAAGATAACCTAACGATTATCGAGGTATATGTGGATGATATAATCTTTGGAAGCAATGATGACATATTAAGTAAAGAATTTGCCACAAAAATGCAAAGTGAGTTTGAAATGTCTATGCTTGGCGAGCTGACATACTTTTTGGGGCTTCAGATTTCTCAGCAAGATAAAGGAATATTCATATATCAAACCAAGTACATCAAGGAAATGCTAAAAAATTCTAGATGGAAGATTGCAAGCCAGTCCTTACCCCCATGATAACAAGTTGCAAGTTAAGCTTAGAAGATTCATCAAAGTATGTGGACCAAAGGTTGTATAGATCCATGATTGGTAGTCTCCTATATGTGAAAACCTCCCAGCCTGATGTGATGCAAGCAGTTGGACAAGTAGAAAGATTCCAAGCAGCACCAAAAGAATCTCATATTATTGCCATCAAAAGAATTCTTCGATATCTTAAGGGCACAGTGAAATATGGTATCCCAAAGGAAATGATCTGGTTATCCAAGCTTATACAGATTCAAATTGGGTAGGAAGTGTTGATGATCGTAAGAGTACCAGTGGAGCAACATTCTATCTAGGTAGTTGTACTGTTTCATGCTTAAGTAAAAAGAAATCTTCAATCTCGTTATCAACAACATAAGCATAATATATCATGACAGAAGATTGTTGTACACAAGTTATATGGATGAAACAAACTTTTCAAGATCTTCAAGTCAAGCTTGATGAGCCTATTCCCATCTTTTGCAATAACACTAGCACCATCAGTATCTCCAAGGATCCTGTGATGCATTCCAAAATGAAGCACATTCCGAATAAATATCATTTCGTTAGAGAGAAGGTCATCGAAAAGAATATCAAGCTTGAATATGTTGGCACAAAGGAAAAAATTGCTGACATCTTTACCAAACCATTACCTCGTGAAGCATTTGAGTATCTTCGCCAAAAGCTTTGGATTCTCCCAAGTTTTCATTAGACTCTTTCTCTTATATAATCGAGTAGGAAGGGGAGTGCAAGTGTGTACAGGTCTACAGGATGGTTGTTTGTCAGGGGGAGTTACCCTTTTCCATTGATGACAAAGGGGGAGAGAAGACAGTAGGAAGAGGTGTCATGATCACAGGGGGAGTACTTGTGTTGCCATCAATGCCAAAGGGGGAGATTTTTGATCAATGGTTGTCATTGATGTCAACCCAAGCAGCACCAAGGGCTACCCCAATCTTGCATGGGAATTTTGACTCAAAAACTTACTCTATTCTGAGTCAAGTTTCTTCTCTATGGATTCTACTCATTGATATGTTTCTGTTGATATATGGCATGCCAAGTAATTCTTCACGGTTTGAGAGATATTCATGTTTGAAGTTAGTAACCCCAGTTAGTGGGCTAAAACCCTATGGGGTTGTGGCATGACACTCATAATTGGTTGTGGTCATTGAATAGTCAATAATTAATAAAATAAAAAATTCTCCTAAAATCCCTCCAACATTCACTTGTTGAGGATCCTCTCAACTCAAGACATTCATATAAATAATGACCCTCCCATCCTCATCTAGTAGGGATTTTGTGGCTTCAAATAGGCCATCATGGAATTTTTACTATAACGTTTTTTCTGTGAAGTTTCAGAAGCTGAAAATAAAACCCATTTGAGCCGAAATATTGATGAACCTCATGACTGAATTTCAAATCTTTTTTCGCTATATTTTTGGAGATATGATATGAGGAAGTTATGGTTTTTGCAGGCTCCTGAATTCCATGTCAAACAGGTGACGTTGGGAAAATCGTCATAACTTTCTCTCTGAGCATTGGATTCAAATTTCATAAATAGTAACAGAAATAGGACATACTGAAGTTTGTTGAATAGCATTTTTAGGGCCGAAGGTTGCAACATTGACACTTGGAACTTTGTACAAGTTAGCTCTACTGAACTAGTATATAATCAAGTCATCATGGGAGATTGGGTGTAACTCTTTCTTGAATAAAACAATCTTGACCAGATCTGTGTGGTTGGAAAGAGGACTCAGAGGGATACCCCAAGATGAAATTTTAGACTCTGGAGATCTGAAATTACATAGATAAATAGAATCAGTATCAATCTCCTAGAAGGCAAGAAAAGGCATACATTCAAGGATCAGTGTAGTAAGGACCACACATCAACAGTCAAGGGTAAGTCTCCTACAACAAGGTATGTATGATTAGGGTTTACATTTTAAATATGAGTATCATCTCTGACATATGTTTTTTCAGGACACCGTAAGTATATACAGGGTCTCAGTTATATCTCCATGTCTTTATATGTCACAGTTAGTTTTGATACCACATTTTGGATATCCTATTCTTGATACCACACATTTGATGCTACATATTCTTGATGCTATGCCAAGTCTGCTAAATCTATATGATGTTGTAAGTCATGTTACTTGTCTTGTCATAGTTGATAGAATGGTCTCTATTGTTGTACTTAGAACTTGGTCCATCACAATTCTAGGGTATCTCATCAATTTTTATTGTATATATCTTTAGGTCAGTTTTGGATATAGAATTGCATAGAGTCCAGGCCTATATCAAGAGTGGGAGTCTTTGTCTACTACTGCAACAAGTCAACAACAAAAGTGACAAGCACACTTCAGGTACTGTTAAAATTGGCAACCAGGGCAAAACTTCATGTGGGTCATCTTATTCATGGCTGATAATATTTTTATTATATTTCTCTCGTTGAGAGGTGTAGGATTGATATAAAGATCATCCGATTCCGATAAGTATTCATGGATATATGAATTTATTTTGATTATGGAATTATTATCAAGCCGACCTACAACTCATGTAGGCTCAGAAGCCCAACAATCGCATCTATTCACCCACCAACGTTGTGTATAAATATAAGAGGACTTTTTCCTCATTTGGACTCACTCATCTCATCACATCTCTCTCTCTCTCTACTACGCAGAAATGAGTCTCTTCTATACTGCGCTGAAATGGGTCTCTCTCTCACACATGTGAAGCCGGAAGCTGTTGAATTTGAAGCTGCAACTGCAGAAGTAAAGATTGACTTTCGTGGCCTAGAAGATCTCCTCTTTGGAACTGCGTTGTAGGTTCATCTGAACCTCCTTTGAAAGCCGCAACTTTTGGTGGTGGAATGAAGTTAATCCGACGAACGGTTTGCAAGATATCGACTGCCCTAGTTTGAAGCCGGAAACTGCTGAAAAATGAAGCTGAAACTGCAGAAGTAAAGATTGACTTGTGTGGCCTAGAAGATCTAATCATCTGAACTATGATGTAGTTTCATCTGAACCTCCTCTGGAAGCCGAAACTTTTGGCGGTGGAATGAAGTCAATCCGACGGTCGGTTTGTGAGATATGGTCTGCCCTAGTTTGATAATGAAGCTGCTAATGCTGATGCTGCTGATCTAGGGTTTGCTACTGCTGATATGAATCAGATTTATTGTACTATTTCTCTCTGCTGAATTATTGAAGATAAAAGAAGATTTGATCAAAGGGTTTCCCCACACATTGTGGGGTTTGTCCTTGGCTAGCCGCCACATCTTGTGCCTCTTGTCTTGGCTTGTTTTCTGTCGATCGTTTAATGTTCTATATGCACTTTACTTTATGTACATGTGATTGCTAATCGGTGGAATATAATAAGAAAAAGAAGTAAACTGTTATAAGCATAGAACATACCATAACTTAACATGGTATCAGAGCTGAGGTAAAGACAAAGCCCGAGCAAGAGCAAGAGCAATCATCGAAGAGAATATTGGCAAGGCTATCCTAAAAGAACTATGGGGTCCTCAACACTCTTTCCTGCTGAATACAAGCTCCATGAGAAAGCTGACTATCACGGATGGAATATGTCTATCGATCTAACCCTTGAGAATCAAGGAGTGTTGGATCATGTGAGAGGCAATATTGTTGAGCCTCCATCAAATGCATCCGCTGCTGCCTGGAACAAATGAGAAAATGGAGAAGTCAAAACAATAGAAGATCATCCGGACTCTATCTATCGACAAGCACTTGGTGGCCTACATCTCTGAACTGGACACCTCCAAGGAAATCTATGATACACTGGTGAGTTTATTTAAAGTTAATGATGCAAAGTTTTGTTTCTTAGAAATACGCTGAGGGAAATCAAGAAGGGTAAAGATGAAAGTATGCAAGCATACTTCTTAAGAATCACCGAGATCAAGAACGATCTCCTATCTATTGGGGAAACTATTACTGACAGAGAAATGACACTCACAACTCTTGGAGGATTGCCATTTGAATGGTATGTGTTCAGGACTACTCTTTTGAACTGTAATGTAATTCCTGGTTTCGAGGAATTAATGGCTAGATGCATTCAAGAAGAAACAAGGGAAGAAGTGCAAGAAATGCCCATGCCTAAAGGTCCTCCTGCTGCCTTTTCTTCTCATGCAAAGAAAAGAAATAATTCCGGGACTAAATCAAAAGGAAAGGCTGGACCTAAGGCTAGAAGAAAATGATGATGTTACATTTGCGATAAAGCAAGTCACTATGTATGAGATCATGAGCATCATGATGAATGAGATCATGGACATAAAGGGCAACATGAGATCATGGACATATAGGATAGCATGATGATGATGCACACTAGTTTGAGCAGCATTATGATGGATAAAATCATGGACATGGGCAGCATGATGATAATCATGATTAGAGAAGCATGGTACAGTATGCAGTGGTGCAACTCGAAATCCCTCTGATGGCAATCAAAGGAATGACAAATTCAACAGCAAAGGTAAGAGGAGAGCTGGGAATCAAGGAAGAGGACAAGCATTCAAGAAGGCCAGAAATTCTAGGATGTATTAAATGCACCTGACCTCAAAAGGAACCTAGTGTCCATCTTGGCAATGGAAGACAGAGGCTACAAGGTAACCTTCAGCAATGGCAAGGTATGTATATGGAAAAATAATGTTAAAGATGCCTTTACTCTTGGGTTTAGTGTTGATTCATTATATCAGGTTGATGGAAGTCCGCTAGGTGTCATGTCTTGTGACACAACTCTTTAGTCCGAACTTTGGCATCGGAGGTTTGCCCACCTTCATTACAAATCTCTACCCGATGTAAGACAGATGGTAACAGGGATGCCCGAATTCCAAGTAGAGAAAGAAGGTGTATGTCCGGGATGTGCCAAAGGAAAGCTCAAAAGGGGACCATTCCCCTCAAGCCAAAGCAAGACCTCCGATATATTACAATTGGTTTACTCAGGCATACCTGAGGTTGGCATTAAGAGGGAGACTACTACACCACATACTCCTGAGTAGAATGGTGTGGTGGGAAGGAAGAACCACACGATGATGGAAGCTGTCCGAGCCATGCTACATGATCAAAGACTTCCAAAGTTTCTATGGGTTAAAACTACAATCACACGCCGTATATGTACAAAATCGATGCCCTCATCAAGCATTGGGTTCCTAAACTCCTGAAGAAATGTTCACCACCGTCAAAGGGAAGTCGTGATTAGTCATGATGTCACCTTTGACAAAGATATGGTTCTCAGCAAGGTGGACAATCTGCTGACTTTGAGTAGCTCTCAAGAAGCCGACACCAGGGAACCGAAAGAAAAGGATGATGAATCAATGCCTGATGTAGAAGAACCCATGGATCCGATTGATCCTCATCCACATGAGCCTTCCTCTTCTAGGAAGAGGCCTTCATGGCTTAGGGGGATACTTGATGATGCTGAAGGACATGCTGCACCCTGAGGAACCTTCCATCAAAGTAAGAAAATTAACAGGTATCAGGGATACCTGACCATCATGAGCACGATCATACAAAATGAACCTTCATCATTCTCAGATGTCATCAAGCATTAACTATGGAAGGATGCTATGACCATAGAATATGAGTATATTATGGAGAATGATGTCTGGGAAGTAGTTCCCAGACCCTGGACAAGACAATTGTTACTTCAAAATAGCTTTACAAGATAAAGCATGCAACAAATGGAAGTATGCAAAAGTATAAGGTTCATTTTGTTGCTCGTGGTTTATCCCAGAAGGGAGGTATAGACTATGATATTTGCACCTGTTGCCAGATATATGACCATCTTGATCATAGCCCTTGTGGCTTCACAGGGATGGAACCTACATCAGATGGATGTTAAGACCGCGTTCTTGCATGGTTCTATCAAAGAAGAGGTCTATGTGGAGCAACCTGAAGGATTTGAGATTTATGATTGAAAATCTCATGTATGCAGGTTGAAGAAGGCTCTCTATGGGCTGAAGCAAGCACCTTGAGCATGGTATGAGAGGATCGATAGCTACTTGATGAAGCTGGGATTCACTAGGAGTGAAGCTGATCCTAACCTTTACTTTAAGGTTGAAGATGAAAAGCCTCTCATACTGGTGTTGTATGTGGATGACCTCTTTCTAACAGGTGCAAACCCTCTCATTCACAAATGTAAGAGGGAGATGGCTTCTGAATTTGAAATGAAGGACCAAGGACTTGAAGTGTGGCAGAAGCCAAGGGAAATTTTCCTATCTCAAGGAAAATATGTGGTAAATATATTGGAAAGATTCCGTATGATGGACTGCAAGCCTGTGACTACCTCGAGGATCTTAACTTTTAGAAGTTATATGGTAGTGATGTCGGACCAGACTTGGGAAATGCCTCTGATTTTCAAAAACTCATTCGCATTGATGTTCTTGGTGAACCTTCGTCCGAACATATGTTTTGCAGTTAGCATTGTGAGCTCATATTTGGTTGAGCCTCACTGGATTGATGCCAGGAATCTTCTGAGATGTTTTCAGGATACAATCTCTCATGGATTAAGATACATTGTCGAAGATGTACTAATGTTGATTGGGAAGGCAGTGTGGTGGACCGTAAGATCACTTATGGGTACTGTTTCACCTTGGGATCTGCTTCAATATCCTGGATGAGCAGGAAGCAAAAGTCGGTGGCTTTGAGCACTGCCGAAGCAGGATATATTGTTGCTAGCATAACCTCATGTGAGGCAGTCTGGTTGCGAAAGCTCTTCAGTGAGCTGTTTGGATTTACATTGGATACCACTGTGATTCTCTGTAACAACCAGAGGTGGGATTCGATTATTGAGGAATCCCGTATTCGTCAATTGCTCCAGCAAATAGACATCATCTGGGATATGGTAAGTCGATGAGCAAGGAAGCTCCATCACATTGAGATGATGTACAGGTTGATACACCTTGTCAAAGCCCTGAGGAAAGATCTAATCTGTGATTTTTCCAAACGACTTGGAGTCGGCAAGAAACCCTTGTACAAGGGTCCTGCATGTTGCATACATTGAGCTCTGGGAGATCTGAGGGCTTGCGGTGACTCACCCTCCCCTAGTGGTGCACACTGGAACAAGATGATTCACTCTCTTGTGGGACAAGATGATTCGCTCTCTTATGGAACAGGATGATTCGCTCTCCTATGTAGCAGGATGATTAGTTCTCCTGTGAGGCCTGGATTGATGTGTTCTCCATGGCAGTCTGGATTGATGTGTTCTCCACGACGATTTTAGCAGGATTGATGTGTTCTCCTGTGAGGACAGGATTGATTAGTTCTCCTATCGAGGCATCCTACCCATGCAGTCTGGGACTCATGGGAAGTACCTCTCATCTAATCAATGAGCAGGGAAATGAAGTTAGGGACCATAGTAGTACCGATGGACGCATCGTTGTATCTACCGTACTCCCTACGCTAGGATGACCTCCATTGATCTGGGATCAATGATACTGGTCTGGGACCAGTGGTAGGAGTTGTACCATACTATGACGCTGACTTCAGGTCGGTTGAGACTGGTCTGGGACCAGTGGTACATACTCCGAGACTGACTTTGTGTCAGTGCAGTATTGGTTTGGGACCAGTGAGAGTGGTACATACTATGATGCTGACTTCGAGTCGGTTGAGACTGGTCTGGGACCAGTGGTACACTCTTTGAGACTGCGATACTGGTATGGGACCAGTGGTAGGAGTTGTACCATACTATGACGCTGACTTCGGGTCGGTTGAGACTGGTCTGGGACCAGTGGTACATACTCCGAGACTGACTTCGTGTCAGTGCAGTACTGGTCTGGGACTAGTGAGAGTGGTACATACTATGACACTGACTTCGGGTCAGTTGAGACTGGTCTGGGACCAGTGGTACACTCTCTAAGACTGCGATACTGGTTGGGACCAGTGGTAGGAGATGTACCATACTAGATCCATACTATGACACTGACTTCGGGTCGGTTGAGACTGGTCTGGGACCACTGGTACATATTCCGAGATTGACTTCGTGTCAGTGCAGTACTGGTCTGGGACTAGTGAGAGTGGTACATACTATGACGCTGACTTCGGGTCGGTTGAGACTGGTCTAGGACTAGTGGTACACTCTCTGAGACTGTGATACTGGTCTGGGACCAGTGGTAGGAGTGGTACTTACTATGAAGCTGACTTTGGGTCGGCTGAGACTGGTCTGGGACCAGTGGTACACACTCTAAGACTGACTTTGAGTCAGTGGAGGATGATACTGGTCTAGGACCAGTGGAGTTGTACTCACTATGACGCTGACTTCGGGTTGGTTGAGACTGGTCTGGGACCAGTGGTACATACTCTGAGACTGACTTTGAGTCAGTATGATACATCCTCGATCATTTCTTCTTCTTCATAATTCGGACAAAAGCAGAGCAAAACAGAATAATGCAAGAGCAGAGCAGAACGGAGCAAAACAGTACAGATCAGTGCAGGGAAAAACAACAAAGCAGAAACAGCAGAATAGAGCAGAGCAGGGCGAGGGTCAGGCTGTACAAGGCAGTGCATTTGATGGATGAATAGTAACGACCGATAGACAGATTGCAGATGAAGTTCTCCATGGTTGAGAGGGAGTGTTAAAATTGGAAACCAGGGCAAAACTTCATGTGGGTCATCTTATTCATGGCTGATAATATTTTTATTAGATTCCTCTTGTCGAGAGGTGTAGGATTGATATAAATATCATCCGATTCCGATAAGTATTCATGGAGATATGAATTTATTTTGATTATGGAATTATTATCAAGACGACCTACAACTCATGTAGGCTCAGAAGCCCAACAGTCGCATCTATTCACCCACCAACGTTGTGTATAAATATAAGAGGACTTTTCCTCATTTGGACTCACTCATCTCATCACATCTCTCTCTCTCTCTACTACGCAGAAATGAGTCTCTTCTCTACTGCGCTGAAATGGGTCTCTCTCTCACACATGTGAAGCCAGAAGTTGTTGAATTTGAAGCTGCAACTGCAGAAGTAAAGATTGACTTGCGTGGCCTAGAAGATCTCCTCTTTGGAAATGCACTATAGGTTCATCTGAACCTCCTCTGAAAGCCGCAACTTTTGGTGGTGGAATGAAGTCAATCCGACGAACGGTTTGCAAGATATCAACTGCCCTAGTTTGAAGCCGAAAACTGCTGAAACTGAAGCTACAACTGCAGAAGTAAATATTGACTTGCGTGGCCTAGAAGATCTCCTCATCTGAACTACGCTGTAGGTTCATCTGAACCTCCTCTGGAAGCCGAAACTTTTGGCGGTGGAATGAAGTCAATCTGACAGTCGGTTTGTGAGATATGGTCTGCCCTAGTTTGATAATGAAGCCGCTAATGCTGATGCTGCTGATCTAGGGTTTGCTACTACTGATATGAATCAGATTTATTGTACTATTTCTCTCTGCTAAATTATTGAAGATAAAAGAAGATTTGATCAAATGGTTTCCCCACACATTGTGGGGTTTGTCCCTGGCTAGCCGCCACATCTTGTGTCTCTTGTCTTGGCTTGTTTTCTGTCGATCGTTTAATGTTCTATCTGCACTTTACTTTATGTACATGTGATTGCTAATCGGTGGAATATAATAAGAAAAAGAAGTAAACTGTTATAAGCATAGAACATACCATAACTTAACAGGTACACATTGTAATTTTAATTTATATTTATTCATTATTATGCACTTACATGTTTTTGTAGGCAGAGTTAAGTTGAAGGGTATTTTGTTTTGTTTTAGGATTGGATTCGTCACGAAACTTTTGCATGCAGGTAGAAGAAGATTCAAGTACAACTTCAAGCAAGAATTCAAGAGCAGAAGTATCAAATAAAAGGAAGCATTGCAATGGGACATCCTTTGAAGACATGACAACCATCCATATATTGTGAAGAAGTGTCAAGGCCAAGAGTCATCATTGTAAAGTTGTAAAAGAGTCATTTGTAAAAGTGTCATCATTGGAAGAGTCATTATTGTAAAAGAGTCAATCTACCTAGAGTCGAAAAGGCATTATTGGGAGGTATAGGAGTCTCTATTGGGATGATGTCATGGTTGGGTTGCAGGTCATAGTGTGATTGGGTGTTCGGTCAAAATCATTGTAAATCATATTGTATCGTGGATCATTGTCCCTGGTACAGGAATCCACACTCTTGTCTCCGTTCAGTCATTATAAGGTGGCGGGGAGGTGCTAGGCTAGTGCATGAAGTTGCCTACAGGTTGGAGCCTGTGAACACTTCAGGGTGGTAGGATGGTTTAGGATGTTGGGGCATCCATTCAGTTGACTACTAAAGAAACCGGGGCATTGGGGTGCCCTTCTAGTGGGATCTGGAGAAGAATGATTTTCTAGAATTCTAGGAAGTTGTTTCTTTCATTTCAGTTGGGGCTGAAGATTAAAGAATTTGTTAGAAAAGCATTCAGTGGTTTTTGACCTGGAAGGGGGTTTTCCACCTAAAATTATTGTCTATTATGTTCTTTTATTTACTGTTATTACTGCATAAACATGAATAATAATTGAATATTAACTAATGCTCTGAAAATATTTAAAAGTGCTAATTGCTAAGGAATACTAATTCACCCCCCTCTCAGTATTTCCAATAGAAATAGTGGGTCTAAGGAAGGAACTTGAGAAAAAAAAATGCTCTAAATATTAGATTTACTAAAGGATTTGAGACTTTAGAAGAAATCATCAAAGTGAAACACTCTCCTCTAATCAAGACATATCTTGGATACAATTCAAATGGTGAGTCATAAAAAACTACAAAATCTTTAGAAACGGGTACATGAAGCTATCTCAATGCAGTAAAAGGAAGAAGTCATCATAATTCCAGCTCTTAGCAAAATAATGAAGGATCAAATATCTTTCAAATAAAACGAACTTACCACAATTAAATTTGAAGCTACTCAAGAAGGTATTATACTCCTAGGTACTCCTACTTCAATGGTCAATTCTTCACTTGTCATAATTTTGGTCATAAAGCTATCCAGTGTGTCACTTATAAAACTATTATGACTAGAGAAGCAAGAAAACAAAAGAATGGTATTGGAGCAAAGAAATCTTCTTATAATGTTTTCTCACCTCTTCAAGATGAAATTGAATGTTCTCTTTTCCATAACTTTGGTCATAAAGAAAATGAATGCAGAAGCAGAATGGAACCATCTTACTAGCATGAACAAAAGACGATAACACCCAAGATATGAAAAAATAAAACCACAAACTCTGAAAATTGTGGTCTAGCTTCACATGTAGCAGATCAAGAAATTTGTGGTACATTGATAGCGGATGTTCAAAGCATATCATAGGTGACAAATATAAGTTTATGTATGTTAATGAAATAAACAAATAAAAGAATGTAACCTTTCGTAATAACTCACTTGTTGCTATCAAAGGAAAAGGAATCGTGCTGTTAAAGAAAAAGGTCAAGGTTGGAAATGTTTTATTTGTTGATGGATTAAAACATAACTTATTGAGTGTTATTCAAATGTGTGACCAAGGTCATGAAGTTGTTTTCAGATCAAAGAATTGCGTGGTAAGAAATCTAGATACAGGTAAGATCATAATAAAGGGAACAAGAACTCTAGGCAATGTCTATGTCTTTGAAGACAAGAAAAAAATTATTACTTAAGAAAATCTGAAGAAAGTTGGCTTTGGAACAAAAGGTTGGGACACCTTAGCTTTTCTCAATTGTACAAATCAAGCAAAATGGGAGCAGTTCGTGACTTTCCCAACATCTCTCCACCTGAAAATAACATCTGTAAATCATGTCAATTTGGTAAGCAAACTAGAGTTCAGTTTAATGCTAAAGAAGGTACTTCAAGTAAGCCACTTGAACTTATTCATACTGATTTATGTGGTCCTATGAGAAATAAGTATCCTCGTGGTGAAAAATACTTCATATTATTCATTGATGATTTTACAAGAATGTGTTGGATTGGCTTACTAAAATATAAAGATGAAGCATTTGATAAATTTAAAGTATTTAAGGCTCTGGTAGAAAATGAGTTAGATCTGAAAATAAAATGTCTTAGATCTGATAGAGGAGTAAATTCTATATTAGATGAGTTTTTTAATTTCTGTCAACAACATGGCATCAAAAGATAGTTTTCTATTGCTAAGACTCCTAAAAAAAGATGTAGCAAATTGAATGAACATGATAATTCAACAAATGGAGTAGCAGAAAGAATGAACATGATAATTCAACAAAAATGCACATGTCATGCTTGATGAGTTAGGAACTCTGCATACCTTTTGGGGGAGAAACATATGCAACTGTGAATATTCTTAACAAATCTCATCTTCGAGTAAATAGTGATAAAAATCCATATAAACTATGGTTTGGTAAGCCTGCAATTGTCAAACAATTTAGAATTTTTGGAAGAAAATGTTACATAAAGAACAATGATGATAAGCTTGGAAAATTTGAATCTAGAGTTGATGAAGGAATCCTTCTTGGATACTCTTCTAGAAGAAATACATACAAATGATATAATAAAAGGCTTCAAAATATTATTGAATGCATATATGTTGTAATTGATGAAGCATCCACAAGTACCAAAAAGGATGAACCAACAGATGAATAAATGCTCCTTATTACAAGACAAAAGGTTGTAGAAGAAGGAAATAGAGAATCTTCAGAAGAAAGAAATGAAGAGACTCATACACCAGAAAGGACTCCTTCAAGGTATGTTCAAAAAAACCATCCTGAATTTCAAATTATAGGTGAAAAGGATGCAGGAATACAAACTAGAAGAAATCTTGTTGGAAGTTCTAGCTACCTATCATTATGATCCACAATTGAACCTCAAAATGTGAATCAAGAAAGCAAAGATGAATATTGGGTTAAGGAAATGAATGAAGAACTTGATCAAATAAAAAAGAATCATACATGAGAATTGGTACCAAGGCCTCATAATAAAATTTTTATTGGGACAAAACAGGTGTTCAAAAACAAACTGAATCAAAATGTAGAAGTAATTCGAAACAAAGCAAGACTTATATGCAAAGGATATGCTCAATAGGAAGGGATAGGCTTTGAAGATTTTTTTTTACCTGTAGCTAGACTTGAAGCCATGATAATGTTTCTTGCATTTTAAAGTTTTCATAGCTTTAAAGTGTATCAAATGGACGTCAAATTTGTATTCTTAAATGGGAATCTAGAAGAAGAGGTCTGTATAGAACAACCTAAAGGTTTCATTCTTGGCAATGATAAAAATCTTGTGTGAAAACTTAAGAAAACATTGTATGGATTGAAAAAAGCTCCTCTTGCATGGTATTATCGTCTTGACAGGTACCTTCAACTACAAGGATTCAAAAAGGGGTCTACAGATAGCAACCTATATATAAAAATGGATTAAGATAAACTTTTGAGAGTTATTTTTTTATGTAGATGACATCAAATTTGGAATCAATGTTAGAATCTCTGAACAAGGATTTGCTTCAGTTATGCAACA